>CANTUR010000079.1:0-600000 GCA_947683625.1 Mallotus nudiflorus | reverse complement strand
AACAGGATAAAGGAAAAGTCAGTGATTATACCTTCTGATGCAATACTGGGACTATAACACACCGTCTAAGACGCCATATCTCTCCATCTGCTGGGATGAGTCCCTTCCCCATGATAAAATCTATAATTTCTACTAGGATGCCCTATGGGTTGAGTAAAACGGGACTTGAGCGCAAGTGTTTTACCAAAACAACAAATATAAGGTAAAAGGACCACAAACAAATTGACACATTCTTCTGTACCTTTGAATAAGCCTTTGAATTGTCTCTCAGTATATGTTTGGCAATATAAGGATCAGAAACAATCAGAAGGGATTGAAATTTAGAAAGAATTGGTTAATCATATAATAAAGATTAAAACAACCTCAAACAGAGATTTAGTTTTAGCAAAATTGGACTTAGAATATGTATACATAAAGAAATAAACCTTAGGTCCAAAAGTCAATCTAAAAATTCAACCGTATGTGAGGTAAAGCTCACACAACGGCATGAAGAAAGCTTAATTTCTAATAGAATTAATTGCTCCCTTTGCTTCTGGAATCTTAGGATAATCACCAGCATCTACCCATTTGAATATGAAGTCCAACGTTTCATTGGGAACTCCCAATTTTGACAAAGCGTCCCTTAATATAGATGGAAATCTTATATATAACAGAAACCAAAAGAACAAAATAGTCAATAACAAAATCCACCAAGCCAAAAAAAAAAAAAAATCAAAGGTCAAAGGCACTTTGTTCATGCCTAGATTTTTGTACAGTGAATTATCTAGAAGCAATCTTAATAGACAGTTCAGCACGTCGTTTCTCTACAATAATCTTCTTTACATGCTTGACTGCATCGTAATCTAACTCAGGATCTCTTCCATTTGAAGAAGCACATGAAATGACACCAAATTTGCACTTCCCTAAAAAAAAAAAACAACGTAAAAAGATCCATAAAGTACGATCCTTTAAATAGAATTTGAAAATTTAAAATCTCTTAAACGATATTAAATTTTATAAATTTTAAAAATAAAATTTATAGTATCAATACTAAATTTAAAAAACCTCATACCAGTACCATTCCATTTTTTGGGATGATTCCGGTATAGTGTTTCGGTTTTTCCAATATAATTCAGTTCAAAATAGAAATCCAAAGAATTGTGTTATTGTAATGACCTATATTTTTACTTATTAAATTAAATTATGGATTTTAAAGTGTTAATTATTAATTTGTATGAAATTATTCTTGGGTGAGTATTTTAGTAAATTTTAATAATTATTAAGAGCATGTTTATATATATGTGTATGTATAATTTAGGAGGAATTCTTATTTTTAAAATATTATAAGTACTTTATTTTTTAAAAAAATTCCTTTTTTTTTTTTCATTTCTTCTTTTTCTTTTTTCTTTCCTTTTCTTTTCCTTCTTCTTCCTCCTCCCTCCCACTCCTAACCAGCTGCCACCTCTGCATTAGCCACCACCTCAGTCACCACCAATAGCTCTAGATGATGCCATCTCCTCCCATCTTCAGTTGACTACTTCTCTTCCTCTTCCTCCTCCATTTTTTCTAGTCAACTGAGGCAAAGAGAGGTGTCATCGTTGCCTTCGGTGCTGCCAACTGTCACTGCTAGTACCATTGCACTCATCTTCCTTCCATAACGTTTTCCCTCTGTCAATTGACCCGATCTACTCTAGCAACCACCTTGATTGGAGGTAAATAGATTTATGCGATTTTGGTCGATTTCTCTTAATTGAGTGAGAATTAGACTTTGTGATAATCATAAGAAATGAAATTGGAGTCTAGATATATCCATTGATTTATTTCATAATTTTCTGAATTTATTCAATTTTTGGATTACTATTCCGGTGATCAGGTATTGTTCTGGGTGTTTTTATATTTTTAATAAATATTATAAATTGTGTAGATTAATCTTTATAAAGGGAGTTTTATGAAATTATTTATAGAATTTGAGATATAATTTTTATAGGATTATGTTTAAATATATCTTCTTGACAAAAATTTATATTTTATGGTTTATTTAGTTTTAATTAAATTTATAGTTATTTAATATGTTTAAGACTGATTTTAAATAATAAAAGTATGAAAATAATTTTTATAAGTAATTGCAATTTTTTAGTTAATTGGAAATAATTTCGGAAAATAATAATAATTATTTTAAAAAGTTTAAATGAGTTATTTTAATATTTTTATTATATATTTGGATTATTAAGTAGTTTATTTATATTTAATAATAATTTTAGTTATGAAAGTTTAAAGGTAGTTTTACAATTTTAATTGTATTAAATTGTGATTTTAGTTATGTTAAATGAGAATTTTATTAAATGTTTGAAAATGAATTTCCTTTATGTCTTAACTATTTAAATAAATTAGATTATAATAACTTAATTAAATTCTATGATATGTTATTAGTTTTGATAAATTATATTATTTATAAGTGTGCATTTGTATTGGTTCTCGGTTGGGCATAAAATGTAGTTCAGGGGTCCAACTTGAGTTATTAGATTGTGGAGATTATAGAAGTGTTATTTTGTGTAGAAATAGCTCTACTTTCAGTAGAGAAATATCCATTTTATAGAGAAGACTTTGCCAAATTTTTGATAGATTTCTTATAAAAGCATGACATCGGTATGTGTTAGTTATTGAGTTTAATTAGTATTGTATCTTAGATTGAGTCTCTTCTTTAGAAATCTAGAATGTATAAGATTAGGATTTTAATTCTATTTATCTTTTATTATTTTTTTTATAGCCGCACTGAGAGCAAGGCCTACAAAATAGGGCCAGTTGAGTCATCACCGAGGATCGCGTTCCACCTGTGAGTTATTATTATGTGTATGCATTGCATATAGAAATTCTTACCTAGCGTCTATATATTTTGTTGTTAATGTGAAATGAATATGCCATGCTATATTAAACCTTTATTTGTTATTTATCTTATAATGATTACTGTATATATATATGAATATTGTGTTCTCGACATGGATGCTATTTATATATTGATATGATTTTTGTTATTTTGATGTGATATTTTTGGAGGATAGTAATAGAACATATTACCTAGTGCATTATTTTAGAATTGTATGCGCACTAGGATGCTAGATGGGTAGGATATGAAAATTTTGTGTGTGTGTGTGTATATATATATATATATATATATATATATATATATATATATATATATATATATATAGTGTTATTGACTTAGATGCTATTTATATATATTGATATGATTTTTGTTATTGTGATGTGATATTTTGTAGAGGATAGTAATAGAATATGTTACCTATTGGACTACACTAGAATTGTGTGCGCACCAGTACGCTAGATGGGTAGGATATGAAAATTGTATATATATATATATATATATATATATATATATATATATATATATATATATGAATATTATGTTCTTGACCTGGATGCTTTCTTGACCTGGATGCTTTTTATATATATTGATATGATTTTTGTTATTGTGATGTGATATTTTTGGAGGATAGTAATAGAACATGCTACCTGTCGAGTTGGAGTAAATTAAAAATAAAAAAAATTAACAATAAAAAATAATTATTAGCATGTGAGAATTTTGGCGAGTTTCCAAACTCACTTTTTAAGTACAAAAGAGAAAAATATTTTACAACCTAAACATATGAAAATAAGAAGAATGACATTTTCTTCTTTACGTATCAAATTTTTTTATTCTTTTTTCTATGTGTTTTACAAACAATGAATACAATATTTATACTGTTCCTTTTACTAAAAGATTCAATGGTTATAATTCATTATAAATATAAACCATTGATTTATATAGTAAATGACATTTAAAGAAAAACTAAAAATAATATTTCAAATTTTGTTATTCATTATTAGTAAAGATGTCAACACTCCCCCTCATTACAAATATATTTAATCCCTTTTCTTGGAGTCATGCTGATTTCCTTACGAAAACTTTTAAATTTTTCACTATTGAGTCCTTTAGTGAAAATATCTACTAGTTATTCTTCTATCTTCACCTGAATTATGTTGATTTCCCTTGTTAAGATTTTTCACGAATAAAATGATATTGCACTTCCACATGCTTTGTTCTAGCATGAAACACTGGGTTCTCCACTAAACAAATAGCTGATTGATTATCGCAGTATATTGGTACTGGATAATCGACTAGCTGATGTAAATTCTTCAACAATTGTACTAACTACGTACTTTCTTGAGCTACTATTGATGCTGCACGATACTCAGCCTCTGTTGTTAAAAGTGACACTGTTTGTTGTCTTTTGTTGCACCAAGTAACAACTCCAAAACCCAAACTAAACACATAACTAGTGGTCGATCTTCATGTATCATAATCACCAACATAATCAACATCATAGTATCCTTCCAATTTCCAAGTTATTTCACATTTATAAAATAATCCAAGATCAAGTGTTCCTTTGATGTACCTTAAGATTCTTCAAACTGCTTCCAAGTGAGGCTTTTTCGAAGTTTGCATAAATCGACTGACTATTCCAACTGCAAAGGTAATATATGGTCTTGTCAATGTCAGATAAATCAAATTGCTAACAATCTGTCGATACATCATTGAATCCTCTAAATCTTTATCTTATGTAATGCTCAATTTAGAGTTTATCTCTATTGGAAAAGTAAGAGGTTTGCAGTTAAGCATTCCATAATTTTGGAGAAGATTTCTTGTGTATTTCTCTTAACAATAATAATCCTTCCTTTATGTGCTCTACTTCCAATCCAAGAAAGTGATTCAGCTCCCCAAGTTCTTTCATATGAAATTGGACTGATAAGTTTTTTCTTGGTATGGTAGATCTCATTAACATCATCTCCAATAATAATGAGATCATCAACATAAATAAGAATTATTGCTAGCTTCCCTTCTCAAGCTTTGACAAATAAACTCGAATCAGCTGGGGTAACTTCATAATTGCTATGAATGAGAAACTCATCAATCTTGCCATTCCAAGCTTTAGGGGCTTGCTTTAACCTGTATAGTTCCTTTTTCAATTTACAAACATATTCAAGATTAATCTTGTTTTCAAATCCTTTGGGTTGCTCCATGTATACTTCTCGATCGAACTCTCCATTTAGAAAGGCATTTTTGACATCCATCTACCATAAGTTCTAAGAGTTACTTGCAGCGAGTGTTAAAAAAACATGAAAATTTTAGCCACTGGAATAAACGTTTCATTATAGTCTAATCCTTACTACTATGAGAATCCTTGTGCTACCAAGCGTGCCTTGTATCTCTCAATTGAACTATATGGACGAGTCTTGATCTTGAACACCCATTTACAAGAAATGGGCTTCACATCTCTAGGTTTTGGCACCACATCCCAAGTTTGATTTTTAATAAGGGCTTTGATAAGTTCTTCCATGGCTTTTATCCATTCAGTTTTCTATGATGCCTCCTCAAAGGATGTTGGTTCTTTTTCTTCTTCCACCACTGCAACATTGGCATATTTGGGATTTTTCTTTTTCACCCTGGTTGATCTTCTCAATTTTATTGGTGATGTTGCCTATTCTGTAGGTTGTTCCTCTGACACCTCTACTGTTGGTTGATTTTCATCATTTATTTTTTGATATACACCAGTCTACCATGGCCTATCTCAAAGTTGAGACTGTGTGACAGGCTCTAAATTTTACTGAACTTTTATTAAATGTCCCTCACTCTTTTCATGTAATTATTCTACTTTATTGGGGTGAGGAAGTGCAACATATTTTGGTGTCCACCATGATGATGTCTTATCAAATACAACATTTCGTGAGACAACATTTGCCAGTTGTAGGATCACAGCATCTCCATCCTTTTCTGTGCTTATTATAGCCCACAAAAATACATCTGATTGCCTTATTATCAAACTTGCTACATAGATGATCAGGTACAAATACATAGACATACAGTCAAATACTTTAAAGTGGCTCATCGTAGGTTTCATATTCCATAACTTCTCAAATAGAGACATAAATTCCATTTTCGGTTGAGGGAGTCTATTAATTATATGAGATGCTATTCTTATACATTCAGCCCAAAATCTTCTAGGGACATTCTTGGCATGCAGTATACTCTTGTATGTTTATGCTAAATGCTTGTTCTTTCTCTCCGCAACACCATTTTGTTGTGGTGTGTTTGGATAAGTCAGTTGCCGCCTAATCTTGCATTGGACAAGATAACTTGAGAATTCATCAGAGATATATTCTCTGCCATTGTCAATACGAAGGCACTAGATTTTTTTTCCTAACTTCACTTTCAACAAGCTGCTTGAACTCTTTGAATTTTGCAAGATTTTATTTTTCTTTCATGAAATACACCCATACATACCGTGAATAATTATCAATAGATGTCACCATATAGTGCATACCATTAACTGATGACTGCTTCACTTTACCAAACACATCAAAGTGGATCAACTTTAGTGACTGTTTGGCTCTGAATGTTGACTCCTTATATGGAAGTTAGTGTGCCTTTCCATACTGACATCTAGCATAAATCACATTAGTACGTACATCAAGATTAGGTAGCCCTTTTAATGAGGACTTGGTCATCATCATTTTCAGCTTATGATAATTGACATATCCTAGTCATGCATGCCATAAGTTAGTTGTATCACTACCTTTGGTCTTCTCTATATAAGCATCTTCTACTAATAAGACATACATGGAATCCACCTTATGTCCTTCCATTATTGGTGTGTCAACTATTTTGATTTGTTGATAAAATTTAACATTATTAGGGCCGAACACAAAAAAAGTTTCCAAAATCAGTCAACTCTAAAACTAACACAAGATTCTTTTTCATACCTGATACTCTGTACAATCCTCCAATTGCACTTGTTATTAATTTGAACAAGAAGTGATCATTGTGTCCCCAATATAAGTAATTGGTAGTTGCGAGTTATTTGCAGTTACCATAACTCACTTGCCTTTATATTCTAAAGCATTATGGTGCTTGCTTTTATCTCTTGTCATGTGACTAGAACAACCAGAATTAAAGATCTAACACTTCTCATAATAAATTCTATGAGAAATCAAAAAACTAGGCACTTGCTCCTCTACTTCTATTGTGGTAGCCATAAAGCTACAAACTTCCATAATCTCTGAACTAGAGCACTCTGCCACTTGCATTATTTTCATAAATAATGCTTTAACATCCCACTCTGGTTCATCCCGGTAGTGATTGCATGTTGTTACTGTATTATTTTGAATAGTCCTTTTTTTAGAGCAGTAATCTTTGGTATAGTGTCCTTTTTTACCATAATTAAAACTCTCGCCATTCTAATGTCTAGAATTCTTAAACTGCTAATTATTGTGTTATTGCTTTTGTTAAGCCCCCTCCAATTGGACATTGCCTCATGTCCACCTTCCATTGCTACCACGCGGTTGATTTTTTTCTTATTGATGAAGAGCACCACCTCTTTAGTATTCAAAGACACACTATCCATTTATTTTGCTAGAGTTTCTTGACTTGCCAATAAATTTTCTAACTCTTCAATAGTCCATGATGATCGTATTGAGATCGTAGTCCATGATGATGATTCTCCTTATCCTATTACTGGCTATTCTGGATGCCTCATCTAACTCAATAATTTCTCGATATAAGGACTTTACCTTGGTAAAATACTAACTAATTGTCATATCTTTTTGTGAGATAAACATTAGGTCATTTTCCAATAGTTGAAGTCTAACATCATTCTTTTTGAAGAATCGTAGAGTAAGAGAATCCCAAGCTTCCTTTGGTATGGTACCATCTTTAATGTGTTATACATATCCTCTTTAATAGTTGTTTTGATGGCGAACATGGCTTTCCTAACTTTAATTCTCTATTTTCTAATATTGCCAGCATCATCATCTGGTGGTGGTGATGTAACCTCAGTCTTAGCAACAACCTCCCAGAGGTCTTGACCTTGCAAGTATGACTCCATACAAGTCCTCTACGTGCTATAATTATTATTATTTAATTTTTTAATTACACCAGCATTCCCAATTTTGCCATAGTGACTTAGATTTAGCAACCTTGTGTTTCACCAAGCAAGCATGATTTCGAACTAATAAAATTCATAGTTCCAAATTATGCACGTGTAAAATCTCCTATGTACAACTATTTTTGTATGTAAAATGCTAGTAGTTAGACCCATAACCGAGTAGGTTCTGATACCACTTGTTGAGTTGGAGTAAATTAAAAATAAAAAAATTAACAATAAAAAATAATTATTAGCATGTGAGAATTTTGGCTTGTTTCCAAACTCACTTTTTAAGTGCAAAAGAGAAAAATATTATACAACACAAACATATGAAAATAAAAAGAATAACACTTTCTTCTTTACGTATCAAATTTTTTTATTTTCTTTTCCATATGTTTTAAAAACAATGAATACAATATTTATAGTGTTCCTTTTACTAAAAGATTCAATGTAAATATAAACTATTGATTTGTATAGTAAATGACATTTAAAGAAAAACTAAAAATAATATTTCAAATTTTGTTATTCATTATTAGTAATGATTTCAACACTACCTAGTGGGCTATACTAAAATTGTGTTCACACCAGTATGCTAGATGGGTAGGATATGAAAATTGATTTGATATGAGGTTATATAATATGGACATATGATTAAAACGATTTATCAAGACATTTTTTTTATAGAGAGGGGGTATGGCTGCGACAACTCGATTGATCTTTCAAGGTCTCGAGGCTAGTCATGCTGGTAGTAAGATTGCTATAGCTCAATTTATCTTTCAAGGTCTTGGGGCTAGTTCACTACCAAATAGGATAAGAGGAATATTATTTAGATTTAAGAAGGCCTAATGGCCAGTGAGGTACATTGATTGAAGTTATGAATATTTTAGGATTCTGCTCCAATCCTCCGTTTGTCTCCATTTATTTTTGTCTGTATATAGTTGTATTGATGTGATAATATTTTTGAGCATTTGCATGAAATTTGTGTATAAAATAAATAAATATAAATATAAAATAAATATTATTATGATGTTTGGTTGCTTGTACCCTTAGGTTGCATGCATATATAAAATGATAATTTACTTAGTGAGGTATGATTCATTTCAACTATTTTTTAGGATTTCTTTCTTCAAACCTCTCATAGTAGTCCTCTTCACTAGTTGACTTATGTAAATTGTAACCTATTCTTTCTTTGTAATTTTTAGACGTTGCAGTAGTAGTATGTTCTTGTAATAATGTGCTATGGTAACATTAATAGTTGTTATGTTCTTGGGTTGTATGTTTAAATATTTTATCATGATGAATTATTTATGGATAATTCTTTAAGTTTAATAAGTTTTTAATTATGAGGTAAATTTATGATTATGTTTTGTTTGAATTTTATGTTTTAGTCTTATTACAAGTTCCAAATTCATGTGAATTCCCATTCCTTAGTACTAGTCATAACTTTGGGGTTTTGGTGCATGAGAGTTATATACAAATTTATATTATTAATTGAGTTTATATTTATTACTAAAAAAAATAAGAATCTATTAATTTTTGTAATTAATATAGTATAAACCATTGTTGACAAAAAAAAAGTATTAAAAAACATTATAATTATATGTTTACATAGTGTTATAGTTAAAAACTAATAAAAAAAATACAATATAAACCATAAAAATAAAAAAATCTCTACAAATCATTATAGTTATATGTTTGTTCAAATGACTTTTATTTTATTTATTTGTAAGATCACTATTTACATTAATCAAAATGACACAATTTTGAACAAAATTACATCATTTTGATTATCTATTATTTAGTTCATTAATTTTAAGTAATATCAATAAGATTAGGTTACTTACTAAAAATAATAATTAATAACTTATGAAATATAACAATAACAATATATTTTAATTAATTAATTATAAAATTTGTAATAATACGTTCTTATTTTCATATTTGTTTCTTTAAATTGAAATATAATGGATATTACACATTTTTATTTGTTGTTGATAATAATAATAATAGTCTTCTTATTTCTCATATTTTAAGTTTAGATTGTGTTGTAATGAACATTATACATTCTTATTTGTTAGTTGAATTATTTGAAATTATATAATTTGAATTTTTATTTTCATACTTTAAGTTCAACTTGTAATATGACATATATTTTACATTTTTATTTATCAATTGAATAATAATAATAGCAGTAGTAGTAGAATTAACGATAATTAATGATAATGAAATTAATAAAAATACTTTATTAAAATTTATTTATTATATTTTTAATACAAAACGTATTAATTTTTATCATATATTATTATACATATGTTACTTACTAGTAATATATTACTTGATATTATAATGAAAAGTATATAATTAATTTTATAATTATTTATTAATAGTTATACATTATTTATTAAATTAAAATCCGATACTATATTCAATTTTTGATTTGGTATGACTCAGTATAGTATAATTTTAATATTTTTTAGTTCGATATTTCATTTCAGTTCGATATTTTCTATGTTATGCGTGGTAATGAAATGCCTCGGGAAGCAATTTTCAAATCCCTTCATTTTTCGATGTTGTAACTTAAATAAATTCATAAAAAATTGAAAGCGCTCAACAGTAGAATGAAAGCAAGAAAGCAGGAGACCTATGCAGCTTGCAAAATGCCACATGTTACTAAAAATATAGGGTGGTAAAATTCATGCAATTAGTTATTATATATTTTTTTTATAAATTTGTATATATATATTGATGTATGACTTCAAAAAAAGTATTAACAACAACTTTCAGCACAATATAACTAAAACTAATAAATTAGTTGAGATTTGTTGAGTTAGTATACTGCATAGTGACACAGAATTTTCTTTTAATATTATATATATTGAGTAAAATTTATATGTGTAAATATTTATAATATATAAAATTTACAAAATTTTATTTTTTATTAATATATTATTTTATTAGCAAAAATAATAATAATTATATTATCATATTGTGTTATATAATATCTTTAAAAATAGATCACATTTGAATATAAAATGTTTACAAAGTAAATAATTATTCAAATTTCAGCCTTTTTTTTTTACTTTATTATCAAATCATGCGACAAGAAAGTCTCAAAATATTTAGGTAGATTTATATCATATGATATTTTTATAAAAAAAATGAAATTAAAATTAAAAAAATTAAGTTCTATTTTTAAAAATTATTTAAATTATTTATAGCTTTTATTTTATTTTATTAAACTATTTTGTTTACTTAAATTTTATTTTTATTCAATTTAATTAATTAATTAAAATTATTTATTTTTACATTTTAAAATAAATAAATAAATATTTAATTAATTTATATTTTGTGGATTTAGTGGATTGACTTGTAATCAATGTAATCAATAAAACTAATGATATGCGTCCTTTCGATGTCACTGTGAATCCACCTTAGGGTGATCATTTATATATTGAATGTAAAATTCTTCTTGCTACTCTAAGTACTTTCTCTGATCCAATTTAATTCACAGTTAAGAATTATACACTTAGATTAAAAAATATAATTAATATATGTATAAAATGCTATACTATTTTTATAATAATTTTTTCAATCAATTATTAGATTTTAATAGATAAAAAATTTAAATAAGGGTAGGATAGAAAAAAAAGTAATTAAAATATATTGTTAATTGAAAATGTCAAATAAATTGTAACAAAAAATTCAACCTAAAAAGTTAATTAATATGAAATAGAGGGAGTAATTTATTTTCAAAAAAACTTGATTAATTAGTTTATAATTTTTATTTATTAAAGATAAAGTAAAGATATATATTTTTTTATTTTGTTACTAGTTGTATAGTAGATTTTCAACTAGTAATAAATTAAGTTACTATATATAATATGTTTTGAATTTTATTTTTCTATTTTTAAAAACAATTGTGTCAATAACATTTTAATTTTTTTTTTATTGTTTTCTCAACTTATATTAGTACTATGAAGGCTTAACGTAATTGAGAATTGAAGCTTATGTATTTCTTTGTAATTGAATACAAAACATATAGGTACAAGCAGATTACAACAGAGACTATAAAGATGAATATGAGTAGTGAGCTATTAATGTGTATCTGCAAACACCCTCCGTCAAGTTGAAGGTGGTCGAAGGACTAACCAAAGCTTGGTTCGATGGAGAAGGAAAGGTTCTTTGGTAACGCCTTAGTCATAATATCAGCAGTTTGGTCTTTTGTTATGATGAATTGAATGTTGAGCTTTCTAGAGGCCACTTGTTCACGAACAAAATAGTAAACAAGCTTAATTTATTTTGTACGAGCTTGAAGAACCGGGTTGGTAGAGAGATAGATTGCTCCCATATTATCGCACCATAGTGTTAGAGCTGAAGGAAGAGAAATTTAAAGTTTGGATAGCAAAGAGTGAAGCCACATCAATTCAGCGATGGCATTTATGAGAGCTTTATACTTGCTCTCTATAGAAGATCATGTAATGGAGAGCCATTTCTTGGCCATCTAAGATATTAAGTTGGAACAAAGATAAATAGCATAGTTGCTTGTAAAGCAACGGTCATCGGGGCAATCGCCCCAATCACTATTTGCAAATCACTGTAAATGAAGAGTTAGTGATGGAACAATTGAGACAGAAAGACTGATTGTATGCTTAAGATATTGAAGCACTCTTTCAACAGCCTGCCAATGAGCATCTATTGGACAATGCATGTGCTAGCATAGTTTGTTGATGGAAAATGTGATGTTAGGCCTGGTTAGAGTGATGTATTAAAGTGCTCCCATGGTTTGCCGATATTATTCACCATGTTGAAGAGCAGTCCCTGTGGATTTTGAAAGAATTGGAGAGGTTAGGTGTGGAACTTGGTTTTGCACCTGTTATCTTTATTTTGTCTAGAAGATCAAGTATATATTTTTGTTGCAAAAGAAGAAGGCAATGTGAAGTGTGAAGAACTTTAATACTGAGGAAGTAGCTCAAGGATCCTAAGTCTTTAATCATAAATTTAGATTGAAGTCTAGAAATAAGATTGTCAACAGCTTGATACCTTTAACCTGTAATCACAATGTCATCCACATAGACTAAAATAAAAATTTTGGTATGGCCATTAACTTGAAGAAATAAAGAACTATCAACTTTGGAATTATTGAACCCCAAACTATGTAAATAGGAAGCTAATCTCATGAACTAGGCCTGTAGTGCTGTTTAAGGCCATACAAAGATTAATGAAGCCGATAAACATGATGTAGTTTAGTTGGATCATAAAAACCCGATTGTTGAGCCATATACACTTCTTACAATGTGCCATTAATAAAAGCATTTGAAACATCAATTTGATGAAGGGACTAGCCATGTGAAACATCCAGTGATAATAATGTTTTGATGGTAGTAGCCCGAACAACAGGACTATAGGTGTCTTAGTAATTAATTTTAGGTTTTTGAGTGAAACCTTTTGCCACCAAGCAAGCTTTGTGATGCTCAATGGCACCATCAAGTTTACATTTGATGCGGAAAACCCATTTGCTCCCAACATTGTTCTTATGAGAAGGTTTAGGTACTAATGACCAAGTGTTGTTACTAGTTAAAACCTGAATTTCATTTTGCATGGCGATTCTCCATTCAGAGTGTTGGGAGGCTTAACGGAAAGTGAGAGGCCCAATATGAGGATAATTAGGAGAGGGAATAAATAAAGGATGGTGCGTGGTGAGATTTGCATCACGTTTATGTATAGTGGATGGGCGTAGTTGCATAGGGTGAGTACGGTTAGGTTTAGATGAAGATGGAGGATTAGGTGAGGTCTGAGGTTGAGTAAAGAGAGCAGCAGAATATTGATTCAGGTTCAGAGTGGAGTAGATAAAGGATTAGTTAAATGTTATACCTGATGGAGCAAGGACCAGAATGGATGGACTGGAGTGCACAATAGACAGCCAAGGAGTGGGATCAGAATGAGAAGTGGAGTTGGTGGATGAAGAGGTACTTTGAATGGAAATAGTTTTCATTAAAATGTACAAAACAGGCAATATAAATTTGACTAGAATCAATATCAAGATAGTTATAACCAAAATGGTTATTTGGCTAAACCTAAAAGAACATTTTGCTTATAACGGAAATTAAATTTATGTATGTGATAAGGACAACGCAAGGGGTAAACACTATAACCAAAAATTTTAAAATTGGTATAGTTACGATAAGTATGAAATAATTTGAAATGGGGAGATTATTGTTCCAAAACTAAAGAAGGCAAACTGTTGATGAGAGTGACAGCTGTACTAAAGGAAAAAGACCAAAATTTTAATAGTACATTACCATGGGCAAGTAAAGTGAGACATGTGTAAATAATATGATGAATTTTACGTTCTACAATGTCATTTTGTTCATGAGAGTGAGGATATGCAATGCAGTGTAGGATACTAACATGATTAAGAAATTTGTTAAGTTTGTGTTATTTACCACCCCAGTCATTATGTAGTGCCTTAATTTTGGTGTTAAATTGGTGTTCAATAAAGGAATTAAAATTAAGAAAAATTTGATATAAGTCACTTTGTTGTTTGAGACAATATAGCCTACAATAATAAGAAAATTCATCAATAAAAATGACAAAATATTGATAACCAAGAGAAGAACTTAAAGGAGTAGGCCCTTAAATATTTGAATGAATGACATTAAAGGGAGCTTGACTTTTATGTTTTACCCACACTAAAGGAAATTTAGCTAATTTTCCTAAACGACAAGAAATATAGTCAAAATGAGAAATTGAAGCTCATTTTTCATAAGGTAGTTGAAACTCTCTAATTATTTTAATAATTGTCTTTATTTGTAAATGGCCATGGCAAGCATGCCAATATAAAATGCAAGAACCAGTGGTGGTGTAAAGGGCTTTTGGAGGCGCATCAATTGTGTAAAGTCCATCCTTACTCAGTCATTGGAGTAAAGTAGTCTGGGTGACCTAGTTTTTAATAGAAAAATGGTTAGGGTAGAATTTAAAGAAATATGAGTTATCATGTGCAAATTTGTGAAGAAACAATAAAGGTTTGGTTAAACATGGTACATGCAAAACATTTCTAAGAAGAAATGGTTTATGATGAGAATGAATAAATGAAGAACCAAAATGAGAGATTTTCAAACCTTGACCATTTGCAACATGAACTTGGTCATTGCCCTTATATTCATTTGTGCTTGAGAGAGATGACAAATCTGGAATCATGTGGTGTGTTGCACCTATATTAGGGTACTAAGGAGCAGTTAGAGAGCTTTTGTCAAAAGAAGTATAGTGCATGATAGTAGACATGATTGCCTTATAATGGACCAGAAAACCTTGGTGAATAGTTACTATTGGTGGTCTATTAACATCAGCGGTGACATTGGTCAGCAGTATGATTATGAAAACCATATATTTAATAGTGAGGTTTGGATTGAAAATTGTTGTTATTGCTAGGTTGTGAAGGTGGCTGAGAATATAAAGGTTGCACAGGTTGTCAAAGAGCAATGTTGGGAACATTGGCTTGTAGAGCTTCATTAGTGATGTGAAGAAGAATTTCAGGTGATACTACATGGCCATGTAATTCATAAAATGGCACTGGTTTAGGTTGTAAATTCAAAGCTATAATTAATGGGTGAAATTTACTGCCAATATTGCAGTAAAAAATAGCATTAAACTCTACTACACTAAGAGGATTACTAGCTAAACTAAGTTCATTAGTAAGAATCTTAGCTCATTGTAAATAGTAAGAAGTTGACGTATCATTACACTTGAACTCTTGTAAATTAATATGAAGTTGAAGCTATCAGTTTTGGGAGATAGAATTGAAAGCTTAATACAAGGCTTGCCATACCTAAAAGGAAGAAGTGAGACCAACAACATAGGGATAAACATCCTCTAATAGAGAAAATGGAAGCCAAGTCATTAAATGCTAATCTTTGGTGAACCATGCTTGGAATTCTAAATGAAGAATTTTTTGTGTATCATTCAAAGAGGTAGAGATTTCTTTTAGCGAGGCTAGTCTAGTGCCATCGACAAAGCTTATGAGATTTTGGTAGATTAACAATGGAAGAAATTGAGTCTTCCATGCCAAAAAATTTTTGGCTGTGAGTTTGATTGCAAAAATATGATGATCTTAGGCAGGTGAAGAAGAAATTACAGATGTAGTTGTGACAAAGGTGGCCATTATGGGTGTGGTATTGTTTGCCATATTAATGCTTTGATACCATATAAAAGTTTAATGTAATTAAGAATTGAAGCTTTTATATTTCTTTGTAATTGAATACAATATATATAGGTATAAGCATATTACAACAAAGGCTACAAAGATGAACATAAGTACAAACTAACTAACAAACTTGAGACAAACAAAACTGAAAGTGAGCTGTTGATGTATATCCTGTAACAAGTACCATATTAATTTTTTATTATTTCCTAAGTTAGGTTTATTAATTTAAAATATAGTAGAAAATAAAAATTTAATTCATGAAAACCCTAAACCATATATATGTATATATATATTCACTTATTTATTTAATCTTTCATAAAGATTATTATTGGGTTAATTAAACCAAGTTTGCTTTGGTCATGTTCTAAGTGTACGACCCTATAAGTTCACACAACATTGGTAGTGGGCCTAAAATTTCCATTTTAGCCCATAAGTCATAATAAGTCTCTAGCAAGACATTATGACTACCCAAGTTATGTGAACGTTGATAATCCGACATAACCTAATACACAGTGTGTACTATAGTCCTTTTGTCATGCAATATCTTGATTGAATATAAGCCATGGAATATGTCATCCTTATATTGTTCAATTATATTGTTTCTCAATCCCAAGTAGACTAATACTGATAAATCTTTATCTGAGATCGATAACTCTTTATCAACTCATTCTAGCATGACCATACATTTTCTCAGTCTCATTTATCAAGGGCCTACATATAATCTTCTTATAATTAATGAGGGAAAAATTCCATCTTAATCACTCACATTCCTCATATAACTCATCCTATATCCAATCACAACCTATTTTACCATCTAATTAAAGATGATGAAGGGATGTGTCAAAATACAGAACTCATTATATAGGAAACCATGGTAATTTCAGGTTAGAAGACTCAGATAATACTACTGTGAATTACTTATGACAATTATCCATGTAGTATTCTCATAGTGGGTCGATCTAATACATCATTTCTCTAAATATGTACCTATGAGTTTGACTTAATATTTTATATATATGATTAATAAAACATAATCATTAGTCAACCTTATACTAGTCTTTATTCATTATTGTTCCCACAACTATGATAGACTAGGGATATTTAAATTAGAAAGCAAGTATATCACTTAAGAGTTTTGCTATCAAGTCACATACTTAATGACCTTAGATATAATTAACTAATTAATGATAATATTAGAATTATCCAGTAATAATAAAAATGTCTCTTTATTAATAAAATAGGACTATGACAAAGTTAAAGTATGATCATTATATAATTGGCCTGGGCATATCACTAATATTCTCAGCTTATCTTATTTAAAAAATAAACTTGATTTGTTGAGCTATTGTACTCATATTAACTCTAACTCTCCAAGTCAATAAGAAGTCTAAAGAGTAAATTAAAAGTTAAAGCCCATAACATTACAAGAAAAAAAAATCTATTGTGCAATTGAAGTATGATAATAAAAATTATAATAAAAAGTAGATAACAAAATTAATGATGTTTATATCATTTATATTTTAAAAATATTAATGATGGAGTGCTGATAAAAAGTGGTAGAGTGTAAATTTTTTTATCCCACACAAATTCCTTTCTAGAGTTCCAAAACTGCCCCTTCTATGACCATCAGCATTCAAACCAACTACTCTAGTTCGAGTTCCAATTCCAGTTTGAGCAATCGTGTCGATCAATTTGTAGTTAAAGATTAAAACAAGGTAGTTTCAACATATTCCATACATTCATTTTGTGGGTTGTATACAATTAAAGTAAATTATTGTACAACTCTGCAAGTGTACGAATTGTGACAAATAATATAATATGAGTGAGTATCATTTCCATGAGAAAAGATACTTATATATTAACTATCTATAATTTTTTAGCCAACAAATTCAAACTCAAATAAAAAAACTAAAACTAAAATCTAAATAATTAACTAAAATAACAATAATTTAAAATTCAATTAATAAATCACATTAGAACTTGAGTTTATTTCACTAGTGAGGACTTGAATTATGAAATTAAATTCAACTATTTCATTGATCACTGTCAGGCATAGATTATTTTATATCACCTTTTGAGATCATTCAAACATACTAAGAATAATTATTAATCTATTTTCATGGTTATTAGTTAATTAAAGTTTATTAAGCTTTTTAATAATTTATTCTTGCCCTAAGAATTTAGCTACTTTCATGGTTAAATTTCCTAATCTTATGAGTTGAAGCTAGAAAATCACCCAACTTTCATTGATGGCAATTTACCCATAAACATACAAATTGGGCCCTTAATTGAATAAAAGACATTAAGCACAACTCATAAAATAGACTAAAAATCAATTCATTAATAGAGAAATAAAAATAACAAGTCTAACTAGCTACTCCAAAACCAAACACTAAATTATTTAGTTGTTCATGATAAAAGTTTTTAATACCATAAAGAAATCAAACACAGAGTACAAAGAATAGAGAAAGAAGAAAAGAAAAACTTGTTTTGCAAGTGATCCTCAATCTTCAATCTTTGTTAAGCTCTTCAATTCCATATTTGGACTTCTTTTTCTCACAGATCCAAAATTCTACTCAAAATTCATCTAATGACCAAAATAATAAAATTTCTCCTTCAAATCCTTGCTCTATGATGGAATATCTTCAAAATTTAGGTCCTTTACATTGACTTGTGGAAAGGCTCTGGAGGAGGGTGAATAGAGCCAATTAAAATTGTACAATGAGGCTCAAGAATGAATTAAATAAAAAATAAAAAGAGAATTTAAGAACAAGGATGAAGAGAATTGAGACACAAAGGATTAAGGAGTTCAGTTTCTCAATAAATCCATGTCTCCACCTAACTTTTCCCTAAGTTAATATTTTGAACCACCCTAATCTTATTAATTAAGATTGTTATAAGTATTTTAATGCTCACACTAAACCATTATAAATGTGTTTTTCTTGACTCAACATAAACTTTTCATAACCCAAGTGATTTTTTCAAGGTTCATAATTAAACCTTTCATAACACAAGTGTTTTACAAGGCTAACACTTAAACATTTTACACTAATTGAGCTTTTCTTGACTAAACTTTAATCAAATTTACAAAATTTCAAGTGTTTTATGGATAACACTTCAGTTAATTCTTTTAGATTAAGTTCATCATTTCCCTTTGCTAACCCAAGAAAGGAGATGAAGAAGAACCTAAGACTAGATTAGAATTCACCTCCAGAGTTTCAATAAAAGTTAAAGAATTCAAAGTGAGCATTAAATGCACAATTGATTTCTAAGAAAATTATCTTAACCAACTTATTTAACCCTTTAGATGAGATTTGAAGTCTTGTTTATATAGTTGGTAATGAAAATATAGATGTTAGAGAGCATTATATTTTTCCAAAACATTCATCTTTGTCATTTAATGTGTTTTTAGCTTTTTACAGAGATGTGTCTGTTAAGGATTGTAAGTGGCACCTTTAGGATTGTAACACTTGAAAAATATGACTGTTATATTCAAATTTTCTTATTAGAGCCTTGTCAGGAGCTCCTTAGGATTGTGGTTCCCCCTAGGATTGTGAAGGGCGAATTATTAGGAGCTCAAGTTCTTTTTGAAAAAGGCTTCAATTCATGGATGCTCTTTAGGATCATAAGGAGCACCCTCACTATCATGAGTGTTCAATAATGCTTGAAAAAACTTTACGTCTTTTACTTCAATTGATTTCTCTTGGACTTTGATCACTTTTATTACTTTAACCCTATGTTTGGAATGAGAGGAAAGTGGGGAGGATAGTAAAAGGGTGAGGAAAATGAGGGAGGAAAACCACTATAATCTTATTTGGAATGTGAGAAAAAATTTAAGGAGGAAGGAAAGTTGGCTTTATTTTCCTCCTTACATTGTCTCTCCAAATTAGAGAAAAAATGGAAAAAAAAGAGGAAAATTTTATTATATATTTTCATTTTACAATTTTACCCTTATTATATAATTTGTCTCTTCATTTATTATTTTAGTATTTTGGCATAATAGTAAATATATCATATACTTATTTTTTTTTAAATATTTTATCTTCCTAATAAAAAAAGTATTATAACTTTCCTTACTCATATTATTTTCCTTCAAATCGAAGCATAAGAGAGGAAAAAAACATTATTTTCCTACATTTTTCCTTTAAATTTTCGTTCATCCCTTTCCTCCCATTCCAAACATAGTGTAAGGGACATTTGTAAGGGTCTTTAAAGGATTCAATTGAGCTTTAATTAGGTCTTTAATACTCGCCTTATTGATCATGATTTTGATCATAACTTATAGTCACATTTAATTAAGTAAACATATTGGTGATTCAAAATTGATTGTTAAAGTCAAAATAAAGGTTGATTTGAGATTAATCATGCAAACAAGTAATAGCTTGAATCCTGAACTATTTTGGAAAGCAAAATTCCTATAAAAACATATAAAAAATTGCATAAATTAACTAGAAAACTAAAAAGAAATAAAACTTAAACCACTAAAATTATAATAAAATAATAATTATAAAAAAAAAACTAAAAACCTTAATTAAATTCTGATAAATTCTATGAAAATTAAATAGAAAACTGATGCAGGATAGACATAAATCTCTTCACAAGCGTCATTGTTGGTATGTAGCTATTTTTGTTATCAAAATGTTAATTTAATTATTAAATTGATTTGTATATCAAAATATGAATCTAACCAATATTAAAATTTTCCTCACTAATGCACTTCAAGTAAATAAGAAAGATAATAAATGATGAGTTGTTTTGTTTAAATTACAGAGTCAAGGTGAACTCTAACTAATTTAGTTTAATTGGGTAGAACTATAAAAATAGTAAAGATTTTTTATTAACTAATTTAACATGATTGTATACACCGTACCTCGAATTTAAAATTTTATTTAGGCAAAAAACATTTTTTGCCAACTAATTCAAATAGTTATTGGTGAAAGATGATTATTCTTCAAATTTTAATATATGGCTTCAGTTCTTTTAATTTTCTTGTTTAAAAGAATCTCCTAGAAAATGCAAGCAACAATAATTTTTAGTGTCTTGATCATAATTGAACCCGATATTCAAAAGATGTAAAGTCTTTCACATAATTCATGTTCCATATTGATCTTTTAGCATATATATATCAACAAAGTAAATTTCTTAATAAGCATCATTAAGAAAAGGTTTATTTATTTATCACACTTTCCATATATATATATATATATATATATATATATATATATATAGCTAGCCATGATACGAGTTTGTTGCTCCCTATTTAAATATGCTCTAAGGAACAAGCCTGCAGAGGCAGAGGTATAAAAATTAATGAGTAGTGGAAAGTTTTCTTGTATATTGTATTTGTGTTAAACACTAATTACAGTACACATACATGAATATGTAAAGAGTTGTACAACAGTTTGTGTTACAATAAACACTAAAGTGTAATAAGAATAACAAACTCATTTATGCTTTGGCACCCTCTAGTAAACTAATGGCTGTGTGGAGGGAAATAATCAGAGCTTGGAGAAAAAGTGTTAAAAAGGTCCAAAAACAAATGCTTTGGTGAATACATCAACTAGTTGGTCTTTGGTGGAGAGGTAATGAACCTAAATAGTGCTATTTTGTACTTGTTCACACACAAAATGATAGTCAAGTTCAATGTGCTTTGTGCATGCATATAAATAGGATTGGATGACATGTAGATGGAACTAACATTTTCACACCAAAGAATAGCTAGGGAGGAAAACGAAATACCAAACTCAGATAAGAGATGGAGAATCCAAAGAAGCTTAGCGGTAGTATTAGTTATGGCTTTATACTCACTTTCAAACGAGGAGTGAGTAATGGTAGGTTGCTTTTTAGCACATCAGGAAATAATATTCTTCCTAAGATAGATGGCATAGCTATTGGTGGATCTTCGATCATCAGGGCAGCCACCCCAATCTCTATCACTAAATCTATGAAGATCCGTAGTTGAGTGGTGCATAAAGAAGAGAGTGTGATGAATGGTGTGCTTTAAATATCAAAGTAACCATTTTAAGGCTAGCCAATAAAGATCTGATGGACAATGCATGAATTGATATAGTTTATATATTGAGAGTACTATATCAGGTCTTGTCAAAGTGACATATTGCAGAACACCAACAAGTTAGCGATGGAGTTTAGGTAATATGAATTGCTTGCCATCGGTTATGCTTTAATAGGAGGAACATGTAAGAGGTGGAGAAATAGGAGGCCGTAGAGATAGTTATGGTACAAGGAGTCAATCATGGGGAGGCGAGGGAAAAATTCCTTAAGGACATTTACAGAAGTCATGATGCCTTAGAAAGCGATGGACAATTAGACTACGGTAAAGTTTTCCTCTACCTATAAAAAAGTATGGCACATATTAGTTATAAGTCAATATAATTATATGTCGATCTATTAATGAATGACATACTATATGTCTTTAGATATAAAATTATCAAAATAATAAAAACGTGAACTACAAGGTGAAATCATTGAGAGTTATCATATTTGATTGACCAACCTTGCTTTCATTATGAAGCTAGCATAGGGAATGGTTGCCAATGCATATGATCTTTGGTCCATTGTCCTAAAAGCCAAATATTCTCCCAACATGAGTGACAATGGTGCTAACTCTAATAAGAGAGCTTCAGCTATTTAGTAAGGCATAAGAAGGATATGGTAGATCACCATAGATGAATTGGGTTAGAGCCTAGGGATGGGAAGTCAGTTAAGTTCTGGACTGATAACTTGATAGTATTTGATAAATGTTTGTAAGATACAACTAATGGCAATATTCTAGAGAATCTAGCAAATATAACAGTGCATCAAGCTATGGATACTTATAGGAAATGGAACTGGCAGCTCTTTCATAATTATTTACTAATGTCTACTTGATGCATATAGCGGCAATCAAACCTCCTTAATTCATGGATGGCCCTGATACTCCCTATTGGATTCACTCTCCAAGTAGAAAGTTTATAGTCAAATCTACCTACCAAATGCTCACAACCAATTCTCTCTCACATCTTGACTTTAAATGGGATTTGGCTTGGCATTGGCAAGGTCCTAAATAAGTTCAAAATTTTCTTTGGCTTTGACCCCACAGTAAGCTTCTCACTAATATGGAACACCATCGCTGACACATGATTGATGATCCTTATTGTGATGTTTGTGGTCAAGAGGAAGAAACTCTTGTCCATGTGCTAAGGGATTATAAACCTGTTGTTGATCTTTAAATAAGGCTAGTTCCAGCTTTAAAGCTGATTCATTTTGCATCACTTAATAGTGAGTTGTGGGTGATGACTAACTTACAAAATGGCCTTTACATAAATAAGGAGGTGGATTGGAGGATTATCTTTGCTATAGCTTATTTGACCTTATGGAAAAATAGAAACCAACAATCATTTGAGGATAATTATAAGGCCCCCATAATCTCTCATATTTTTTTGAGTCCAGAGTCAAGACTTTTGTAAAGGTTTCTAGTCAAATTACTATCTCTCTAAAGATAGCAAATAGGAGATAGGAAGTCCATTTGCAAGCTTCAGAGCACCCTTAGATCAAAGTAAACACTGATGGATGCTTGAATAAAGTAATATTCCAAAACTTCACCTGCTGGTGGTATTCTCAATAATAGTAGGGGCAGTTGGATTGGTGGTTTTGTGGTCAATCTTGGTTTAACAGCATAACTTTAGGGGGTTCTCTAGGTCTTTGAGTCTCATGGGATTTGAATTATAGATATATCATATTGGAATCAGACAACAAATGAATGGTGGACTCTTTACATGGGCAATATAATATGCCTATGAGATATTTGTCTTTATTCAATGAGATCAAGAGTTTGATTCAAAGGAATTGGGATGTTAAACTGGTTCATAACTTGCAGGAAGGTAATCGCTGTGCAGACTTTATTGCAACTCATACTCTAACATATCCTATTAGTTTCTTAATGGTAGACAATCCTTCATAAGCCTTACTGCTGCTTCTTATAGATAGAATGACAGTTTCAGTCCCTAGATATTAACACTATTTTTTCCCAACTTAGGCCTTCATTTTAATGTGTAAAAAAAAACTCAAATTACAATCTATGATTTCATTTCCTTTGATTTTCTTTTTTAAATACAATCACATTGCAATATATCAATAATACAAAGCAAATCTCATAACAAGCACCACTTTACTAGAGACTTATTTTTTCATGATATTTTGAACAAAAGTAAGAGTAGATATGAAAAATAAGAGAAGATAATTTGAAGAAGGAAAAATAACATAACTTTTATCTTATCACCTAATCGTTACAATGAGAGTATATGTATAAATATATATATACACCCCATATGCATATTCCTATTTAATCAAGGTTTTTATTTTCCTATACAGGGTTACTAACAGAAGAAGAACACCTAAAACAACTAGGAAAAGGTTCCTTATTAAGAAGACTCCCAAATAGGAAGAAACACTCTCCTATTATGTATAGGACTCTTATCAAAGAGGAATACTATTCCTCTAAGGTTTTAGCATTATTATCCCTATAAATAGGACTCTATATCCCTCATTCTCATTCATTCTATTCTCTCACACTCCTTGCTCTCTTTATCTCTTTAAAACTCTTTTTATATTCTTTGACTTAGGCATAAGATGGTTTATGGGATCCTCCCCACCTCTTACCTTGCCTTTCATTAATCACTTGCAGGGTTACCAGCTTAGGAGTTTCAAAAACAAGTTATTAAATGGCACTATCTGTGGGAACTCTTGAGTTAAAAGCGATTTAAGCATCTACTAACTGAGACATTGGAATCATGACTTCCAATCTATCACCAATCTCAAATCCCAACACACACATCAATCCATCTGCTCCCATTCCTCCAATAATCTTATCAACACCTATTCAGATGATAATTCAATCCCCTCTTTCAATATGTTAGACCCTTATCTTAGGCACCGACTTGTATATACATTCTACCTATTAATACTCAAGGGTGGCCAACTCTTGGCACCAACCTCCCTTACTATGCTCCTCTTCAACATCATAATAGACCTATAACTTTTGTACCTTTTTCAAGCCTATTAAAAATACGTGCCATAAACCCACCTAACCTAAACATAGTAGCCCAAACATTGAACTTATCCTCAATAAGCAAAGAAGTGATGATTCAAAATTTTCAAACCCATATGACCTTAATGCAAAAATAGTCGAATGCCTTGATTTAAAGCGATAATCTCGGAGCAACTCACATAGGAAATAATATAACATCACCAGCAATGGCTCTGGAGGTATCTAGAGGAAATAGAGAAAACATAAAGCTCTAAAAGGAGAATCCAGCTCGATAATCTCAGCCCTAAATGATTCAAAGATATCCTAAAAAGTTGAAGAGGTTATGCATAAAGCTCATACTGGGCCAAGGAAAGAAGATGAATGCATTATGGAAGGAAAGACACCTTTCATAAGCAGAATAATCCGGACGGAGATTCCAACCAAATTTAGAATGTCGTAATTATATAAGTTTGATGGAACTAGAGATTTAATAAACTCTATATCCTTATTAAAGACCAGGATGTTACTCCAGAATGTGAATGATGGAATCATGTGTAGAATTTTTCTTAGTACACTCATAAAAAATGGTCATAAGTGGTTCCACCGGCTTCCTGAGAATTCCATCTCCTCCTTTAAAGAGTTAGTCAAGAAATTCTAAACTTGGTTCATCACTAACATCCCTCTAGTAAAAAACATCAATGATCTCCAGATGTGTTAACAGGAGGTCACTGAATCACTAAGAAGCTATTAGATCGATTCAATAAAGTAGCCATGCAAATTGAAAATTTGGTTGACGAGGTAGCCATACAAGCCTTAAAGAATAGGACCTGATTGGGGAAGCTCAATGATAAAGGAACCCAACACCTTCATTAAGGTAATGGCTATGGCAATAAAGAAGATAATGATGGATGAAGATAGGAGGATACGCTGGGACGATGAGAAAGCACCGTTTAGGAAAGATGAAAGGTTAGGACCCAGAAGGCTGAGCTTCTAGTGATCTAACTTTAGAACCTAGTAGAAGTATTTGAAAAGGAAGCTGAGAGGTATACGCCACTAAACACCTTTAAATCCAAGATCCTCATATAGGTAAGACAAGATGGTATGGTCATAAACCCAGCCAAAAGACAAAGCTCAACTATAAGAGCCATACAAGATAGGAGGTACTACTACTAATACCACCGGGATTACATGCATGAAACTGAGGCATGATAAGAATTAAAGAATGCCATAGAAAGATTAATATAAATGGTAAACTCGATAAATTCACTAACACAACTAGAAGGAGCAGAGATTCGGATGGTCAAGACAAGGATAGGCCGGAACCAAAGCAAGCTCGGAATGAACTAGCCAATGTTATTAACATGATTGTTGGAGGAGAAGTCATGGAGAAGAGGCCTAAAAGATCTCGTAAAGAAGAAGGGTATACATATGAAAAAAAGCAAACTATCATATTTGGCCTAGAAGATGAGAAACATGTTCAGCACCCTCATAATGATGCACTCATAGTAAGCGCTTTCATCAACAATTACCTAGTGAAAAGATTGCTACTCAATAATAGGAGTGTTGTCAATACACTCTTTTAGAATGCCTACAAAGCAATGAGAGGTTTTGTTATTGATTTGAAACCTATTCAGAATCCCATTATAAGCTTTTACATAGGAACCACACAGCTAATGATATTAATAAAGTTGAGTATAGAATTTAGAGACTGAGATACTAGAGAAGTGAAAATGTCTAAGGCTCAGTTTAATGTGCTGGATCTCTTGCTCGCGTACAACAACATCATAGGCCAACTAATATTTTTTGACATCGATGCAGTCACGAGTATCCAACGTCTGACTATGAAGATTCCTATTGAAGGCTGAGTCTTAATAGTTCATAAAGATCAGTACATGTCTAGGCAATGCTCCTAGATGACAATCAAAGGTCAGATGGAGGCATTCCCTCTGGAATCTTGGAAAATAAAGAAATAAGGAGCCAACCCTAAGCCAATTGACCAAATTTAAAATTTATAGATCACCAAAGGAATAATAGTAAGGATTGACAATGAGCTTGATAGTGAAGTTAAACATGGAATAAACAAGGTCCTCATTAAACACTAAGGCAGCTTTGCTTTTTAAGTGTTTAAGATCACCAGAGTAGATCCTTATATTGCCTCATATAGTCAGAACATCAAACCAAGAGTAAAGCTAGTTGTTCAAAAAAAGAGGACCTTCGTGTATAAAAGACAAAAGATAATCACTAAAGAAATAAAAAGCTACTAGAAGCTAAACTCATTAAAAATGTAACACACCTAGAATAGGTGGCTAACGTGGTGCTAGTAAAAAAGTCCAATGGCAAATACAAGATGTGTATGGATTATACCGACCTTAACAAAGCATGCCCCAAAAATAGCTATCTATTGCCAATGATAGATCAACTGGTGGACTCCACTATCGGTCACTATTTGTATAGCTTTATGGATGCTGCACAAGGGTACCATCAGATACCAATGAAGAAAGACGATCAGGAAAAGACGTTATTCATCACCCATGAAGGTCTTTCTTTATATAAAGTTATGCCCTTTGGGCTAAAGAATGCTGGAGCAACTTATTAAAGGCTAATGAATCATGTGTTCTAAGATCAAATTAGAAAGAACAAGGAGGTATATGTGGATGACATCACTGTTAAGAGCTAATATGTATAACAACATTCTGTTGACCTTGACCAAATCCTTCAAATACTGAACCATTACCAGATTAAGTTAAATCCAGAGAAGTGCATTTTTGGAGTAAAAGTAGGCAAATTCCTAGGATTCATCATATCCTATAGAGGAATTGAAGCTAATCCAAAGAAGATGGAGGTCATTCTTAAGATGAAAGCTCCAATATCAATCAATGAGCTGCAGAAGCTAAATGGTAGAATAATAGTCTTAGGGCATTTTATCTTTTGCTCATCCAAGCGGTGTCTACTACTATTTTGTGCCTTAAAAAATTCTAAAAAGTTTATGTGGAATAAAGAATGTAAGACAACTTTTGAAGACATCAAAAAGTTTCTTAGAGAGATATCTACTCAACAGGTCGATCCTTGGAGAAACACTGTACTTGTATGTCTCTATTAGTTAGGAGTCAATTGCCTCAATACAGGTGAAAGAAGAAAAAAGTCAACAAAATTCAGTATACTATATCAACAAAATACTTAGAGGTTCAGAAATCTGACATCCCAAACTAGATAAGTTACCTATGGCCATTGCCCATACATCCCAGAAACTCCATCACTATTTTCAGGCTCATTCAATCATTGTATGATTCAGCTTCCTTTTAAGAAAAATCTTACAATAGCCTAAAACATTCGGTAGACTAATTCAATGATTAATATTTCTTAGAGAATTCGACATCAGTTATGAACCTCGACAGTAGATAAAGGCCCAGGCCTAGGCAGACTTTGTATAAGAGATAATAGTAGAAGATTTCACTCGTTCCATATGTCCAGAATGGTAACTATATGTTGATGGAGCTTCATCCATCCAAGGATCTAGCACTAGAATCATTCTCAAAGAGCCACACAAAGTCACTATCAGATATTAGTATAGATGGAGTACAATGCCACTAATAATGCAACTAAGTATGAAGCACTCATTATGGGATTGAAGTTAGCCACCGAGGTCAAAGCCAAGCATCTCAAGATATACTCTGACTCATAAATGGTGGTAAATAAAGTCATAAGAGCATTCTAGATCAAGGACCCAAGCATCACCAAATATGTCAAGAAAGTCAGACAGCTCCTAAAAACCTTAAGCAGGATGGGGGACAATGGGAAATTATCCAAATCCTCAAAAGCAAAAACTCAAAAGTAGATCTGCTAGCAAAAAAGGCGGCCAAAGATAATTATACATTTAAAGAACTTGATCTCACTAAGACATTAATAAAACTAAGCACCAAGGAAACAGAGATCATGGACATTTAAGAAGTAGCAAAATGGGTAAAACTGATCATTCAGTATCTCGAACATGGGGTACTTCTACAAGATAAGTTAAAAGCTCGAAAGTTAAAGATAAAAGTCATGCATTACTCCATCCGCCATAGAGAACTCTAAAGATGTTCCCTCTCATACCTATGGTTTAAATGTGTACTGCCATAAAAAGGAAATTATGTGCTTATGAAAATCCATAAAGGAATTTATAAAGCACATGAATTTCACCATTCATTAATCATAATGGCATTGCCCAGGGATATTATTGGCCTACCATGTCTCGAGATGCTTGGAAACTGACTCAAGAATGCCATAAATGTCAATAATTTGCCTGCCTCAGCCATAACCCTTATAATCCTTAACATCCAATAGGGAGTCCCTAGCCTTTTATCGTATGGGGGATGGACATCTTAAGTCCATTTCCTACCTTAACCTCCCAGAAGAAGTTCCTGATCGTGGCCATAAACCACTTTACCAAATGGATAGAAATTGAAGCTATACCAACCATCATTGAGACCCAAATCCAATACTTTTCTGGAAAGAAGTCATCTATAAATTCAAAATACCACATACCCTAATAACATATAATAAGAAGTAGTTCAACAATGAGAAATTCATAAAGTTATGTTTAAATCTTAGAATACAACTCAAGTTTACCTCAGTAGCTCATCCATAAATAAATGGTCAGATGGAAGTCACCAATAGGATCATCAAGCAAGGGCTAAAGAAAATACTAGATGAGAAGAAGGGGAAACAGGTCGATGAACTCAACAATGTTGTCTAGGCCTATAAAGCTGCACCCAGAACTTCTATTAGAGAGACCCCCTTCAGACTAACTTATGGGATGGATGTCGTAATCCTAGTAGAGATTGGATCAGTAAGTTACCGGGTCACCGAGAATCTAGATCAAGATACTTTAAAGTTGAAGATTGGATACTTAGAAGGGTTGACATTGGCAAAGGTAACTTCGGCATAGGTAAACTCAGACCTAATTGGGAAGTTCCTTATCAAGTCACTAAGAAAATGACCAAAGGGGCCTATAAGATTAAGGATAGATAAGGAAAAGAGCTACAACGATATTGGAACTTAGACAACCTCTAAAAATATTATGAATAGATGTACTCAATAGTTTTGAGAAATAAATACTTTATTTATCGTTAAAAAAGTTGTATTACATAGTATTCCATAAAATAAAGAGAAAAATATTGACTAAAGTAATTTACAATTGAGTACTGGGAAACTCAGAGGAAGGAAGACTCATATAAGGAGACTCGGACATTGAGGCCGGATTGGGTCCAGTAAAGACAACACTAGTAAACATCTCTTTGGCAGGTCTTGAATCCTTTAGTTACTCAAAAGATGATTTATCATCCGTAGACTTGGTTGATTTCCTGGGATTCTTTAACCGCTTGGAAGAAGCCTTGCTCTAAGCATCTTCTTTAGTAGCAATCCTAGTTAGATTGGTAGAAGTTATTTTATCCAAGTTTGTGAAGTCTAAATTCAGGTGTTAAGTGAGTAAGACTCTCTGATATTCAGACTTGTAAGCTTTGAGAAACCATATAATCATGTTTTGGTAGCTTCTCTTGTCATCCTCATGGGATTTCTTAGCTTTAACAAGTTTATTCTTTAAAGCCATAATTTGAGAATCCTGCCCTTCAATTTTTATTATAAGTTGAGCTTGATTTTGCTCTAACTCCTCCACCCTCTTCTGGCTCACCTTAGCTTCAGATCTTGCCTCAACGTGCTTGGTTTGGAAAAGTTCTAGTGCTATATTCACTTATCCAATTTCTACTTAAAATTGATGGCCATGGTGCCAACCTCTGTCTCCTTCAGGTTATATTGACTCTTAAGGTAATAATAGTTATCCCTTACCAACATTAAAGCTTGAGTTATCTGAAAGGAAAGACAAATATTATAAACTTGGATACATATGAGCATAAAGTGAGCAAAGTGGAAAATAATTACCTCCAGCGAGTGCCTAATCATGGAGTTGTACAACTCCTCTTTATCCATATCCATTAAGCATTAGATATCTTCAGGAAGCTGTAGAGACTTGACATATTGGTCCCTCACTTGAGTATTATGGACACTCAGAGGCTTCATTTTTTTCAAGATCCAAGACTTTATGTCTAGACACCTGGATAGCTTTGGGGGCTTTACACAAACCTCTTTGCATAACTCTTTCGCATCCAAGTCCTCATTCAAGGACCTTTTCCTCTGACCTTTAGACTTCTCCACTTAAAAAGATTTAGCCAAGGCTTTTTGTTTTTGGCTAGGCATAGCTTTAAATGGGACTTCCAAATCAAGAGGCTTAGATGTAAGATTAGAGATTTGCATATCCTCCTAAGTCTTTAGATTGTCATCTACAAGTTAAATCCCATCCGCAAAGGCAAAAAAGTAAGCCATCTATAAATAAAGAAGAAAAATAAAAGTCAGAGTGATACCTTCTGAATCTTAAAACTTACCACTGACTTATATATGGTCAAGATAGACTCTCCGAATATATCTCTTAGATAAATTATTAGTAGATCTTACATCAGTTATGCCATGAAGATGAAGCCTTATGACCATCTCTGTATCCTTATCGAATAGCCTTACAGGATGCTTTACCTTATGGCAATTATTAGACCATATCTGCTAGACATGGACGAAGTCTAATAGATGTTCAATAATGAAAAACCTATGCCTCCACCTCTTATGGAAATCTGAAAGCTTTACAAAGAGGTTATGGTTTAGAATAGCTTATGTTAAATGATAGAGAGAACATTAGCTCTCCCTTTTTCATATTCAGGCCATAGATTTATCGTAGGATATCCAGATTTGGCTATCTACTTTCCTCATGCATCAATTCTATAAAACTAGTCAAGATCCAATATCTATTAGGATGGAGTTACCTAGGAACTATGTTGTATCTATTAAAAAAACTCCTAATGATTGGATTTAAGGGGAACTTTAATCCCCCTCTAATTGATCAAAGTATACAACTAATCTATCAAAATCTAATATATGGGTATAGGCTTTGAAGTTCTTATGTATATTATGTAGAGCGAAGTCTGCTGGAATGCTAAAATGTCGTCGGTACCATTTCAGAAAATCCTCATTTATCCTATACGTGAACAAGTTAAAGCTAGCTTACTCTCATGGAGCTATGGATCCTATTCAATAAATAAGAAAAAAGAAGAATATGGAGGAGGGAAGAAGTATTACTTGGAAAATAATGATGCAAGTTAACTGAAGAAGGCTTTGGAACATGTAAGAGAGAACTTAGTAAGAAAAGAAGACAGTAAGAAAAGTGAAAAGTACAATAAACAAATGGGTTTGATCTATTTAAAGCATAGAAAAAGGTTTTAGAATGACCATCATTGCCCTCATGAACATATTTGTCTCTCATAGTAATAAGGGTAATTTGGGTGAGAGAAAAACCCACTAATAAATATGATGGTTACATAAATCAAAATTCAAAGGAAAATGAAAAGAAAGGGCAGTTGATAATCCTGCTCCTCTCGTTGCTAGTTGTCTCCTCTACTGGCACTCGGGCTATACTTCTAATGCATTAAGCCTCTAAGTCTAATGACTGAAGCTGACACCCTCATGTCACTTCGATAGTTTATGGTTTTGAGCATGTAATCCTCAAGTCATAGCACCGAGCATCTAAGTCTAGTGACTGAAGTTGGCACCCTCAGGTCACTTCGATAGTATCGAGGTTCCGAGCATGTAAGCCTCGAGTCATAGCACTAAGCATCTAAGTCTAATGATTAAAGCTAGCACCCTCAAGTTGCTTTGATAGTACTAAGGTTTTGAGCATGTAAGCCTTGAGTACTAAGGTTCGGCACTCGGGCTGCGCTTTTAATGAACTGAGCATTAAAACTCCAGTGACTGTTGGTTTAACCAAGTTGTCTCGAAATTAGCGAGTTAATCCTTTACACTGAGCATTTTTATTGTAGGTTCTATGCATTAAAGTTCAGCTGGCACTTCAATGATGTTCTTATATGATGATTTCAAGACTCAGTATTGAGCTTCATTTTTTCCTATGAATGGGGCTAGCCACCTTAGCTCACCCTTCCATATCAAATGCAATGATTCAAGCATTCTCTCTGTAGGCAAGAGAATGACATTTCCATCACCTTAAAGACCTGGATACATTAGACATAAATATTCGAACTTACTTTAGGGGGGGAGGGGGTGGACTCTTGATACCCCATATACATATTCCTATTTAACCAAGGTTTTTTGTTTTCCTATACAGGATTGCTTGCAAAAGAAGGACCCTAAAAAAATAGGAAAAGGTTCCTAATTAAGGAGACTTCCAAATAGGAAGAAACACTCTCCTAGTATGCATAGGACTGTCAAGAAAAAGGAATTCTATTACTCTCAAGCTTGAGGACCCCATATCCATCATTCTCATTCATTCTATTCTCTCACACTTCTTGCTCTCTTTATCTTTTTAAAACTTTCTCTATATTCTCTGACTTAGACATCAGAGGGTTTGTGGGGATCCTTCCTACCTCTTACCTTACCCTTCGTTGATCACTTGCAGGGTTGCCAGCTCAGGAGTTTTGGAAACAAATTATCATATATATATATAATATGTTATTATTTCTTTCATACAGTCTTCATTCTTTATTCAGAGTTAGAGACAAACTGAAACAAAAAATAGAAATCAAAATTTGAATCTCACCATTATTAACCTTTCCCCACCAATGTACTTAGAATAAATAAAAAAAGGATAAAAGTAATTAATTGTTGAAATTATAATATATGGCTTCATTCTTTTAATTTTCTTGTTTAGTTATTAAGGTGTTTAATGAAATGTCAAACATGGGTGGTTTAATTGGTATTTTCAATTATAAGAATTGTGAAAGTTTTAAATTTGAGTTCCTACAGCTATCATTTATCAATATCAATGGGGTTATTATTAATATGGTGAATGTTAAGGGGATGACTTCTTGATATAAAAAAAGTGTCCAAGAAAATGCAAGTAACACTCTTGTCAGTTTCTTCATTAAAATTGAACTCAGTATATAAAAAGACTCAATTTGCAAAGTCTTTCACATAATACAAATACCATATATTGATAATGTAGCACACATAATAAATCAAGAGTGATAAGAATATATCTCCTTTAGTTATTGATATTGTTACCATCACTTATCCCTTGTGTTTATTGTAACCGTGTAACAACCTATCACTTTACAAACTATATATTTTGTAATCTATACAACATTGTTAATCACATGAAATATAAAAGCTTAGTATTATTTCTTTCATGGTATCAGAGCCCTATGGCTAATAATAATAAACTTACTCTATGTTCTTTAACCTCTTTCTCTTCTCCTTCCACCATAACTCATACTTTTTCCATCAAATTGAACAATAAAAACTACATGGCATGGAATGCTCAATTTCTTACTCTCTTGAATTATAAAAAATTGATGGGCTTTATTGATGGCACTCGACCTTCTCCACCAAAAACAATTCTTAATGCTACCACTCCACCAACTGAAATTCCAAATCCTGACTTTGAAGCATGGTTTGAACGTGATTAACTCTTAATTTCATACGTGATTAACTCTTACGTTCATGGATCCTCTCTTCTATTACTTAAGACATCTTTCATTATGTTATTGGGATCACATTTTCATAAGTTACTTGGAAAGCCTTTGCCAATACCTTTAGTTCTATCTCATAAAACAAACAACTCCAATTGAACATTGAGTTACAAGAATTAAAGAAGAATGATATGTCCATCTCCCAATTTTTACAATGAGCAAAATCTCTTACTGATGAACTTACCGCTGTAGGTAGAACCTTGACTCTTGTTGAATTCAATGCTATTATTTATCATAACATTGGTGTTGAATATCATAGCATTATCACTACTCTTAACCTTATACTAGAACCTATTTCTTTTAATGAACTCCACAGTCAACTTCTTGCTCATGAGATTCTCTTGAAAAGTACTCATGAACCTCCTTTTGCCAACCTCTCATATCACCCACAAATTCCATATCATTATTGGCCACCATTACTGCCAACCCCTTCTCCATCTCCATCTCATTCACCATGGCAAAACAGACACCGTCATTGGAACAATTCTTGAACTTGTCAAATCTATGGGATGACTAATCATACTGTAAATAGATGTTAAAGGTACACTTCATTGCTTTATAATCGACCTTTATCTCCACAAGTAAATGTGGTGTATCCTGGTTTGCCCACCTATAGTCATGCTCCATGGGTTGTTGATACAAGTGCAAATGCTCATATCACTCTAGACATTTCCAATCTCCATTTTCCATAACTTTACACTGGTGGTGATCAGTTGCTTGTAGGTAAGGGCCAAGGTTTGTCTATTAAAGCCATAGGTACTTCCTTTATTTCTACTCCTTCCCAATCTTTATCTCTTACCAATGCCTTACATGTACCTCATATTTCAAAACCCTTACTTTCTATCTCAAAATCTAGTATTGAAAATTCTTATTTCTTTGAATTTTGGCCTTCCTTTTTCATTGTTAAAGATCAAAAGATAACGACTCCACTCCTACAAGGCATGAATGAGAATGGGTTATACATCTTGCCTTCCATTCCAAATGCTCAAGCCTTTCCTTATAAAATAATTCCTTTTGATGTTTGGCAATCTCATCTTGGTCATCCCCAAAAAAGAACTCTCTCAAAATTCCTTACAGAAAATGCTCTTCTGTATTCCTCCAAGAATAAATTTAGTAACTATTCATCATGCATGTTAGGAAAACTAACAAGAATTCCTCTTGCTCTTATTGAACATAAAAGCTTAAAGCCTTTTGATATTGTCCATTCTAATGTTTGGGGACCCTCCCCTATTTTGTCTAATTTAGGATTTTGATATTTTGTTTTATTTATTAATGAATATAATTGTTATACTTGGGTGTATTTTTTGAAGAATAAAAGTGATGTCTACCAAAATTTTCTTAATTTCCAAGCTCTTGTTCAAACCTAATTTTCTGCCAAAATAAAAGCTTTTCACTTTGATTGGGTGGAGAGTATCAAAAATTAAATAAATATTTTCAAACTCATGGTGTTGTTTATAGAATTGCTTGTTCGTATGCACATGAGCAAAATGGCATAGCCAAACGCAAAATTCGACATTTGGTTGACACTAGTATCACTTTACTTGCCCATAGTTTTGTTCCTCTTCATTATTGGCCCTATTCTTTTGACACTGCTATTTCTCTAATTAATAATATACCCACTGATGTTCTTCAAGGACACTCACCTTATTTTTCTTTACATGGTCATCATTTAAATTTTCAATCCTTATGCACATTTGGTTGTGGAATTTTTCCACTACTCTAACCTTACAATAATCATAAATTTAGTTATAGAACCAAACCATGTGCCTACTTAAGGCCTGCTACCTCTCACTATGGGCATCGATGCCTTCATCCCACCACACATAAAATCTATATTGCATGCCATGTGCAATTTCATAAAATCTACTTCCTATTCCAACACTTCCAAACAGTCCCGGCCCCACCTTCCACTCACGACCTTCACCCTTGGCTGCATCTTTATGTTTCGGGTAATGACAAGACATAGATTTTGGACTCCTCTAATTCATGTCTCATAGGTATGGACTTTCCTTCTCCTCCTTTAACTTCTTTTTCTTATCCTAAGCCCCTTTTAGGTATCATCTCATCAACCAATCATGACTCTACCTCATCTCTAAGTGTCCCACTTTCATCGAACCACATATGTCCATCATCTCACATTCCCACTTCATCCCAACATACCTCCCTTGACATCTCCTCACCCAATCATGACTCTACCTCATCTTCTAGAGTCCCACTTTCATCGAAAGAAATCCACTCACCACTTAATGTTCACATTGCACCATAATAAGCCCCACCTCCCTCCCGTACCTCAACTTCAATAATTCCCACTGTCCCCATATCACCACTAACCCATTCACCATCATCATTTCCTGATCTAAATCTCATTATCAACCTCAGTTCCTATCCTAACCATCACCCTCCTTAAATAAAACAAACTCGCCATGCCCCTCCCACTACTATCACTCCACCTCGCACTCACCCAATGGTTCTTCGCCCCTCCACTCTTTATAGTCCTATCTTTCTACCTCCCTCACCGATACTAAAACACCTTCTGAGCCTCAAACATTTGCACAAGCCATGAAGCAACTTGAATGGTGTACCGCAATGAGTGAAGAATATCAAGCACTCATTCGCAACAACACATGAAGCATTGTTCCTCGTCCATCCAATGATAATATTATCGAGAACAAATGGATATTTAGAGTTAAATACAACTTTGATGGCACTGTCTCTCAGTATAAAGCCAGTATTATCACCAAGGGCTATGATCAACAATTCGAAGTTGATTATGCAGACACTTTTAGCCTTGTGGTGAAGGCCATTACCATCTGTACCATCATTGCTCTTACCACTATGTTTAAATGGACAATGCATCAACTTGACATCTCCAATGCATTTCTATATGGAAATCTTGCTCAAAAAGTTTATATGGAACAACCAAAAGGCTTCATTAACACTGCTCATCCGGATCATATTTTCTACTTTACCAATCACTTTATAGTCTTAAGCAAGCTCCTAGAGAGTGTTTTCATCGACTAAGAACTTTTCTACTCTCCTATGGCTTTCAGGCATCACAAGTAGATACTTCCTTATTCATAATAAATCATGGTTCTGCCTCTCTATTTGTTCTCATATACGTGGATGATATCATAGTTATTGGCAATTCACCACCTCTACTTACCAATTTTCTTCACCAACTACAATTTGAATTTTTGATTCGTGATGTTGGCCCTTTGTCATATTTTTTAGGCATTGAAGTCTGAAACACTTACCAAGGTACCACTCTTTCTCAAACAAAATATATTTATGTTTTACTTGATCAGAATTTTATGTTTTATGTTAATGGATGTTCTACTCCAATGGCATCCTCACCACCACTCTCTAAATCCATGGGCACTTCTTTAAATACTAATGATTGTGTAAAGTACCACCACATTATTGGAGCCCTTTAGTATATGCTACTTTCACAAGAACAAACATAGCCTTTGCAGTCAATAAGCCATGTCAATTCATGCATCATCCAACTACAACACATTGGCAAGCCATTAAACGAGTGCTTCGATACCTCAAACACACTTTGCATTATTCATTATTCTTCTCTGTCAACTCCGCTCCAAATTTACCATGCTTCACGGATGGTGATTGGGGAGGCTGCCCCGATGATTGCCATTTAACGAATGGCTATGCTATCTATTTGGGAAATTTGTTAATATCTTGGATGGCCAAAAAGTAACCTACCATAGCATGATCATCCACAACGAATGAATATAAAGCTATTGCCAATAGACTTCGAAGGCCATATGGCTACAATCCTTACTCAAGGACCTTGGTGTTCAATCTCAACGAAAATGAATTCTATGGTGTGACAATGTTGGTGCCATATATTTAACTTCTAATTCGGTATTCCATGCTTGCACAAAACTCATTGAGTTAGATTATCATTTTGTTTGGAACAAGTTGTTAAAGGCAATATTTAGGTTCAATTCCTATCTAGTGTTGATTAAATTGGTGACATCTTCACCAAGACCTTGGGTACTAAACAAATTTAGCATCACCATGCTTCTCTTCGCCTGTCTTCTTCCCAATGGCTTGAGGGGGGGCTGATAAAGATATATCTCCTTCAATTATTAATATTGTTACCATCACTTATTCCTTGTGTTTGTTGTAACTGTGTAATAGCCTATCACTTTACAAACTATATATTTTGTAATCTGTACATCATTATTAATCATGTGAAATACAAAAGATTAGTATTATTTATTTCAAAGAGTACAAAGCAAGCATCACTGCTCAAAGACTTATTTATTCATCATAATTTCCCCATATATATATATATATATATATATATATATATATATATATATAGCCATAATACGAGATTGTTGCTCCCTATTTAAATATGTCCTATATAAAGAGAAGCTAGCAGAGGTCGTGGACAAATAGGAGGTGGCAGAGGCGCCTGTGGTGCCGTGGGTGGACGATAAGGTGGTTGACAACATTGAGGATATATGTCTAGGTTGGCACAAAAACATGGAAAACAATATGGGATGTCGCAAAAGCGTCTAACACAACCTGGGCTGTTGCAAAAATGTACTTTTGGGATGCAAATTGGAGGGGATGGTACTGATAATCTAGCGTATTTGAGTATATGTTAACATAATTATATCTAGATCCAGCAAATAGTGACAAGAAATATATGCATACTACAAAGTAAAATTAATTAATGAGAGTTACCGTATTTATATTTTGGTATATAGTCTTGAGCAGTGGTGGAGGGGCTGGAGAAGAGAACTAAAGCCAAGAGACCACATATTATTGTGAGGAAGTGCTTCATTTCAGAGTGCTTGAGGAGTTAGATACCCAAGTTTCATTTCTTATTTGGATAGTTATATATAGAGCTAACCATAAAAAGAGTCAATTGGATCATCACAAAATGAAAGACTCAAGTGGTAATTTTGGACATGATGTAGTACATGATGGATGCAACACAACCAACCAACCATTGATAACATGCACGTATTTAAAATATTTTACATTTACAAAATATTTGAGCATATATTTGAATTTCAATTAAATCTTTTATTTAAAAACTAAATGAATTTATACTTATAAGAATTTGAAATAAATTTATAGTAAATTTAATAGCTCAAATTTGAAATGACATGTAATTATATGTTATTTGAAATTTTTATATTTAAAATCTAAAATTTCAAATAAAATGTTTGCATTCAAATACATTTATTTCAATCATTAATAAATAATGCATCAATTATCTAATAATTAAATGTTTTTACAAGGTTATATTTTGAATATTAGTAACATATTATGTACATAAAAAAAAAATATTTTTATTTTTATTATGATATTATTGTATTATTTTATTAGCTATAATAATAGTAGTAGTAGTAGTAGTAGTAGTAGTAGTAGTAGTAGTAGTAGTATAATAATAATAATAATAATAATAATAATAATAATAATAATAATAATAATAATAACAATAAGAAGAAGAAGAAGAAGAAGAAGAAGAAGAAGAAGGAAAACCATTCGTTTTGTCATGAACTTTGAACCAGTTATTAATTGAATTCTATTTTAAAAATTATTTCAATTTGTTTCTTTAGCTTTATGAATTATGTCAATTCTATCCAATTTTATGTCAAAAACCTAATTATATTTTCAAAAAATTACTTTTAGGTCCCTATAAAATAAATTTGACACTTATTAAATTTTTTATTCTCTTTTTTCTATTAAAAAAAAAGTAAGAAGATGTTTTTAAATTATAGTTTTATTACTCTTGACATAAATTTAAAAATTAATTTTTAATTATTTTCAAAAACTTTTAAATTTTTACTAAATCCTTAAATTTTTATTTCTAAATCCTTACTTCTCAACTTTCAACCACATTATTTAGAAATTTTTCTAATAGAAGTCAAACCAAAAAAGTATTATAAAAAAAAAAAAAACTTTGAGTCACTAAAAATATTTAGTTTTTTCTCAAAATTATGAAAAATTAAAAATTTATTATTATTTATAATGATAGTTAAAAGTACTTAGTTTATTTATTTATTTTTTAATTTTAGTCTATATAATAAATTGATTTACAATTTATCACCTTTTTTATTATTTTTAATTGATACATAAAAATTAAAAGTTTTGCAAAAAATTTTAAAATTTATTTCAAAAAATGTTAATATTAAAACTTGAAAATTATTTTTCAAATTTTATTTTTCTTAAAAATAAAGTTTTAAAAATTACAATGAGATCTTTTATAAAGATCTAAAAGTAATTTTTATTTTACAGGATCTAAAAATAATTTTTAAAATTACAATTAAATTTTTTAAATAAATTGGATAGAATTGATACAAAGAAGAAATTAAAATAACTTTAAAAATAAGATTTAATTAATAATTAACTCAAAGTTGATAATAAAATGAATGGTTTTCGTAGTAATAATATCATTCTATTGCGTTGTGTTTGAATAGAAAATTTTGGTACAATTCAGTGCTTTTACTTGATGATAAATCAATTTTAATAAACATTAAGATCTAAAAATATTGAGGCAGGCTTACATCATATAATATTTTTTTTATAAAATTATAGTGTTAAATTAAAATGAGATGAATTTTTACTTTTCAAAAGTTATTTAAGTAATATATATTTTATTCAATTTAATTTAATAATAGCTGTATGGACTACCATTAATGCTAGTTTGCCCAGGACAAGAGTCCAACACTCCAAAGGGCAAATGGAGTTCAAATTCAAAAAGGGAAAAAAAAAAAAAAAAAAAAAGAAGCTAGTCCTATAAGAGTATTTATCAACAAAGAAGTTCAAATGCAATTAGATTTCAGCTAATTCATAACATTCTTTGCATTTTTCATTCTCTTGCTTACCCTATATTAGCTTAAGCATCTTAATCTTTGTAAGAGAAATCCCACAAATTTACTTGAAATTTATTTGTTCGTGCAGATTTAAATAAAGATTCTCAAACTAGTTATTAATTACTAAAAATTTTATTTTAATTTTATTTCAAAATAAGTAAATAAAATATTTAAGTAATTTATATATTAATTTACATCAAGCAAGTTGACAATGGATTCCGTTTAATCAGTATAACTTAATAAAACTAGTGACTTGTGTATCCTTTCGATATCATATATTGGGGATCCTACCTTAGTGGATCATTTATGTACTGACTGCAATTCAATATAAAAATCTTCTTGGAATTATATGGGAGTATTTGGTTCTAATAAAAGTTTTTCGCCAAACAAATCAATCAATGGTATTTGAATCTATTATAAAATCAGTAAAAAAATATCGTTGTTTTTATTAGAAATGACTTCAATTTTTATCGGTTTATACTTTACATTTTTTGCATTACCTAATAGCTGATTAAGACTGTATTTATGTCCCAATGGCTAATAAGGTACCAGCTCCGCCATTGTATTAAAGTTGACTCCATTGGATTTCCACTTGGCTGGTGGCAATAACAAGTTCCATGGTGGTCGTTTTTCACGGTGAGAACTTTTTCATGGTGATTATTTTTAAATCAGTGTTCAGTTTCAATGAAAGTAGAATTTATTTTTAATTACAACTTATTAATTTTGTGAAATTATTTATTGTTGAATTAAATTTTTAAAATTTTCAAATAAATTTATTTTATAAAATATATATATATATATATATATATATATATATATATATATATATATATATATATATATATATATATATATATATATATATATATATATATATATGCAAGTCATAACGCATTTTTCAAAATAAATATAAATAATAGTAGAGGTGGTAGTGAAAGAAAAGAAAAAAGAGGAAGAAAATGAAGTTAGCTTTCTTTCTTTTTTTCTTATATATATTTTTATTTTAATTGTGAAAAATTAGTTGAAAAATAGCATAATGCCACTATTTAGGTGGCAAAATAAGTATGAATCAACTGTACCTGCATTTTAAGTCAAGTGAATAAAACAGACACATCATTATGTTCCATTTATTTTAATTGTTTAGAACTAACATTTAATATTTTTTACACTTATGGAACTCGATTTAACCAAAGAAAAAAAATTTAGGGCTTAGTGGTTAAATTCTAAAAACTTTTAAGACTTCAAATATCATTATTTTTTTAGAAAATTATATTATTGAAATTTATATTTTAAAGCTTATTTTTAAATAATTTCTATTAATAATGTTAATAATACATACATAAAAAATAAAAAATTATTTTTTAAAGTAAAATATCGGAGTTCAGAAATCATTCTGAAGTCCAAGATTTATAAAATTAAAGAGAAAAAGTTATACAGAGACCGAGAAAAAAGAGAGGCAGAAGCCTCTAACAAAAGATAACGAAAACCGAAATTGAACTCTTCTGCTATAAACATATAGTAAAATTACAAAAAATCATAAATTTAGTCTATGCGATTTCCGGGATACTCTTTTGGCAAGAGACATTTGTTGAAGGTCCTGGTATTTCTTTAAAACTTTCTTTTTATGATTTGAAATACTAGCCCAATTGCCATCAAGAAGCTCCACTTGGTCTGGCCAAGACATAGGATCATGAGTTTGTGTCGCAGCTGTCTGTTAATGACTGATATCATCCTTCGGCATGGTATATTGGTGGGAGTCATTCTCATTGGGAGCATCATTTTCCTTTTAACCATCTGCAACATCTATTGCCCTTTATTGATCATTGGAAACGTGTCCATGATCAACCTATAAAGCATCATATGGGAACTGGACAGCAAACTGATTTGTCACGTGATTGTCCTTCTACTAATCAGTGAAAGGATCACCATAGTCATGTTAAGTAGCAATATTGACATTTAAATTGATCACATTAAAAACATCATGAATAGCCTACTTTAAAACCAACTCTTGTTGACAAGCAACCCGCAAAGCTGTGGGTAACTGGATAACAGGTTCATTAATTACAATAGAAACATGCATCTGGTCAGACTTAGGAACAACTGGCAAGTGTATTAGCTGCCATTATTTCTTTGATTCATCTGTTTTATTCTTCTTGAAATCCGACACTCGAGAAAATCACCAATTTGCTAGAAAATGACCTATATTAGAACAAGAAGAACAAAAAAGGGGAAGATTCTCACAAACCACATCAATAAAAAGGCTCTTCCCAATTATTTCGATCATTAAAGAGTTTGAAAGTTTGTCAAAAAGATCAACTTCAATCAAAATCCTCGCATAATAACCGAAGTCACCATTAAGTGCATTATTATCAACACAAAGCAGTGTCCCTACACCCTTTTCTCTATCTGCAAGAATTTGAGGATGCTCATACTCCTAAGGTAATATATAAAATTGAACCCACAACTGTGTAGTTGTAAATTTATGCTCAAATGGATCAAAATCTGGAGACCACTACAGTAAACGAAGAGTTCACAGCTTGAGACACACTGAACCTCGACCCCAAACTAATTTTTTCTCATTCTCAGGCATCAAAATAATTAGATAATAGCCTCTGCCCAATAAAATCAGCCTCCATGCACTCAATAAACCCTAAATCATAGACAACTTTTCTTTTAATGAAGAAACCTTCCATAAAGAATCAACTTTCTACAAAACCATGCGACCAATCAAAGCATATTGACACATTGATTTACACTGATCATACAGACTTTGATTAATCTTGATTGAAATGAAACCACCTTTATTGATAACCTTTGAACGAGCTAATGAAATCAGAGATTGATTAACCATGACTAAAACAAAAGATTTCTTTATTGTAGCCTGAATAGAATCACTTAAGATCACCTGCGAGGGCTTTAGATTGGGAATGGAAAACATATCCTTATGACTGACAATTTCCATGGTTGATTTCCTCTCCTCCCAATTTTATTATTATTCTATACTATATTTAACAATTTACATAATTAAAAAAAAACTACAATAGGTGTATGAAATTATAGTTAAAAATAAACTACAACTTTCATGGTGATTTGATATATTAAAAGAAATAACTAAAAAGATTTTACCAAACAATTCATATTTACTGATTTTCAATTATTTTATCAACTACCAATTATTAACTATTATAAACAACTTTTCTGAATTTCTCATCTTGCTTTACATCAACAATAAACTTGATTTATTGAATTACACTAACATTGACTCCAAGTCTCCTAGTCAATACAAAGACTATATACTCTAAAATTATTCTAAGAAAAAAGAATTATTCTAAAAAATAATTAAAAATACCAACATCTATTGATTCAAATGACAAGAAATTTAAATTCCAATAAATAAAATTTTGGATTCAAGTCTTATATATGGAGAAAATAGTTGGTGGGAGAGCTTTACCCCTTATGGGTCTGTTCAGCTCGAACTCCAAATTAGTAAGAGCTTTTATGGCTATAGATATTTGAGGCATCAGATAGAAAAAAAAAAATCAAAATGTATACCCTATAAAGCTAAGAAAAATAATTCCCTTTTATTGATAACAGTCTATCTATATCTATATCTATATAAATATAATAAAGTTGAGCTCTTACTCTAATATTACACCAAGTGGCAGTATAAAATTATGCAATCTATCATTAAAACTCTAAAAATCAATTATACACATATCTTTTCATTTAGTTATCTCTTCAAAATCTTTTCATTTATCTAAAAATTGTTATTTTGATGTTAATGTGTTTTATTTAATGTTCATCTAATTGAAAATTTTATCACTTCCTTTTCCTTTATAACTTTAATTCATAATTAAATGTCATTTGACAACATATATTTATATAACCCACAATTAAAACTCTAAAAATTTATTAATACACTTATCCCTTTGAAGTCTTTTAATTCATTGTCTCAAAAATGTTATTTTGATATTAACATATTGTATTTAGAGTTCAGTTATTTGCAAACTTTGTCTCTTCCTTTTCAAATCACTTAATTTCACATCGAAATACATACTATAAATATTGGCATGTATTATTGTGCAAAGCTCAAGAACTATTATGTTAAACTCAAAAAGGGAAAGATTATGAAAAAGCTTAAGAAAAAGAGAAAGATAGGAAGAAAATGGTGATGATATTTGATAACTTGTTTTTGGAACCTCTAAGTCCTGTAAGTAAGCAATCAACAAAGGGAAATGTGAGAGGTGAGGCAGATTCCCACAAACCCTCTGATGCTTAAGTCAGAGATGGTAAATAGAGTTTAGAGAGATAAAGAGAGCAATAAGCAAATAATATAATGAATAAGAACGAGGGAGATGGAGAGTATTTATAGAGATGTTAATGCTCAGACCTAAAAGGATTAGGATTCCTCATTTGTCTATGACTTATGCCTTTTAAGGAGTATCTTCCAATCTAGAAGTCTACTTCATTAGGGACACTCTTCCTATTTGGATTAGACATTTTTCTTCTGCAAGTAACCCTTATTCAGGACAATTAACCCATGTTATAATAGGAATATATATTTAGGGTATCAAGAGTCCCCCTCAAAAGTCTGTTAAGATATTTATGTCTAATGTTTCCATATCTGAGAGACTCATTGTAAATGATGATGAGTAATTTGAAATGGTGATCCCTTTGCTAAGGGAGACTATGTTGATGATAATGTCTGATGCTAAGGGGTGAGCTGAGGTGGCCAGCCTCAGTCACTAAAGGTGAGGATGCTCAATATCTAGTCTTGGAATGTCGATGTCTAAGTATATCAACATGAAGATGCCATATGGACTTTTTTAGATGCTCGGTGGTTATGAATCATTCTAAAGGATTAACCCATTAGTATTGTAGAAATAACCTAAGGGGACCAACTATTACGGGAGTTTTATGCTTGGTACTATAGAAGCGACCCGAGTCTCCGAACCTCAATATTATAAAAATAACCTGAAGGTGCTAGCTTCAGTCACTGGACTTAGATGCCCGGTACTATAGAAGTGACCCAAGTCTCTGAACATCAGTATTATAGAAATGACATGAGGGTGTCAGCTTCAGTCATTAGACTTAGATGCTCAGTACTATAAAAGATACCCAAGTCTTCGAACCTTAGTATTATACAAATGACCTGAGGGTGCTAGCTTCAGTCACTAGACTTAGATGCTCGGTACTATAGAAGATATCTGAGTCTTCAAACCTCAACATTATAGAAATGACTTGAGGTTGCTAGCTTTAGTCACTATACTTAAATGCATAATACTATAGAAGTGACCTGGGTATGATGGAAGGTGGAGGCAGTTGGCAATAAAGTATTCAAAATTTTAAATGCCATGTATTTTGATATATTTTTTTTGAATTGTGTAACCATCATATTTATTCGTATGTTAGAAGATAAGGCATTTTGGTTGCCATAATGATAACTACTTGGTTAGTGGGCTTTCCTCTTTCTTAGAATACCCCTTAGGATAATAGAGACATTTATAATTCTCGTAAGGGTATTTAATGGTATTCCAGAACTGTTCGTCTTCTTTACAAATACATCTTCCTTACTATCTTGCACCTTTGCCTTTCCTATGCTATTCTTCTTTCATATTTCAGCTTTCAAGTGCTTCCTGCCTTCAACATTCATTGCTTTTCTTTAAAGGATTTTTGTTTATTTTCCAAGTGAAATATTTCTCTTTATTTTGCATATCTTTTTTCTCTATCTTAATGGCTCCTTGAGAATAAGTTTAGTCTAATCTATTTGTGTCTAAGGCAGATGAGGGTATGCTTGAATGGTATAGAAGGAGGTATAGCATTCCTCAGTATTATGTGCTACACACTATAAAAAAGAGCTTTAGAGCTCATGAGCATTTTTAGGATATGGTAAAAATGGTTGTTTATGCATACCAGTTAGAAGGGGGGTTAAGGTTTCCCATGGACCCTTTTGTTAAGAATTTTTTTAGTAGGTTTAACATGGCTCTGGGGAAACTTCATCCTAATAGCTATAGAATTCTAACTGGGTAGACAAAGCTTATGCATAGGGAAAATAGGGAGCCGGATATAGATATGTTACAGTTTATGTATAGTTTGAATAAAAAGAAAGGGGAGTTGGCCTTCTCATTATCAGTTGTTCCTCATCAGAGTGTGTTTGTTATAATTTTGGACTTGCAGAAGTCTTGGAGACATACATTTTTTATTATCAAACATCCCTCAAACTTTATTAATATTCAGCGCATGTGGGTTGATGAATTCCATAAAGTAAAATGCCTTGCACAATTATCTAAAGAGGATAAGGATCTGGCTTACAGACTCCATCTGCAAAGTATAGCTGAGTTTGTATCTACTGAGAATCTCTCTTATAGATACCTTCAGAGAGTTTACCCTGGGGATAGAAATGATGATGGGAAGTGTTGATCTTCTAAAAGTATATTCTGACTTGTCATCTTTTTTTCTTTTATTTGTAGTTAGCTGACTATTTTACATTTACGAATGAACTCCTTTCAGATGAGGAGCCAGAGGTGCAAAAGACTACCTAGATCACTTAACTCACTTGGGAAGAAGATGACTTGGCGGTTCTAACCAATGCTGGCCCTAATGATAAAGGAAATTAGTGGTGGACATAACTTAGAAGGAAATATCTAAGCCTCTTAAAAAAGGCTTTCGGAGCAAAGAGACCAATAATGAGGAATAACTTGATGGAGGGGTGTTTATTAAATGCCCAAAACTTATTAGATGCCCAAATTCGAGGAGGTGGATCTTATCAAAGATGAATCCTCTGAGTGTCCGCAACCCTTAAGTTAGGGATCAATATACAGAGTCCCTAGATTTGCCAAAGGGCATCCAAAGGCGGCAGGAAGATAAGAGAAATGAGCTATTCAATTCTCTGATTACCCATGCTTTGGAGGTAACTTTCCTAAACTTGGTTGTAATCTTTTTTTTTTTATGGATGTTCTTATTTATTGATTCTTTTTTATCTTTTTTTTAGATGGCTTAGGGGCTACTGCTGACAAAGGATAACCACTTCATCCTCCAAAGTGAGTATAACTTTAGGGAGGTTGATATTGGTATAATTGCCATTGATTATAAAAAGAAGTTGGAGGGGAAAAAGTGTGCACTAGAGCTTGTCGAGATTAATCATATAAAGGCCAAGTCAGAGGCTGAAGCGAGTCTGAAGAAGGACGAGAGCTTGAGCATTCATAAGCTCAGCTTGCATCAAGAATTGAGCAATAGGACACCGAGCTTAGAACTTTGAAGAAAGAGCTGGCTGAGGAAAAGAAATCCTGAGGCAATGATATGAAGAACTATCAAAAGATGATAAAGGGATTTCTTAAGGCCTATGAATCTAATTGTGGGAGGATACTACTGGCTCAACATTCATACATGGACTTTTCTAAGTTGGAAAAGATAACTTTTAATGATTTGGCAAGGCCAACTACTGAGGAAGATGCTGCCAATAAGTTTGTTTCTATACAACTGAAGGATCCGAAGGCTGTTGGAGAAAAATCCACTATTGGAGCTACTTCTTTTGGCTCCAAGTCCACTTCATTGCCTAAGTCTTAGAGTTCTGAGAATGTAGATCTTAATCCTGCTGATAGGCCTACTGAGGCTAATTTTCCTTTTCTTTTTTTTTTTTTTACTTTTGGAATGTAATATCAATAACAATGAAAAAGTACTTTATTCCATCATAACTTGTCTTTATTTTGAGTACATTTCCTCTACCAATAATACTTTTTGAGTTCTAATATTGAGGCAACTCTTTTCCTTTTGCATCTTTGATTTTGTATGCCCCTTGGTGGTTTTCTCAATGACTTGATAGGGCCTTCCTAAGCTTCCCTATTTTGGAACTATCATTGCCAATGTAATCTCTTCTGATTACACAATTTATGACCTTGAACTGTCTTGGCAGGACATGCTTGTTGTGATATTCCTTAATATTTTACCTCTAAGCTTTGACTATAATAGCAGCTTGTTCCCTTCTTTATTTAAGTAAATCTAGGCATATCCGAGCATTAATATTGTTGACCTCTTGATCTAGATCCTCAGTTACTCGGTAGCTTAATGATCTGATATTTATCGGAATGACAACATCCATTTTATACATCAATCTGAAAGGTGTTTCCCCTGTAGAAGTCTTGAGTGTTGTTCTATATGCCTAGATGACACTGTTGGTTACCTATGTTTGGTCATTCATTTGAGGATTAGTTACTGAGGTGAATCTGAGCTTTATGCTAAGATTTGAACATAACCTTTTAAATTTCTCATTGTCAAATTATTTTCCATTATTTGTTATTAGGGTATATGGCATGCCGAATATGTAGATGACTTCTTTCCAGAAAAAGTGTTGAATCTGAGCTTCAGTGATGGTTGGGGCAGCTTCCACTTTTAGCTATTTAGTAAAGTGGTCTATAGGTACAATCAAGAACTTCTTTTATGAGGTTGAGACTAGAAATGGGCCTAATATATCCATCCTTTAAATTGCAAAAAGCCATGGACTTATGATTGGATGTTAAGTATTAGAGGACTTGTGATTAAGGCGGGAAAATTGTTGGCACTTGTGACATTCTTGGACAAGCTTCTAAGCATCTTTAGCCATAGTAGGCCAATAGTTACCTTATAATAATGTCTTTCTAACCAACGAGTTATGGGACTTATATGCTCCATAAATCCTTCATGGATTTCTTTGAGTATATAATTACATTATTCTGGTAAAACATACTTAGACCATAAATTTGATAAGGATCTCCTATAAAGTTCTCTATTATGCATGGAGTAATATGCATATTTATCATCAAGTTTTGAGCTTTTAGCTTATCCTATGGAAGTATGCCATGCTCGAGATACTAAATGAGCAGCTTCATCCATTTTGCCACTTCTCGGATATCCATGATCTTTACTTCTTCGATGCTTGATTTAAGTTCTTAGTTAGTTTAAACTCTTTGAATCTTTGATTGCCTTTTACCACTGACTTAGCTAGTAAATCTACTTCTAAGTTTTCACTTATGGGAATATGTATGATTTCCCATTATCCCCCTTCCTATTCAAACTTCTTTAGGAGCTGCCTAGCCTTTTCTATATACTTAGTGATGCTTGGTTCATTGATCTAGTATGTTCCTTTGACTTGATTAACAACTAGCTATGAATTAGAATAAATTTTAAGATGCTTGGTTTTGACTTCCATGGCCAGCTTTAACCCTGTGATGAGTGCTTTATACTATGTTGTATTATTAGTGGCATTGTATTTGATTTGCACCACATATCTGATTGTTACTTTGCTTGGGCCCTTAAGGATAATTCCAACTCCAAATCCTTTTATCGATGAAGCACCATATATAAATAATTTTCATTCTAGATATGAAGAAGGAATAGAGTCTTCCACTGTCATCTCTTGTATGAAATCTACTAAGGTTTGGGCTTTAATTTGTTGCCGAGGTTCATAGCTAATGTCAAATTCTCTGAGCAATATTGACCATTGAACTAATCATTTAAAAGTTTCAAGTCTTTGTAAGATTTTCCTCAATAGAAAAATGGATCTTACAATGATCAAATAGGCTTGAAAATAGTGCTAGAGTTTTTTAGACGTATTAGATACTGTACTTTTGAGCCCTTGATTATTTTGCTGATGTAGTAAACTGGATTCTACCGACTTCCTTCTTCTTTCACCATTACTGATGCAATTGATTCTTAGCCAACTGAGAGATATAGATACAAGGCCTCTCCAAGAATTGATCTGTTGAGCAATTATGGTGAGGATAAGAACTATTTGAGGTCTTCAAAGGTGGCCTGACATTCTTTATTCCACTCAAACTTTTTTGAATTTGTTAGGGCTCGAAATAGTGGTAAATACCTTTTGGCAAAGTAAGAGAAGAAACATTGCAATGCTATTATTGCACCATTTCATTTTTGAAGTTTATTTAGTGATGTTGGAGCTTTCATTTTGAGGATGACCTCCATCTTTTTTGGATTAGCTTCAATTCCCCTATAGGATATCATGAAACCCAAGAACTTGCCAACTTTTACTCCTAAAACACGTTTGTCCAGATTTAGCTTGATATTGTGTTGGTCCAATATACGGAGGATTTGCTCAAGATCCTTGGCATGCTACTTTGCTTGTTGGCTTTTATGATGATTTTATCCACATACACCTATACATTCTTTCCAATCTAATGTTGGAATATATAGTTTATCAGTTTTTAGTAAGTTGCTTCAACATTTTTCAACCTAAAAGGCATAGCTTTGTAACAATAAAGGCCTTCATGTTGGTGAAAGATGTTTTCTTTTGATCCTCGTTTTTCATTGGAATCTAGTGTTACCCTTTAGCTACATTAATGAAGCTATATAAGTTGTGACAAGCGGTTGAGTCTACCATGTTATTAAGGGATAGTTGTCTTTTGGGCATGCTTTATTGAGGTTAGTGTAATCAACACACATTTTGTACTTCCCATTTGACTTTTTGACCAACACTACATTAGTTACCTAGTCTAGATGTGTGACTTCCCTAATGAACCCGTCATCTAATAGTTTTTTTATTTCTTCAGCAATCACCTTTTGCCTTTTATATACAAAGTTTCTCTTTTTTGAACGACAAGTTTTGCCCTAAGATTACTGTTTAAACTATATGATGCAATCCGAGGATTAACTCTGATAATCTCAGATGCCTTGGAGGCGAAACTATCTAAGTGCTTGATGAGAACTTCACTTATTCCTCTTTTGACTTTGTTATTAAGCTCATTGCCAATTTTGATTATCTTTCCCTATGTTATTTGCAAAGTCTAGACTTGATCAACTGGTTCTAGGTAGGCTCCTTATTTCTTCATTTCTAAGGATTCTAGAGGGAATGCTTCTATCTGTGGTTTGACAACTAATTGATAACACTAATTGGCCATGGACTGATCTTCGAGGATTGTTATTACTTGATGTTTTAAAGGGATTTTCATGGTTAATCGTCTAATTCTTGTGACTACATTAAGTTTGTATTGTGACTACATCAAGTTTGTATAGGATTGACCTTTTTGATGATCCTATTGTAAGTAAGTGAGAGATATAATATGTTAAACAAGGACCTAACAGTTTTGATGTCTCCAATTTCTCAATTTCTAAGTTCACTACTAGCTCTACTACTTCCATTGGTTAAGTTATACCACCACTAAAGCTTGTCATAGGGTTTTTGATGGTCTTTAAATCGATGATAGAGCCTCCCATCACCTGGTATGCCTTCTAAGATAAGGCGTTGATGGTGCTTCCATTGTCAATTTGAAGCCTCTTTATTAGATAATTTTGGATGTTTGCACTTATAACTAGGGCATCATTATAAGGATGTTGAGCATGTTCCCCATCCTCAAGTCTAAATGTGATAGCTGGCTTTTACTAATACACCGGGCCTCCCTCCTTTTGAGTTCTCTTCAATTTCTTCTCAATTGATGTTTCTCCTTTAACAATTATGCTAATGACTCTAGTTACTTCATTCCATGGTTTCTTCTTGTCTGGCTTATCTTTATTCTAACCATTTAAGTCTTGGTCCTTTCTGACGTTATTAGTGAATCTACCCAGCTTTCCATTTTTAATTAATTATTCAATTACCCATACAAGGTCTCGACATGCATTAGTTTTATGCCCATAATCTCTATAGTATTGATAGTAGCATCTTTTGTCCTACATCCCATCCTAGATGGACTCAATTGTATGGCTGAAGTAATACCTATGCCACTTTGTTTGATCCTTATAAGCATTTTTTATCTCAAGGCATTTAAAGATGTATACCTTTTAGCTTCTCTTTTAAATCCCTCTATTGGATTTCTAAAGTTATTGTGAGGAGTTGCAGGCCTCCTTAGATCAACCCTTTTAGTTTTCTTATAAGATGGCCTTTCATCGTCCTGACATAGCCTTCTATCATCATCTAACTTGATTAGCTTTGTGGCCATAGACATAACCTTAGAGAAAGTGTGAGGCTCTTTTGTCATGATTTTATCTTTGAGCTTTCCTAATCTAGTTCCATTATTCATTGCCTCAATGGCTACTTTATTGCTCAAATTCTTAATTTGCATAGCAATTTTATTGAACCTATTTATGTAGATCCTTAATGATTCATTGGCTTCTTGTTTGCATATCTAGAGATCATTTGTATTTTTAGCAGGAGGGACATTGGTGATAAACTGGGTTATAAATGTCTTGACTAGTTTTTTAAAGGATGAAATAAAGTTCTTAGGAAGTTAATAAAACCACCTTTGAGTAGTCTTGGTGATTTTGCTGGGAAAGACTCAGCACAAGATTTCATCATTCATGTTTTGGAGCATCATCTTGGTTTTGAATAATGATATGTGGTTGATTGGATATTCGAAACCATCATATTAGTCTAACTGAGGTAGTTTGAATTTAAATGGGATCTCTGTTCTGACTATTCTACTTATAAAGGGTGTTGTGCCATCCAGAGCGCATTCATTCTCTTTCCATGGACCAGTATAAGCCTTCTATATAACTTCCTCAACCTTTTGAGCTATCTTTGAGTCATCTAGGTTTATGATACTTGTGTTGGACTCCTTTTTTGGATCTTTTCGAGCTATTTTGCTTCCACCAAGTATGTTTTATATTGCTACTAGCGATATTATCATATTATTTTCTAAATTATTTATTCTAGGATTATTGTCTTCAATTAGAGCATTTAGTTGTTGTTGCATTAAGGTCACTTGGTCTTGAATATTTTTTATCATTGCTTCTCTATTTGATAGAGGTAGGTTGAGTGTTTAGGTTACGGTGTTTAGGTTTGGTGTGTTAGTGGTAGGAGTGCCTAAGGGAAAGGTATGAAAGGTATAGGTCTACTAGTTTGCTGTAAAAGAGCATAATAAAGGAAATTAGCTCCCGGAGTTGCCCATCCTTAGGTAATGTCAAGTAGTGTATGTGTATCAATGGAAATTTGGGATGAAGGTCTAATATGCTGAACAGGTGCTGATGGATTAATATGAGGAATAGGAGCATATGGATTAATGGGTGGAATGGGGGTTGATAAATTGATTAATGGAACTAATGGCTTGATTTGAGTAACCAAAGTTATGCTTGGACTAGAGGCCATGATGTGAATGCTTCACTTGGTAGATAACAATGGCTTAAACTGAAGAGATTCCCACAGATAACACCACTTGATAACTTGTTTCTAGAACCTTTGAGTCTTGCAAGCAAGCAATTGACAAAAGGCAAGGAGAGAGGGGGAGAGGATCCCCACAAACCCACCGATGCTTATGTAATAGATGGAAGAGAGAGAGTTTAGAGAGATAAAGAGAGCAATGAGCAAAGAATATAATGAATAAGAACGAGGGAGATGGAAAGTATTTATAAAGATGATAATGTTCAAACCTGAGAGGATTAGGATTTCCTCATTTGTTTAGGACTTATGCCTTTTGAGGAGTATCTTCCAATCCGAAAGTCTTCTTCATTAGGGACTCTCTTCCTATTTGGATTAGACATTCTTCTTTTGCAAATAACCCTTGTTTAGGACAATTAACCTTTATTATAATAGAAATATGTGTATGAGGTATTAATAGTGATTATGAAGATTTGGTGGTAGCAAATGAAAGTGAGTCTAACCTTGAAGTGACAAAATGAACAAAATGGATAAGTTCCCAGTATTAAAATTGCTTTAAAAATAGTTATTTTACTTGAAATTTGTACGATTAGTAACCAATATTGTATAATTTAATAATTTAATAATTTATACATTACTTGTTGAAATTTTTTTTAACTTAATTATAGTTTGTAATTTATTTTGTCTTGTAGATAATATTGAAATAAAATTTTAGTATGTTGTTTTTTTTTTTTAAAATATAAAACACTGCAATAAATTTATAATTATTATTTAAAAAAATTCATTTAAAAAATAAATTTATCAGCGTAATACGCAGGTATTTACCTAGTATTAAATAAAAGTAAGCAATCAAAATTTCTATTTCAAGAATCATACAATATTTTTATTTTTGATTTTAGAATAGAAAAAAAAAATTTACAATAACAAAAACATACAAATTATATTAATTAGAATTTTCAAATTATACCTTAAATTTTTACTCACATAAGCCTTAATTTGATTTCATAATGTTCTGAGAATATAAATATAAATTGGATTTTACAGAGTCATCTAAGATTGTCATAAGAACATGGTTTGGTTTAACTATTGTACAGAACACAATTCTGTTAGACTATAGCTAATTAATTAGTTGAAGATGAGGCCCTTCTCCTTTTGAGCCATGCAGCTCTCCTACCTCTTCTTCTTGGTATTGATTCTACAGACAATGAATTCACAAACACTTGTGAGCTTGAAGCTGGTTCTGATGAACTTCTAAAATCCTTCACAAGATTCCCACCGCCATCATCACTTGAACTGTTTGCTTCTTTGATGGGTCCTTTTCCTTTAGCTTCAGCAGCTCTTTGGTCTTCTTCTTCTTCTGCAACTTCCCAGCTGCTGGAATCTCTGTCATTGGCACAACTTGAAGAAGATGCATCACTCAATGTGTGAAAAATAGTGACACTTTCCTTTTTTGCACTTTGAAAAGAGTAGCTTCTTGTTCTCCCATCATACACTGGAAGTATAGTGTTTGATTGCAGCTGCTTGCTAGTGCTTCCATCTCTGCCTAAACTGTATGTTGTTGAGAGCTTCCTTTCGATCCCTTGCCGTTCGCGCACCAAATCTCCTAATTCTTCCATAACTTCATTTCCTACTGCTTCTTCTTCTGCAGCCTTTCGCTCCAGTTCTGTTATCGTCTTGTCGAATTCTTTCTTCTTGAGTTGTAGAGACCGCTGTAGAACATTAAGCTGTGTAAGAACATGATGAAGAGTAGTAGCGTGCTGGAAAATTCTTGCCTACATGCAGAGTATAACCCCACATATACACCAAACTGTTCGACTAGCATTAAGTCAGATTTGCAAGCAATGAAAATAGAAAGATGAATCTTGAATCTTACCCGCTTTTGAAGAAAATTTCCCAAGTCTTGACGTTGTAGCTTCTTTTTGCTCCAAAAAATGCAGCAGAATCGCACTAGGCCTGCTAAAACTACCAAGACGATAGACTCAAATAACAGGAAAAGCACTACTGTCTTCTCGTTACCTGAAATATAAAGCAACAATGGCTTCTCATAACCATTTTACAGAGATAAAATTGCATTTTCTCTTCCAAATTTTCCGAAGTTACGCTTGCCTGTGTAAATTCTGATATGTTTAGGCCTTGCTTGCGAGCAGGTAGATACAAGCTGCTCATCTGGGTGCCAAATACAAGATTACATTCAAATTCACATTCTGAATGTCTTGTCTAAAAGGAAGAATAAAAAAAGAGATATAAACATCATTACTTTTGCTACGACACAGCAGTGGGTTGCCTGTTCCTGCAGCATACAAAACTCTAGAGCTTGATACCAAGTTGTATAAACTTATAACCCATGAATAGATTGACTATGAATTAGATCACCAACCACATAGTTTTGTAACAAAAACTCACTTGAAGCAGCAATAAAAGCAAGGAGGACTCTCTCATCCAATACAAAAGGTTGCAGATCACTTTGAGACCATAATGATGACAATTGACCTGTTAGTAACCAAATGAGCTACCAAACACTAGAGAGTTCTAAACAGAGACGATAAAATCCAAAGATAGAAGCTAAATATTTGTGCTAAATCGGGACTGCAATTACCAGAATAGCTTTCAGACCAATAGACAGCCCCAGTTGCTGGAGCCAACAAGGTGAAGACTACGCCTTTAGGCCTCATTGCCGAGACGTAAAAATACTCACCAATTATATGGTTAACCTTTCCCTCCATCTCTGCCTGAGATATATAAACAGCATAGCCAGAGCAATCAAGACATGGACTAACTTGTATAACATAATTCAGTTCAGACCCTTTCGTGAATTTCTTTACATCTCCATTTGGTGATATTGAGTATAGAAATCCATCCAATGAACCAATAGAAATCCACCCTGTCAGTGCCATTGGGGTCTATCATATTTAACAAAGGTTTAATAATCAAAACACAACGAAAACAAGAACTTGGTATCCATGGAGTGCATATTAATTTACCATTAGAATCAACAACCGGTGTGCAATCAGCCACACTTAATGGCCCAATACTTCTTTGCCATAGAACATTGCCCGCAGAGACATCAAGTGCCAACACAATAGCTTTGGCGGGTACAGTAACATACAGAAGGCCATTGTTTCCAGGCGTGATGGCAAAATCTTTGTCAAATGAGCTTATATCTTGGAACCAATTAAAGTGAGGACTACGAAGAGACAAAGAATAGAGTTCCCCTGCCGTATTCGAAATCTACAAGTACGTTGCTTAGATGTTAAACAAAATCACCATAAATATGAACAAGAATAAACATTAAAAAAAATCCTTACATATAAACTAGCCTCGCAATGGTCAATCATAGGAACTGAAGTAAAATAGCAATTTGTAATCCCTTTCCTGCAACCTAGACGATACCCAAATTGAGAAATCACAGGTCCAGCACTCCATAACAGTTGGCCCCGCATCGTATAAGCAAATAAGCCTTTATTCTTAATATTGATAAACACTAATGAACTCATTGTGCTCACGGCAAGTCCTATAATATCACCTGCGCCTTCTTGATCTTTTTCTGGCTCAAAAAACACTTCTGATGTAGGTGGAGAAGTTCCATAATTAACGAAACTTATGTTCAGCACTCTGTTCTCTGCAATCAAAAATATCTGATAAAACCATAAATTAATCAACTGGCAAATTCACAACTTCTCAAAATATTATAAACCCAATTGCCGATTACGAACCCAATAGTTAAATATGCTAAAATAAATAAATAAATCTTGGAACAATTTAATTTTAATCTAGATTCAACTATAGGAATATGGCTAAAACTGCTTATACCTTGCCTCTACCTCCATAAACTGGAGCCCTGCTAGTGTTGCAAGAATAAGGCAAATGTAAAGACCATGCAATGGACCCATTACTTTCAAATGCAAGAAAATTCTTCTCAGAACAAGTATAGATCCGGCCATCGTCGTCTCCAACTAGAGGTTTTGAAAGCGTGGGAGGGGTTATTGTTGAAACTAATTGACCTGATACATAAGGGTTGTTTGATGTGGAGATTAAATCTGTGAAAACCGAAGATATCATTAGTGACAAGAAGAGCACGCATAGAATTGACATGCTGTGGGAAATTTTGTTTCTGAAAATGTAAATTGACAGTTAGAGCCGATTCTAGGGGCTTTCTTGATAGTCCTTTTTTTTTTCCAGTTCATTCTTTTGAAAAAGTAACTGTTAATCAACCGCTCTGTTTGTGGCGGGAACAATTTGGCAATTAAACGACGATCTGTAAGTTAACATATGCCCAGAAAAATATGGATTATATGTATTTCTGTATAGGGAAATTCCTAATGAGTAGATGTACAGCATTAAAATACGTGTTATTTTTATTGGTCAAGTGTGAAACACTTAGCATATATATCAAATATTCAATGATTAAGTGCAATAGTTTGGATGGTGGTGAACATTTTTAAGAATAACTTTTAGTTTCATTTCTCCATAAAAAAAAGAAAAAAAAATTATTTATTCAGATGTAGTATATAATACTATTAAATATAATATCTAATACGTGTTATAATATATGTTAATTTTTAGTCAAGTAATTTTTAATACTGAAATGACAGGTATTAACTTTATCTGAAACATTTTACCGAAATTAAAATTTTAGAATCAAATTTGTTATATTAATTACCTAAAAAATTTGCTTATAATCTAATTATGTGACAGCTCTCATTAGAAGAATAAAAAAGTGAAAAGGAGAAATTATTTTCACTAAATTGATTAATTTATTTACCAATGTGAGGATAGTTAAATGATGACTATTTCTAAAAGTATTTTAAATGTGTAAAATTTAAATTTTGTCTATCAAATTTTTTTTTTTTTAAAAAAAAAGAGAATTACTCTTATTATACAATTCATTAATGCTTAAGTTATATGACCTCTCTGTTGACTAAAAAAATTAAGTAATTTAAAACTTTTTAAACAACGAAGTAGTATTCAATTAATTTTATATATTTCACTAAATTAACAAATAATAAAATTCATTACAATTACATACTGAAAATTAAAGTAAAGAAATTCTCAACACCAAAGTCGAATGTTGAGAGCTTTTTCTATTCTCCTTAGTTCTATAGTTTTGGCATGAATTACAATTAAATACCATGGTATTATTTACATGAGTGATCAATTTCAAGGATTGATGCCTTTAGGACAATTATTCTTGGAAGGGTGACAATATAGGTCCGGAGATTGGCACTTCGGGAAGCAATACGGGAAGACATATGATGGGATTGAAGAATAAAATTTAAAGAAAAAAGAGAGAAAATTTAAAGAAAATATTTTTTCATGATATTCAAAGAAGGGTTACAATCTATATATACATATAAGAATCATAATCACAACCTAATTAGGAATAGAACAAAGACTTTATTTCTAATTGTATATGAATATTTACTTCCTAAAAAATATTTACTTTCTCAATACTCTCCCTCAAGTTGGTGAATGTATGTCAATCTTTTCCAACCTACCAAGTGAGTTGTAGAACAATTTTTCGGATACTGTCTTTGTGAGGATGTCAGCCAATTGAGTTTGAGAAGAAACAAATGAAACATCAATTATTCCTTAGTTTAGATGATCTTTTATGAAATGTTTGTCAACCTCTAAATGCTTAGTTCGATCATGTTGAATCGGATTGTTTGCAAGTGCTATAACTGCCTTATTATCATAATGTAACAACATAGGCTTCACATGTTTTAGTCCTAGATCCTGAACAATCCGCTTTATCCAGAGCAACTCACATACTCCATGAGTCATTCCTCTATACTCAGCTTCAGCTTCAGCAATTGACCTTGCTACGACTTTCTATTTCTTTCTTCTTCAAGTGACTAAATTCTTCCCAACAAACGTAAAGTGCCCGGATGTTGACTTTCTATCAGTTTGATCTCCGGCCTAATCATCATCAGTATAGCCAATAATTTCATAATCCTTATTCCTCCCAAAGAATAAACATTTGTTCAAAGAAGATTTTAGATATCTTAATATTCAGTATACAACATCCATATGTTTTTTACTCGGAGAATGCATGAACTGACTTACAACACTTATTGCATAAGCAATATCTAGTCGAGTATGAGATAAGTAAATCAACCTTCCCACCAGCCTTTGGTTATGATCTTTATCAGTTAGGACTTGATCTTCTATGACTAAAAGTCCATAGTTGACTTCAATTGAAGTCTCAAGTGGCATACAATCAAGCATGCTCGTCTCTGTCAGTAGGTCCATTACATACTTTCATTACCAGATAGAAATCCCTTGAGCTGATCTTGTAACTTCAATTCCTAAAAAATACTTTAAGTTACCCAAATCCTTAAGTTCAAACTTAGATGCTAACTGTCTTTTTAAGATTGTTGTCTCACTCGGATCATTCCCAGTGACCACTATATTATCAACATATACAATCAGAGCGGTGACTTTACCTAACTTCTATTTGATGAATAGTGTATAATCAACATCCCTTTGCTTATATTGGAGCTTTCTCATGAAAGTTAAAAGTCATCCAAACCATGCTCGAGGTGACTGCTTGAGTCCATATAATGCCCTTTTTAGCTTACACACTCGGTCAGCATATTTAGTTTTGGGTGGTGGATCCATATACACTTCTTTATCTATGGTTCCATTCAAAAAAGTATTATTCACATCAAATTATCATAGTGGCTAGTCCAGGTTAGTGGCTAAGGAAATAAGAACTAAGATAGTGTTCATTTTTGCTACTAGGGAAAATGTATCTGCATAGTTAATTATATACTTTTGAGTATGTCCTTTTGCTACCAACCGAGCTTTATACTAATTTATGCTTCCATCTGAATTGAGTTTGATAGTGAATATCCACTTGCACCCCACCATTTTCTTTCCTTTAGGAAGTGGAACTTGAGGAAGTTGGGAAGTGAATGTGTGGTTCTTCTGCAATGCCTCCATTTCATAATTCATGTCTTTCTTCCAATCCGAATCAACTAAAGCCTCATGCACATTACTCAAAATAGATATAGTAGATAATTGATTTACAGTAAATGCTTGTGAGTTAGACAAACGGTTGGTTGATATGAAGTTGTTGATAGGATATTCAGCTTTGGTATGAAGGTCCGGATCATATTGCTTTTTCAGAACCCCTCTATTTATTCTAAAAGGATAACGAGGCTTGACATTTGGAGTTACTAATGGAGATGAGTTTACCTTATTGTGCACATATGCATTTAGAGTTTCTTTAGCTTCTGGTGTAGGTTGGGAAGATGTACTATCTTGATTATTCATATTAGCTTCAATTATCTATCCAGGTGAGATGTTTAAAATCGGATCATCAAATGTCTATAAAATGCTCTAAACATTTGGGAGACTTGGCTGTGAGATGCTTGAAACATTCGGGAAACTCTGAATGCTATCTTTAAATTCAAAAAGGTTCAAATTTTTTTCCCCTAAAGAGAGCACTCAGAGTGAGAGAAGAAAGGAGCATTTCATGGAATCGAACATCCAAAGTTACATACATCTTCTTTGCATTCAGATCATAACACCGATATCCCTTTTGTAGATTCGCATAACCAATAAAAATACATCGAATAGCTCAAGGATCTAATTTGCTAAGTGTTTAATGAACATATGTTGCACATCATAAGACTCAGGGCTCTAGATTATTAAGAGGTGGAGATATGACAAGTTCATGAAGTTTCAGAAGTGGCATTTTGAAATCAAGTACTCTGGATGATGTCCAATTTATAAGATATGCAGCAGATTGAATAGCCTCTCCCCAGTATTCTCGAGGAACATTTATGTCAAATAATGATGCTCGGACGACTTCCAGTAACTATTGATTCTTTCGTTCAGCTATACCATTCTGTTGGGGAGTGTCAGCACATGATGTTTAGTGGCAAATGCCCTGCTCACAGTAGAAATCATTTAGAACTAAGTTAAGATACTCCCTACCATTGTCAAACTATAAGACTCAAATTTTACTTTGGTATTGCGTGGCACCATTTTGTACAAGGCCCGTAATGTGAAGCACACATCTCCATTGTTTGAAAGTAATGATACCCAAGTCATCCTAATACATTCATAAATAAATGTTATAAAATATCGAGCACTAAATAGAGTAGGAATCCAAGCAGGTCCCCATACATCAGAATGAATGGTCATGAATGGAATTGAATTTTTATTTTAACTCGGTACATAAGAGATTCAGTGACTTTTTGCCAATTAAAAAATATCACACTTGAATTCCGAGTATATGATATTCAAAAATAATTATGGTTTTATTTGTCTAAGATAACGAAAAGAGAGATGACCAAGACAACGATACTATAAGATTACTTGGTTTTTGGCCGAGCAACTTCTACCAACCTTATTGACTTGACTTGACTTAAATCACCATGCAAATCAAAATAGTACAACTTTTTACGTTTAACACCAGAGCCAATAATTCGTTGTGTTGCAATGTCCTGAAATACACAATAATTAGGCCAAAATTTGACAGTGCAATTCAAGGTTTCAATGATTTGGCCAACAAATAGTAAGCCACAAGAAAGAGATGGAACAATAAGAACAATATCTAGATTAAGAGAATCGGAGTTAGATATTGATCCTTTATGAGTGACCGGTGTTGTGCCTCCATTAGCTGTTAGAATATTTTATTGGGTTAATGGGCTGATGGATGTAAGATGGTGAGTGGAGTTTGTCATATGATTAGTAGCACCTGTATCATTAATCCATGTATTATTTTGAGTAAGATTTATCATACCTGATATTGCATTAAGATCACCACTTGGTTTAGTACCATTAGAGGTAGTAATTGCAGCTTTTCTAAGCTTCTTACGAGGCTTTTTATTGAAATTCCACCATTCCAGATATCCCACAATTTCATAGCACCATTCCTTGAAGTGTCCAACTTCGCCACAATGAGTACAGGTGTATGTGATGGACTTACTCGATATTTTCCCTTTGAACTGGGGACGAGTCTCAGCTACTATAAGTACAACATGGTCTGACGGTATCTTTGGTTCTTCTATCATATATCGCTGGTTGTGATCCCTTCGTACATATGCATAACTAGACTCAAGATCAAGAGGTAGATCCTTCTGGAGTATTTCACTCCGAGTATTATTAAATTCTGAATCAAGCCCGGTTAGAAAAATATGTGTTCAAAGCCGGGTAATATGTTTGTGAAGTGATATTACTCCATTAACATTCTCCCCTTGTGCACACGTCCGGACATCAATTTTCTAAAATATTCCAATAAGTTTATTATAATATGCAGGTAATGGCTTACCATTCTGATATGTTGTGAATGATTTCCGATTTAATTCAAACAATTGAGTTTCATCAGATACATCATAGAAGGTTTTTGAGACAGCATCCCATATCTCCTTTGCTGTTGGAAGACGGATGAATCTCTACATCAATGTCAGACTCATAGAGTCAATCAGCCAACTTTTGACTCGATTGTTATCAAGAAGTCAAGTCTCCAACGCTTTATCTCCCGCTAGTGGCTTTGGTATAGTGCCATTAAGAAAGATAGATTTATTTCTAGTTCCAATTCGCATCTCCATGATATGTGACCATAGAGTATAGTTCGTATCATCAACAATAATTCCTGTAGGAAAGGGAGAATTATCTTGAAGGATTTAAATAAAATCGAGTGTTCCATGGGATATGATGGATGTGTTTACAGTGGTTATGATTTTGAAGATTCAAAGGATTTAAAGGAAAAAAGGAAAAAATATGATTTCAAGGAAAAAATGATTTCAAGAATTCAATAAAAAAAAATCGATTTCAATGGATATACTTTGATACCATAAAAAATAAAATTCACAGAAAAAAGAGAAAAAATTTAAGGGAAATATTTTTTCATGATATTCAAATAATGGTTACAACCTATATATACACATAAGAATCATAATCACAATCTAATTAGAAATAGAATAAAGACTTTATTTTTAATTGTATACAAATATTTACTTCCTAAAAAAATATTTACTTCCTTAACAGGGATTAGTGTCGGCTACAATCAGCTTATTATTGGTGCTAACTACATGAAAAAAAATGCTCACACATGTTTAATTATAATATATATTATGTCAATAAGGAAGTAATCAAGTAATAACTTTTCTTTAAGAGTATTATAATGTGCAGAGTTCGATTGTCCATATTATACATTCTATCGATGTTAAAATTATATAATTTCCCTATTTACTAAAAAAAATTATAACATATATTATAACAAAAAAATTATGAAATTAGCTAGCAGCTCCTAGGAATCAAGAAACAGTACTCTCGCTTTTATTAGTCTCTCGTGCTAGGTGACGAGCTGTAGTTGAATAAGGAGAAAAGAGGACGGTAGCCAAGAGATTGATTATTATGAGATACCTTGGTGTTTTTGTAGATGATTTTTATGGCGATCATATAAGTCATGATATTTCTTGAATCGAAAAAATTAGTGAGACTGAAATTAAAATTTTAGAAGTTTAGAAACGTTGAGGAATCTGGTTAAATATTAGTCACGATTGAGTGTAAATTACCTCCAAAAATGAGCATGCAAACTACCAGAGTGTGGGCATAATTAGAGGATATGGAAACATAGAGTGGCCATGCGAAGTTTTGAAAATTAAGCAAAGTTTATATCAATCAAACACACACATATATTGACTGTAATAGACTTTCATAGATAATATGTAATCTCATAGATAGTGACATAAACAATATATTGCTGTCTGTGATAAAAAAATAAAAATATCATTTTTTCCATTCAATTATCCCTTGTATCATCAAGCAAGAAAGAGGCAAAATTGTAATTTAAAGAATTGACTTGTGATGTCCCTACTAATGACATCTATCATGATTCTATTTTCACATAATTGTAAAGATTCGTCCATGTTTCTAAGCAATTGTTCTAGCAATATTAATAAAAATTATTACGATAAAATTTTAGTTTATTGAACTAATACAATAGTGATTTAATGGCCACTATAAGGTGAGAAATTAAAAATTTTTAAATAAATTAATTTTTATTTGATTTAAAATTAAAAAAAGTAACATTTTTATTGTGAAATTTATGAAAAAGATCAAATTTTGCAATATATTACGTGAAAATGATTTAATATTTACATCATTTGCAAAAGATAAAAGGGATTTATTGCACCGTTGGTACTATAACTTTGAGTCATGTTTCAATTTAGTACTAAAATTAAAATTTTTTTTTTCAATCCAAAAAATTTTATTTTTATTTTAAGTTAAAGTACTTCAAACATATTCGATTAAATTTAACATTCGTGACAGTCATAATAAATATATTTTTAGTATATTTACCTTGTAAACATATTAAACAATTTAATCATCCTGTTGACCCCATAAAATAAAATTTGTTTGTGGGTCCCATAAAATAAAATTTTAGCAAAATTTATTTTATAGAGCCCACAAGGTAATTAAGCAGCTTAATGAGGTGATTACATGGTGAATATATTAAAAATATACTTATACCGGTTGCCATATATGCTAAATTTGATCAGATATGTTCAAGGTATTTTAACTTGAAACAAAAATAGAATTTTTGAAACTTAAAAGAAAAAAATTAAAAATTTAATATCAAAATGAAACAGACCTAAAGTTATGGTACCAATAGTGAACTAAACCTAGATAAAAGGCAAAGAAATTCCCAGGACAAAGGTCGATGGATATACCTGAGAGCTTCATATTTATTTTTTTAGCCACAATATTTTATTTCCCACTTCCAAATTATGAGTAATTCATACATTTAGATATGTCCTTCACAAGTAATTCAAATAATAAAAGATGTGAATATTCTATTTTAAATAGTAGGGATTGAATCTCTATCTTCCTCCATTCTCTTACTCCTTATAGTATTAGGAATTAACTACTTCATATATTTGCTAAAAAAAATACATCTAGATCATGGTATCAATGAATCCATAATAATTCATCTTCAACGGTTGGTGCCATCACAATTTTTCCTATAAGAATTATTACGTTTCGGAGATGGCTTAGGCTTTCGAGTGGGGATGCAATAGTTTTTGGTACCTGTGCAATAATATTTGAATGGAGCATTGCGGCTTTTAGTTGGGTTAACAGTAACATTTGCAATATCAAAAGACATATAACAACACATTTTATAATAAATTAATTGTGAATCTACACTTTATACAGACTATAAATAATTTACATATTTTAAAATAATTAATTAAATAATTTTAATACATTAAATTACAATTTAATTAAATATAAAAATAAAAATTTATAAAGTTAGTGCAGTATATATATAATAATAATTTTTGTTAATTCACAAGGCTCTTTACTTTAAAAAGTTGAGAAACTATAATAAAAAAATAATTTTTTTAAAGTAAAAGATTGGAGTTCAAAAATCAGGAAATACACCCGAATAAACCATATTAGCATTTGCATCATTTTTTTGAAGTCCCAAAACATCCATTAAACGAAAAAGAAAAGAGTCATACAAAAATGAATTCAAACAAAACCAACAAGGAATTAATAAAGCCTATAACTAGGCTGCCTATTATAGTCATTACAAATAGTTGAGTCCAAGAAAGCTGGAGCCGAGCAGTTGAAGTAGAGCCCATGTTTTGCCAGTAAATCAGCAGCCTCATTCCCTTCCCGATAAATGTGAGACACTGTAAAGTTCATCTTAGAGACATAGTGCAAACAATGAATCCATTTATGCTCAAGTGCCCAAGGCAAAAATGGAAAGACTTAGTTCGGAATAAATGGACAACCAAAGTGGAATCAGATTCCAACCAAAGGGAGTGCCACCCTTTCTCCCATGCTATTTGGACTGCATGAATAGCAGCACTGATTTCCGCAAAGAAAGTAAAGTTAACACCTAAGCTGAAAGCGAAGGCACCAAGCGGAAAACCTGAGGTAGTGCAAAATAAAGTTATGAAATAAATAAATCACTTTGACATCATTAAATGTATGTTATATATTGATATATATAAATAATTATCTCATATGGGAATAAATTAATAAATAAATATAGGGCTTTTTCCCATTTTGGTGTAAAAAAATTATTTTCTCACTTTAAGTTAATTTCTAAAGTATTTCTCACTTTTGAGTAATTTTGAAAGTTATTACAGATTTAGGGTGATTTTTACAAACGTGGACTGAGCAGACCAACACAGCCACTCAAAATGGTGGTGAGAGGAAAATTTTTTTATTCAAAAAGATAACTCCAGGTGAAACAAATGCCAAGGTAAGGCACTAAATGGTGAAACTGACGAGTATTCTTGGTGAAAATGCCATCAATTTGATCAGCACTAGAAAGAAATTGAACTTGAATGTTACCTTTAGCGACTTGCTCCCGAATAAAGTGATAATCCAATTCAATATGCTTTATACAAGCATGAAGTACTGGATTGGATGTGAGATATATGGCCCCAATATTATCACACCACAAAATAGGATTATGAGGTGAATGTATGCCAAGTTCTTAAAGCAAAAACTGTAGCCATAGTACCTCTGAAGTTATATTTGCGGTTGCTTTACATTCACTCTCAGTGGACGAGCAAGCTATAGTAGGTTGCTTCTTAACCATCCAAGAAATCAAGGAGTTTCCCAAATATATAGCATATCCATTTATAGAGCGTCTACCATCAGGACAGCTACCCCAATCACTATTTGTGAAACATTAAAGAGTAGGAGTAGATTGCACGTAAAAGAAAAGAGAATAGTCCAATGTATGCTTGAGGTAATGAAGTAGTCTTTTAATAGCCTGCCAATGAGTTGTGGTGGGATAGTGCATAAATTGACAGAGCCGATAGACTACAAAGGCTACGTCGGCCCTTGTGAAGGTAGCATATTGAAGAGCTCTAATTCTTGGCGATATTGATCACCATTGCTCAAAGGTTCACCTAAAGATTTAAAGAGTGGTGGGGAAGTTGCCATATGAGTTAAGCAACCATTTGCAGTCAAAAGATCATTACGGCCAAGCAAGTCACAAATGTACTTTGATTGACATAGAGAGGTGCTGAGAGAAGAAGTCTTAACTTCAATGCTCAAAAAATATATTAAAGGCCCAACATCACGAACAGGGAATTCAGTTTGTAACCGAAGTAAAAATGAGTCAATGAGCGAATTAGAACTGCCTATTAAAATTATGTCATTAACATACACCAAAATAAACAAAGAAAGATGAATTATGGTACAGGATAAATAATGAAGAATCTGCCTTAGAAGAAGAAAAACTGTAAACATGAAGAAAGGAGCTTAAGCGATTAAACCACTACCTTGGTACTTGCTTAAGACAGTAGATAGACCGATAAAGAAGACAAACATAATCCAGTTTGGCATTGTCAATGAACCCTTTAGGTTGTTTTATATAAATTGTATTATAATGAGTGCCATGTAAAAAGGCATTGGAGATGTCAAGTTGTTTCATCTCCCATTTATGTATAGTTGCATGAGCAATGAGAGTTCTAATGGTGGTAGCTTTTACCATAGGATTGAAAGTCTCATCATAATTAACACCTGATTGTTAATCAAATCCTTTTACAATAAGATGGGCTTTGTACCTTGATATGGAGCCATCCGGGTTGCGCTAAACTCTGTATACCCATTTTTTCCCAATAACATTATATGATCAAGTCTTTATACAATGCTCCATGTTTTGTTATGTAATAGAGCTTGAACTTCGGTGTTCATTACATCCCGCCACTCAGGATACTTGACTACTTGATTAAATGTTTGCGGTCTATTATTATTGCTGGTCAATAAGGTGGATAGATATGCTTCTCTCTTTTGCATTATAGAAGGTCGAAGAATTATATTATGGGTACGGGGTGGGGTGACAAGTGAAGGTTGAATGGTACGAGTTAGGTGGGTTTGATAAGGGTTGAGGAGAGGATAAGAAGATAAGACCATGACTAGATTAAGACTTAAGGATAAGTGAGTGGATCTGGTAGGGGAAATAAATAAATTAGGATTGGGTGTGGTAAAAGAGCAAGTAAGATGTGATAGAGGCATGATAGGACTGCTATTGGGTAAGGTAGGGACTATGGGAGATAAAGTAGGTCGAGTGTGAGAGAAATGTGGTTGACCAGATAATGCGTTAGAATTAAAAATAGGAGAGAAAGAAAAAGAATTAGAAACTATACCTTATTGGCATGAGGAAGGATGGCCCATATCATGCACATGTAACCAAGGGGTGTAAATGGATATGTTTGGCTTGGGAAATGAGGGTGTCACATGTTGAAAAGGAAATTTACTTTTATTAAATTGCACATGCCGTGCAATGTAGATTTTATCATTAGAAAAATCGAGACATCAATGACTATAATAGGAAGGTGTCGGCCCTAAATAAACACAAGTTATGGTTCTAAAAGCAAATTTATATTTATTGTAGGGCCGAGGAAGAGGAAAAATAGCACAACCAAATGTTTTTAAATTTTGATAATTAGATGGTGTACCAAATAAAGAAAAAAGTGGAAATTTTCCTTTTAAAACTAGAGAAGGCATATGATTTATTAAATTAATTATTGTATCAAAAGAGTATGGCCAAAAACGAAAAGGAATGGAACTATGAGCAAACAAAGTTAAACTTGTGTCAACTATATGTCAAATTTTATGCTCAGATGTTCCATTTTGCTCATGTGTATAGGGACAAGCAATCCGATGTATAATGCCATGATTTAATTTTTGATATTCGCCACCCTAATTAGAATTAAAAGCCTTAATTTGTGTAGAGAATCGAGTATGAACAAGAGCCTAAAAATTAAGAAAAATATCATAGACATCACTTTTATTTTTTTAAAAATATACCCAAGTATATCGAGTATAATAATCGATAAACAAGACAAAATAACGAAAACCTAAATTAGACAAAATAGGATAAGGTTCCCAGACATTAGAATGAATAACATCAAAAGATTTGGAAATTTTATGTTCAACAAGAGCAAGGGGAATTTTGGCTAATTTTCCTAATAAATAAGAAGAACATTTGCTAAAAGTTTTATTTGAAGAATATGGAAGAGCATTATCATGAAGAATCTTGGACAAGGTTCGACGATGAGGATGACTAAGTCAATTGTGCCATACATCAAAAGGAACTTTTTTTATGATAAAAGCTTGAACATTAGGAACATGTGGTAGAACATACATGCCATTCTTAGTCACACTGCACAAGAGCTGCTTTTTTGCCTGTTGATCCTTAATAGAGAAAAAGGAAGGCCAAAATTCAAAAAAACTAGAATTGTCATGATAAAATTTTGAAATAGAAAGTAATGGTTTGGAAATATGAGGGACATGTAAAACATGTTTAAGAGAAAAAGATTGTGAATGAGAGGAAATAGATGAGTTACCAGTAGTTGAAATATGTAAACCTTGGGCATTACCTACAAGTAGTTGATCTCCACCTGTGTAGGGTTGTGGAAGATGAAGAGTAGATATGTCAGGAGTGAGATGAACATTAGCTCCAATGTCAACAACCCAAGGTGTATAAGAATGAGAAAGATGATATGGACTATAAGCATGTGAACAGGAGCATATAAGATGAGCCTATGGAGCATAAGGCCTTAAATGAATTAAGGAGGTGTACCTTTGGCATCTATCAGCAGTATGATTATTTAACCCACAAATTTGACAAGCATGAGAATTTTTCCATGGACGTCTTCAATTTTTGCAAGGAGAACGAGGTTGTGAAGGTTGAGGGGTGGGTAGTAATGGCAGCATGGATGGTTTAAAGGAGAGAGGTAGTTGAGGTGTAAAAGAGAGATTAGCAAGTGGAAGTTCATGTGTATTGTTTAAAAGGATTTCCTGGGCAAGAAGATGGCCATGAAGCTCATTGAAAGTGACTGGTTCAAAATGAAGATTAAGGGCAATGATAATAACGTGATATTCGATACCAGTATTTCGGTAAATGATAACATTAAACTCAGCTGGAGTCATTGTTTGTCCAGCAGCAGACATTTCATCAAAAAGAGACTTAGCTCGTTGAAGATATTAAGAGATGGACATATCATTTTTCTTTAATTCTTGCAACTCAATGTTCAACTATAATTGTTTATTTTGGCAAATTGAGCTAAAGGTGTTAGCAAGAGCTGTCCAAGCGGCTTGAGAAGATACAATGCCAATGACATAGGGAAAAACTTCCTTAGTAATGGAAGAGAGTATCCATGAAAGCAACATTTGGTCACACTAAAACCAAGTTTCAAATTCAAGGTTTGGGATTTCAACTGAAGGATTAGCAGTATTGAGAATTATTTTTGGGGGAGGAGGTTGTGTGCCATCAACAAAGCCCATCAATTTTTGGTAATTTAATAAGGGAAGAAATTGAGATTTCCATAATAATTTTTATTGTTTAATTTAATGGAGAAGGTATGCATTGTAGTAAAAGGAGAAAGAAGAGGGGTTGAAGAAGGAAGAGCAAGCTGATTATTGTTAGCCATGGTGTTTTAATACCATGTGAAGAATAATATTGAGAAAGCATTTTCATTTATGTTTTTGGAGATATACAGAGTACATTAATAATATAAAAGTAACGTGAGCAGCAGTAGTTTGTTTCAACAATAACATGATAACTATATGTACAGATACGATCTTATAAAATGCAATTGGTCTTTTTTTTTTTTTTTGAGAAATCAATGCACTTGGTTAATGAATATCATTTATTATCCATGTAAATGATTGAGTTTTCATTTATTAATATCATTTAGTATCCGTGCAGGTGAAGCTAATAATTAGGTAATTATTAGTTGAGAATTTAAGTGATCATAGCAACAATTAAAAATTAAAAATTAAAAAAAAAAATTAGAGCACACACTCATGCAGACAACAATACATTATGTTTTAATTACTAATCATCTAAGATAATATACAAAATCTACATTTAAAATAAAAAAAAAAGTCATAATATTATTATAATTATGCTATTATTTTAAATATAATTATTATTATTAAAATTTATTTATTATGCATAAATAATAATTTTATTTATAATAATAATAATAATAACAATAATAATAATAATAATAATAATAATAATAATAATAATAATAATAATAATAATAATAATAATAATGTATTCAAATTAATAAAATCATTTAACAAATTTTTTTACTTTATAAAAAATTTCATTTTTAACAAACTAAAAAATTTACATCTAACAACTCACTATAAAAATTATAATAACATTTAAATCCAATATTTTGATAAATATTATATATTGTTGAAGATCACATTATTTTTGTATTTTAAAATTTTCTAACAAAATATACAAATTTTTATTAACATCTAACTCAAATTTCATTATATTTTTTTAAGTAAAATTATATTTATCAACTTACAAAATAATTTTGTTTTTAATTACAACATACAACTATACATTATGCTTTAATTACTAATTAGCTAAAATTAGTAATTAAAATTTAAATTTACACTAATATTAAATATGACAATAATTATTAGAAAAAAAAACTTAAAAACATACCTTATAACCGAAGAACAAGAAGCATTTTTCCAAAAAAAAAAAAAAAAAAAACAAAGAATAACAAGAAGTAAAGGAAAAAAAAACAAAGAACACGAACAAGAAAAATAAGAAGAGAGGCTGTGATGAGTATAGTTGTAAGGTGGTAGCTACTGAGAATATAAAGACAATTGTGTGAGGAGAGGAAAATAATTGAGGTTTGAAATTAGAAGTATTTTTGTCATTCACACATGCACCAACCTCAGAGATTCCCTGTTCTTTGCATGATTTTTTTTTTAAAAAAATTTTGTCCAAGTTCGCCGGTCAAACTGGTGGACTTAGTTTTATTTATTGTACAGCCTAAGGCTGTCGGTGAGGCTAGGTTGTGCATGCTGTTTTGGGTGTAAATGAGGGACATTTTCTGGTCTTCAGGTGTAGGCTGTGTTCGTTGGGCTTAGATACAATTTTTTTTTTCTAATTGCAGTGAAGTCCGACGGTTGTGTCAGGTTTTTCAAAACTTCGCCATCTCTATAGTCAGAGTTCATTATGATTAATTTTTTTAAAATCAAAATTATTTATGCCAATTATATTGGCAGAAATACTTTGTCGTCTAGCATTCCTGCCACTAACAAAGGTGGAAATGAATTCAATATTTTTCTAAAAAAAATTAATTATTTTTTTACCTCAAACTTAGAAATACTTTCAAAATTACCCTAAAGTGAGAAATAAAATTCATTTTTACACCAAATGGGTAAAAAGCATAGGGAGAACAGAGAATGGTAGCCAAGAGAATGCATAGTATGAAAAAGGCCTTCATGTTTGAGTTTTGTTAATTTGCGTGCTTATATATTGTCTCTTCATTAAAACACTCTTATTTATAGTCATCATAAATAATTAATTTTAGTTATTAAAAAGCAATATTTAATGAAGAAATATTATACATGTTTGCACTAAAAAATTAAAACTAATGGATTCTATAATTCAGAACCCAAATACAATTAATTAATTTAATTAATTGTACATTAATTTTATATATGTTTTTCGTGGTAAACGAAGTAATATTTTTTATATATACACCAACCATTATGATCTTTATTAGTTGAAAACTCTCTTAATTTCTGAGAGAGTCTTGAACCTATCAAACACCCTTCGTGCCTTCTGGCCCTTCCACCTTCGGCCATGGATTACAAGAGCCACTCGGATATGTTTGATCCTTTGCAATGACCAGAAAAGCCATCCTATGTCGCCACCATTAAGAATTCTTCTCGGGATCATTAGCTGACTTGTTTTTTTGCTGAGGAAAACACTACTTCTAAGAAAGGGGGATTTATGCTAGTGTAAGTTATTGCATAATTTTTTTATTTAATTTATATAGGATTTATTAGTATTTCTTTATATTTTATTATTTATAATTAATATTTTATTAGGATTTTAGTTTATTAGTTTAGTTTTATTTCCTTTTTTAGTTTCCTAGTTAATTCATGCATTTTTGGTATATTTTTGTAAAATTTTTATTTCCTTAAAGAGTTTGGCATTCAAGCCAATAATTAAGGAGCTATTTTATGAAGTTATTTTCCTAATTGGAGGAGTTTTGAAGGAGAAAAATTATTGTTTTGGTCCTTGGGCGAATTTAGGGCATTTTTTTCTATAAATAAAGAACTTTAACTCTAGGTTAAAGAGAGCCACAGGATTGAAAAGCTCAACAAGGATTGAAGATTAAAGTGTGGTCAAATGACTTTTATCTATTTTTCTTCTTCTTCAATATCTTATTATTTATTTTATGTTTATAATATTTTTCAAAGCCATGTTTGCCCTAAACTCTTTTTAGGGTTTAGGTTACGAGTAGCTTTTCTATAATGTGATTGAACATAAGTTTTATTAATTTGATTTTCAGTTAATTTTATGAGTTGTTCTTTATGTCTTGTATTCAATTAAGGGACCAATTGATTGCATGTTTATGGGTAGATTCACCAATAAGAGTTAAGATAATTTATTAGCCTTAGACTCATAGGACGTAGACCATTCAACCACGAGAGTAGGTGAGCTCTTCGGAGGACCATGACAGTAGGCAAGGGGTCTATGGTGGTAAACCAATAATTGTTAATGAACTTAATGAGTTTTGATTAACTTATTAATCACGAGAATAGGTTAAACTTTAATCTTAACATACTTAATTGAACTCGAGATAGTTTTTAAGTATTTTTGAACAATTACTCTTGACTGAAATCAATGTCTTTTGCTTGTTAATGTGTTCATTATCTAATTGGACTAGTGAAACTAAACCTACGTGCTAAGCTTTTAATTATTTGATTTCAATTCAGTTTAAGTTGCTTCGTTTTATATTTGCTTAATTACTTTTATTCGATTTACTAGCTAACATCATAAGTGAAGATATTAGTACTCAATATACAATCCTCGTGGAATGATAACTCTTTATACTGCAATCACGATTTGTGTGCTTGCGAGTTTAAAATGCAACAAGATTTTGGCGCCATTGTTAGGGATTGGAAATATTAATATTAATTTAATTTTTTGCTTTCTTAGACTAGTATTTTTCTTTGAAATCTTACTTGTTTTGCAATTTGATTTTTTAAGAGATTTTTGCTAGTTTATGAATACTCGATATAAAGAGGACAAACTTAGAGAAACTTAACCTTGAAATTGAGAAGTCATGTAAGAAAAACTAAAAGGAAAAGCGCAAGAAAGACAAGCAAACCATGGCTGAAGATCAAGCAGCACAACAAGTTAGGAATCGTGCTCTTCAAGAATACATGATGCCTAATCTAGGAGACAATTAAAGTAGCATTGTGAGACCATACGTGGATAATAACAACTATGAATCAAACCAGAAATCATTCAATTGGTCTTATAATTTTAGTTTGGAGGTCTCCCAAGTGAAGATCTTAATGCTTATTTAGCTCAATTTTTGGAGATTTGTGACACTTTCAAAATGAATGGGGTTAGTCGGGATGCCATAAAATTCAAATTGTTCCCTTTTTCCTTAAGGGATAAAGCCAAGCTGTAGTTACACTCTCTTGCACCACAATCCATCACCTATTGGGATGTGTTGTCAAAGACTTTTTGTGCAAGTATTTTCCACTTAAAAAGATCACAAAGTTTAGATAAGAAATCACAATCTTCACTCAACAACATGGCAAATCCTTATATGAATCTTGGGAACGTTTTAAGGACTTGCAATGTTATTGCCCTTATCATAGAGTTCCACAATGGCTACTCATACAAACTTTTTATCAAGGACTCACCAAGCCAATAAGAATCACCATAGATATTACAGCTCAAGGCCTATTTATGAGCAAGACACTAAACAATGCATACAATCTACTTGAGACTATGAAATCTAATAACTATCACTGGCATGGAGAAAGAAGTGCACCAAAGAGAGTTACGGGAATGCATGAAGTGGATAGTTGGAACCTTCTAAATGCAAAGATTGACATGCTGACAAACAAATTGGAGGCTTCAACTAAAATATCTAAACCAATGGCTATTTATTCTTGTGAATATTATGGAGGAGGTCACTCAACTATAGAGTGTCAAAGGGGTTTTTCTTCTAAAGACCAATCAATTTATTAGTGTTTGAATTTATTTTTGTAGGTTTTGATGTTTGAAAAAAAAAATTCCTTGCTGATCACGTCCAGTTGCATGGCTGTGTTCAAGGCTGTGCTCATAAAAAAAAATTTCCAAACAATAGCAAGCATAGCCTGCCATACAGCCTTAACACGACCGTGTTGTCATTTGAGCAAATTTCAAAATTTCGACAATGGACAACATGGTTAATAGCACAATCGTGTGATGTAAAAAAAAAGACCGAAAAAAAGGAAAGTCATGTTGTACCTTGCGTTGTTTAAGGCACAGTGTGCCTTGCAATATATATATATATATATATATATATATATATATATATATATATATATATATATATATTATTATACTTTTATGAATTTAATTAGCAATTTAAAATTTATTTTGACTTTTTTTTATGGTACATTAAGTATTATTTTCATGATTATTAATGGGCATTATTCAATTTTATTTGGAAATTGAATGAATTTTGAAATTCAAATTTTGGGCATAATTTTTCAATGTATACATTTATATGCAATTTCTATTTTTGTTTTATATAGTTTGCTCTTAATTTTTATGAATTTAGGCTTAATTTAGTTGTGTGTTTATTTATTTAATTTAATTTTGATTTTATTTTGCTTTTAATTTTGTCTAGGTGATGTTCTTAGCTCTTAATTTTCATGTGCTTATCGATATCCCACCACCATAAGGTAAAAAGTAAAGCATCACACTAGGGAAGTATTTAGTTTTATTTTTTTTCCTTTAATTTCTTTTATTATTATTATTATTATTATTATTATTATTATTATTATTATTATTATTATTATTATTATTATGATTATGATTATGATTATTATTATTATTATTATTTATGTTCTTTGTGTTTGTTTGGTCCTTTGACATTGAGGACAATGTGAAATTTAAGTGTTGGGGGGGGGGGGGGGGGGGGGGAGGGGAGGTACATTTGCATGTATTTCAGATTTAGTTAGATTTTATTTTATTTTTTACTTTTATTTTTTATGTTATTTTAATTTTATTTGTTAGAATCTTAGAATTATATTTGCTTTTGCATGTTAGCATATACATATTTAAATTTTTGCATCCTATCCTTATGATGAGTAGAGCACATTGAATGTGATTTTCTTGTACATGTTTCAAAATTTTTTGTTAATGCTTACTTTGTGATTTTTAAGTTAGGTTGATAATTTGTAGTTAAAAAATTTTGAAAATTTAATGAACCTAATGCTTACTTGCTTTTGAGTGACCGAATTTTGTGAATTGATAATTGAGAAAAATGATTGTAAGTGATACTAAATTTTTCATTCTTTAGTTGATCCTTGAGTCTAGCATATGAAATGGTAGCTTCATTGAGAAAAAAAAATCTCTCTCTTACTAAGTAAGAGTAGTGCTTAAATCTTAATTTTTACATGCTCTAAATATACTTCAATGCTCTAAATAGAGTAAGAGTATCTAAAAGACCCACTTGGCGGTATCCACACTTAGTAGTACAGGAATGACGGGGAATTATTGAGAGTGGGAAGATTCATTAGAGAGAATAAAAAATGCGAGATGGAGAGTAAAATGCACTCGTTTAAAAAAAATTGGTGTGGCTGTATTTTATGTGCTAGAATTTAGGAGTTGCTAAGGGTTGAGTGAGTAGTATCACTTGCTTTTGTTTTTCTTGATTGTCAACTTATTCATTTTCAGAAATTCAATGATTAAGTTTGCTCTTCACTTGATAAAGTTTACGTCTTTGACCTTGAGTTATCAATTTAATTTTAAGTAAGTTTTGTATTAACCAAAGATTGTGTTGTATAGACAAGTTAAAGTTTGTTAATATGCTAAACTTATTGTGATGATGGTGTTCTCATGTGTTTGCTTGAGGACAAGTGAAGGTTTAAGTGTGGGGGAAATTTGGTAGTGTCAATTATTGCATAGTTTTTCTATTTAATTCCATAGGATGTATTAGTATTTCTTTATATTTTATTATTTATAATTATTGTTTTACGAGGATTTTAGTTTATTAGCTTAGTTTTATTCCCTTTTTATTTTCCTAATTAATTCATGCATTTTTATATGATTTTGCAGGAATTTTATATTCCTAAAGAATTTAGGATTCAAGCCAATAACTAAGGAGCTATTTGGAGGAGGTTTTGAAGGAGAAAAATTATTTTTTTGGTCCTTAGATAAATTTAGGGTATTTTTCTCTATAAATAGAGAATTTTAACTCTAAGTTAAAGAGAGTCATTTTGGAGATTGAAGAGCTCAACAAGGATTAAAGATTGAAGAGCACTTAAAAGAGTTTTATTTATTATTCTTCTTCTTCTTCATTCTCTTATTATTTATTTTTATGTTTGTAATTCCTTTTAAAGCCATGTTTGGCTAAACTCTTTTTTAGGTTTAGGTTAGGAGTAGTTATTTTATGATGTGGTTGAACACAAGTTTTATTAATTTGATTTCAGTTAATTTTATAAGTTGCTCTTTATGTCTTGTATTCAATTAAGGGCCTAATTGATTGCATATTTATGGGTAGATTCACCAACAAGAGTTAGAAGAATTTATTAGCTTTATACTCATAGGACTTAGACCAATTGACCATAAAAGTAGGTGAGCTCTTCAAGGGACCATGATAGTAGGCAGGGGTTTATAGTGGTAAACCAATAATTGTTAAGAAACTTATTGAGTTTTGATTAACTTCTTAATCACGAGAATAGGTTAAACTTTAATCTTAACATGCTTAATTGAACTCAAAAGAGTTTTTAGGTATTTTTGAACAATTACCCTTAATTGAAATCAATGTCTTTTGCTTGTTAATGTGTTTATGATCTTCTAAACTTTTAATTATTTGATTTTAATTTAGTTTAAGTTGCTTTGTTTTATATTTACTTAATTAATTTTATTTGATTTACTAGCTAAGATCATAAGTAAAGATATTAGTACTCAATATACAATCCTCATGGGATGATAACTCTTTATACTGCAATCACGATTTGTGCGCTTGTGGGTTTAAAATGCAATAATTTATAGCAATCAAAATTAATTAACAGTTTTATGAATAGTAACTGAATGTTTTCTAAAACGCTCTTATTGCCATAATTATATTGTCTAAAGGAGACTCGCTATGGAAAATTGTAGAATTAAAGAAAAAACCCTCGTTGGTTTGTCTTGCTGGAAACTTATTTCTTTAGGATGAGGGTTTTATAATGTTTTATTAAATTCCAGTGAGGAGAAAAAGTATGTTTGGAGTCGTGGTTTAATTGCCCTCAAACCTAGCATTCTACATTTATAACATTGGGTTTTAGATTTTAATCCCATAGAATAATAATCTACCACCACGTAGCTTTAGGTTCATTTTTACAAATTGCCAGTGGAATATTGGCATCCTCATATTATAGCATCCATTGCTAAAGGCATTGGTGATCCTTTGAAAATTGATAATGCCATAATTAATGGGGAATTTGGGCATTATGCATGAGTATTAATTGATTTTAACTTGCCTCATAAATTGCCTAAAAATCTTTTAGTGGAAAGAATTGGTAAAAGCTTCTTCATTGAAGTAGTGTATGAGAATCTTCCATTATCTTGTAATACATGTTCAAATATTAGGCATGCTTTGAAAGATTATTGAGTTGGTAAACAACGCCAAACTACAACAAAGTTTGATGATACTAGAGCTAATTTGAGGCTCTATAGAAAAGATGATACCAAGCTTATTTGATAGCTGATAGCCTTTATTCCAATAGTAAATTCTTTTGAATTATTGCAGTGCGATCTTCCTCTAGAGGATGATACTACAAAGGATAATGCCATAGATTTTAACTTTAATAAGAAAATGACATATCAGATTCAGAATTTAAAGTAGCATATCCCACCTTTAGAAAGGGAATATAATTCTCTTGCAGTCTAACTTCCTATAGATGTTGATAATGCTACATCTAATCATGCTAATTCTAGTTAGTGTGAAGAAAGTGATCGTGATCCATGTGCGGACGTTGACTCTACCAAAGTTATTGACAAGCAGTATCTGATTATTTTAGCAGTAATAGATGTGAATCAAGATGCAACTAATGAAGTTTCTGAGGAGATTCAAGAATTAATATGGTTTCAAAGGTGATTGAGGGTAGTACAACTCCTGCAATATCTGTTTCTTAGGATGATAAACCTGATAGTGATGAACCATGGTCTATAGTTCAAAGAAAAGAATTTGCTTCCAAAGGTATGAAATTTCAAGTTTTCGTTTCTAAAAAGGTGGCTAAGAAGCCTAATAAATTAAATTTATGAAGATAATATACTAGAATTATCGTGGAATGGGAAACATTTCCACCTAGCGTATTTTTTCTTTTTTTGTTAGCAATATTCTCCAAATTATATATGTATAGTTAAACCTATGGTGTCTTTGTCTTCTATTCCTACATCTTTTTGGGATATATTGGGTCTTGATTTACTTGATACTAATAATCATCCTGTTCCATCTCTATGAGTTTTTAGTAAATGTGGCGCTTCTCTTCCCTCTTTGGTTCATATTCATAATCAACATATTTCTATGAATGTTTCTTTTTGCTAGTTTTATGCAAAGACTTACTTTTGTTTATGGTAGTGTTTGGAGTAATCATAGAATGCTACTTTGGTATGATCTTTATAACCTCTCTCTGGCTTTTTCTTCAAGTTAGTGTGTGCTTAGGGACTTTAACACAATTCTTAGTGCCCATGAAAAGCTAAAAAGAGCTCCAGCTTCTACTTTATGTGGGGATTTTTGGTCTTTTATTGATGACTGTCTACTGTCTAATATTTCTACTAAGGGAGCTTTTTTCACTTAGAGTAATGGTCATCATGGGATTAATAAAATGGAATGTCGCTTAGACAGAGCTTTGTGCAACATAGACTTTTTTAATCAGTGGTTCAAGATCTCTTATTATATTCTTCCAAGGCATCAATCTAACCACTCTCCTCTCCTACTTAACTATGCATTTTTAAATTTGAGAATTTCTAAATTCCAATTTCATTTAATGTGGGTCACTCATCTGGATTTAAAAGAGTTCATTGCTTCTTCTTAGGCAGGTTCTAGTCTTAATGTTTCTCCTTGGTAGATTATGGGAACAAAGCTTAAGAGGCTCCATTATGCTTTACAATATTGGAATAAGTTTGCTTTTAGAAATATGGAGGAAAATATTCATAAGTATTCAATCAGTTTGGAAGCTATTCAAAATGATATTTATAATTTTGGATTAGATGAGGATCGATTGAAGAAGGAACTGGATGCCCATGCGGATTTGGATCTCACTTAAAAGTAACATGAAATTTTCTTAAAGGAAAAGTGTCGAAATAAGTGGCTTGTTGCAAGAGATAGAAATACCTCCTTCTTTCATCAACAACTAGCCAGGAAAAAATCTCAAAATGGCATTTTACAGCTGCAAGTTAATGGTATGATCACTGATGACAAGCAAGTAATTGCTAATCATATCATTAATTTTTATCAAAATTTGTTTAGGGTATATCCCTCTGTTACTTCAAATATTTAGTTGATCAAATCTATGGTTCATAATTTGGTATCTAATGAGGATAATTCAAATCTTCTTTGGTGCCTTTCTATGGATAACATTAAGGAAACTGTTTTTAGAATGGATGCTACTAGTGCCCCAAGTCTCGATGGATTATCTGGAATTTTTTATTAGACTTATTATGACATTGTTAAATCTGATGTTTATCATATGGTTCAAAGTTTTTTCCAGTTCTAGTGTGATTTCATCTGGAATTAATTCCAGTATCATGGTTTTAATACCTAAGGTTGATAATGCAATTGTTATTGAACAATTTCATTCCATTGTTCTTAGTAACTTTAGCTATAAGATTGTCACTAAAATTATTGTAGATCATCCTTCTTTTATTGCCTCATGGATAATTTCATGCAATCAATTTGGATTTTTAAAGAATAACATATTTTTGATTGTATTGCAGGTGCTTTTTAGGGGGTTAATCTTCTTAATAAGTCTTGCTTTGGAGGAAACATGTCAATGAGAATGGATATCAGAAAGGCCTTTAGTTCTTTAGAATGGAGCTTTCTTATAGATGTTTTAGAAGCTTTTGATTTCTCTTTTCAATTCAGGGACTGAATTCTTTCTCTTTACTTATCTGCTTGGACTTTTATTATGATAAATAGGAAGATTATAGGTTATTTTTCTTATTCTATAAAGGTCCGTCAAAGGGACCCTCTCTCCCCTCTTTTGTTCTGTTTGGCGGAAGACTTTCTCAATAGGTTTATCTCTAGCAAATTTGATTCCAGTGATTTTGTTCCCAAAATGTATACTCGACAAGCTAATTTCCCTACTCACTTCCTCTATGCTGATGACATGCTTCTATTTGCAAAGGTTTTTCTTTAAAACTTTTATATGATTAATGATGTGTTTTCTTATTATGCTCATATTTTTTGTTAAGGGATCAATTAGGCCAAATTTAAAATCTTCTATGGTGTTGCAATTAATGATAGAAGAATTTCCAAATTGCAATCTCGTACAGGTATGTCTAAAGGTTCATTACCTTTTTCTTACTTAGGTATGCCTTTATTTATAGGGGCTCCTAAGTGAAAGTGGTTGAAGCCTATTGCAGATAGGATTTATGGTAAGTTTTCCAAATGGAAAGGTAGTTCTCTCTCTATGGCTGGGCATTTAACTTAAATTAATTCAGTTATAACCAACTCTTTACTCCATTCATTTGCTGTTTATAAGTGGCCTTTATCCCTTATTAAATACATGGAGCATTGTATGAGAAATTTCCTTTGGTCTGGTTCTATTGATGCTAGAAAACTTATTGGTGTTCCATGGAAATTTATATGTTTGCCAATTAAGTATGGTGGTCTTGGAATTAAGAAATTGGATGCTTTGCATGATGCTATACTTAGTAAGATGGCTTGGAAATTAATCACTTTGGATTCCTATCTAATGACTATTCTTCAAAGTACATTTCTTCATCCTTCAGGAGTTGGGCATGATGTTTATTTTTGCTCTTTTATTTGGTCATCCATTAAAGATGTTTATTTTGATTTGTGCCTTGAGATTAAATGGTTTATTGGGTTGAATTATACTTTGAGATTTTGGACTGATGAGTGGATTCTTCCTACTGTTGTTATTCAATTAGGCATTTCTCTAAAAGATTAAGCTGCCCTGGATGATCCATTAAATAAATATTTAATTGATAATTCTTAGAGCTTGTCTCCTATTGATAATGCCACTATTAGAGCTAATATTTCTGCCATTTCTTCTATTCATGTAGAGGAGGATATTTGTGTTTGGACTAAGGCTTGTGATAGTGTTCATTCGGTGAAAAATATGTATGATTCTTTTAGTTGGTCTAGTGTGGTAGTTCATTGGCATTCCTTTATTTGGAAGGAATTTTTGCCTCCATCAGGTCATTAATTTGTGTTTGGGCTTTGCTTGGACTTCTTCCAACATATGATAAGTTGAGATCTAGGGGTTTATCTTTCCATTAAGGTGTTTTTCATGTCTGATCATATGGAAGATAGTTCTCATCTTATTCTGCATTGCTATTTTTCTTCAGTGATTTAGTAATCTATTAAAAGTTTATTTGGCAAAAAGCTTATTCTATTGAGTACTATTGTTAATTTTTTCCTTCATGCTATGCTCCATTCTTTTAGCTCTCAAGTGGCGGCATTATTGTGTTTATCCGTGGCCAATGGTTTTTAGATTATTTGGAAAATTCATAATGATGCTATTTTGAGAATTATAGTCCTAGCATTCATATAACTTTGTGCATGGTGTGGATGACAATTAACAAAGATAGAATTCTTTAAAGTTGGGAGTATGTTTAATTCAATAGAGGAGTTGAAGGTGTTGTATTCTCTTTATATCAGTGATGGTCATAGTAAAGCACTGCTGGTTATTCCAATCAGTTGTTAGCCTTCCCTGCCAAATTGGATCAAAGCTAATACTGATGGAGCTACTATGGGAGGCCCGTAAGAGGCAAGAGCTGGTGGGATTTTTCGCACTTAAAGTAGTTTTCTATATGGGGCATTCACCTTTGGTTTTCCTTATTCTTTTTCTTATATTGTAGAACTTAAAGCTATAATTTATGCTGTTCAAAGTGCCTAGGATTAAGGATGGTAATATCTTTGGTTAGAATGTGATTCAATTTATGTCGTTCAATTGTTTAAAAGTAGGTTATTGCATTTAAACCTACAAGTGCATGGTTGTGGTTGCAGTAGAAAGATATCATTCCCTCAAGGACTGTATATTGATTATTAATAATTTTTACCTATAATCTCAGCTAGTAAGTTGAATAATTTAGCAAAGTTTAAAATTTAAAGAATAGAAACTTAATTTAAAAGTAAAATTAAATATTTGTAAACAAAGTGCCTAAGTTTAGTTCACTATTCCAATATAATCATGAATATATTATTTAAGTAAAAATCTTGAATTCAATTAAGGGTAATTGCTCTAAAATACTTAACAACTCTCTTAAGTTCAATTAAGCATGCAAGGATTAAAATCTAACCTACTATCATGATTAATAATTCAATCCTAGTTTCATTAAGATTTTTAGCAATTATTTGTCACCATAATCTACTGTCGTGACTGCCCGAAGAGCTTGCCTACTCTCATGGTCAAGTGATTTAAGTTATAAGTGTTTTAAGTTAATGAATTCCCCTAACTCTCATTGGTGAATTCATCCACAAACATGCAATCAAACAGGCTTGGAATGATAACAAAATAAATATTACAACATAAATAATTAATTGAAATTCCAAATAAATATAAAAAATTTATGTTCAAATCATGTCATGGAATTGCTACTCCTAACCAAGACTCTAAAAGAAAACTTAGCCATACATGGCTATGATGAAATCCATAATCAAAAATTAAGAAAACAAGAAGATAAAGATAGAAAAGAAAGTAAAATAAACTCTTAGTCTTCGTTGATTTTTGTCTAGCTGCCTCCTTATCTCTGTGACTCCTCTTTAGCCCCTCAAAAAGGTGTCTATTCCTTATATAGTGCTAAGGTATGAAAAGAATCCTTTTTGATTTCTAATTCCTTCTTATTTTCAAAATAGGAAACTTCTACCTTCGTGACACGGTTTTGAAGCATGGTCGTGCTTCATTCAAATAAATTTATGAATTTACTTAGCACACAACATGACTTCCAACACGGGCAAGTTCATTAGCCGTGTATCATTCTATGTCAAAATTCTTCATCCACATGACATATGCATGCCATGACATTGCTTTGTTGACATTCAAGTGTAGTTGGCTTCTTCATGGCTCATGCATTACTTGGACATGGCTTTCATCATTTGTTTCTTCGTTATACAACATGTACATGCTATGCTATGTAAAAGCATATCAAATCCTTTTATATTCTGAAGCCAACACTAGACATAAAACACAAAAGCTAATTAAAACTCAAATAAAAATTCGCAATTATACAATAAATAATAATAATCCTAATTAAATACTAACTCATAAAAATATCCTAATTAAACCCAAAAAATTACTAAAATTAATTTATTCCTTATTTAAAATTTATTACAATTCAACTCTAAGATATGTAAATAATAAACATATCAAGTTCTGCCACACTAAAGCTTTGCTTGTCCTCAAGCAAAAACTAAATTTTGAAAGCATTAAACTTAAATCATAACTAGGGACATACATCTTCTAAGACTTGAAATCTTGATAACACCAAGATTGAAACATGTTTACTAAAGAAGATAGCTAGACAATAACATAATATATATGAATAATTTACTAGTTATAAACTAAGCACTCAACCTTTTAAAATCAAGTGAGCATAAATTCAGAAAAGAGAACATTAAGTTCTATAACTCTTTTTGATATAGTTGTGAATGCGTTTTACACTCCATTTCACAATTTTTTTTCTTTTTTTTGTCTTTCTCTCAATTCAATTCTTTCCGCTCTGAGTAATCTCCCACTGTTCTTGTATTACCAAGTATGGATGCTGTTGAGTGGGTCTTATGAATACTCATAACTTAATCAGGACATTGGAGTAGATTCAGAGCGTATAAAGATTTAAATTTAGAAATTGCTCCTACTTAAAGAATGAGAGAATTTTTTTTAAGAGAAATTTAAAATGAAATCCTTCCTAAAATCATGCACAAGTTTAATTGCCAGGATCATGCTTAGATTATGAGAACTAAATTCTTTATACATAAAGAATATATATAACTATCTTAAGTAATAAACCATATGATAATTCAGCATTTCAACAAAGAGACAAGTTTGTACACTAATATGTTCCCAAGTGTGATAGAGTATCAAAAGCAAATTTAAAAATTTTTAGGACAAACAAATCATTAATATGGGGAAACGAGTTGAAAATTAATAAACCCTATATATATATATATATATATATATATATATATATTTTAACTGAAATGAAAAGATAAAAACTAGCAAATGAATCAATCGAAGCACCCCAAAATATAAAAGATAAAAGGAACATCAAAAAGGAAAAGTAGGAGAAAGGTACTACCCTGAAATTGTACATTCATCTAAAAGAGAGCAAAAGGTAGAAAACTGGACATGGCCTGTGACATGACAGTGGATTTCCCTGTGTGATCATGCAAACTTGCTCTTTAAAGTAGTAGTTCTTTATGATGACTGAATTCTTAACCTTATAGAAGAAGTGAAGTAAATTAATTAGCAAATAAAAATAAAAAGGAGAGAAAAGAAAAAAAATCAGAGTTAAAAAGAAAAAATGATTGGGTTGCTTCCCAATTAGCTCTATTTTAAGGTCTTTAGCTCAACTGTTCTGTGATGAGCTCAAACTGGATCTATAAGTGTACAAGAGACATTCTTTGAGTTGACTTCCTCCGTGAAGTAGGGCTTGAGACATTGCTTTTTGAATTTAAAGGTTTCTTTTGCCTTATTGAAAAGTTCAACTGCTCCATGAGGGAAGATTGCTTGATTCTGAAAGGTCCAGACCATTGAGACTTGAGTTTCCTTGGAAATAGCTTTAGTCTAGAGTTAAATAGCAACACCAAATCCCCTTCTTAAAAATATCTCTTCTACAAATGTTTATCATGCTACTTTTTGGTTCTTTCCTTATAGATTTTAGCATTCTTATAGGCATTTAATGCGAAACTGTACAAGTTCGTTCAATTAAAGGAGCCTTTTTGCACCAGCCTTTGCTAAATCAAAATTTAGAAACTTTATAGCCCAAAATGCTTTATGTTCTAACTCAACTGGGAGATGACATAATTTCCTAAAAACTAGCTGAAATGGTAAAGTCCTAATTGGAGTTTTGAAAGTAGTAGTGCATCATCCAACTGAATGGACCAATCCTTTCTTGAGGCATTAACTATCTTTTCCAGTATAGTCTTCAATTCTCTATTTGAGATTTCCACTTATCCATTAGTCTGAGGGTGGTAAGGTGTAGCCACTTTATGCTTGACCCTATATTTTGCTAAAAAAGATTCAAATTGATGATTGTAGAAGTGAGAACCACCATTACTAATTATAGCTCTACGTGTGCCAAAGCGAGTAAATATTTTCCTCCGGAGGAACTTAGTGACTACTTTTGCATTGTTGGTTAGTGAAGCAAATGCTTCCACCCACTTTGACACATAATCAACCCCAACTAATATATATTTGTTTCCATAGGAGCTTAGGAAAGGTCCTATAAAACCAATTCCCCACATATTAAATAGTTCAATCTCAATAATATTTATAAGAGGCATTTCATTCCGTCTGCTAATGTTGCCTATCTTTTGGCAATGATCACACTTGAGTACAAATTGCCTTACATCTTTAAAAAGAGAGGGCCAGTATAATATGCTTTGAAGTACCTTTGCTACTATTTTGGTAGAGCTTGCATGTCCCCCATACTTAAGTGAATGGCAATGAGTGAGTACTTCTAAAATTTCTTCATCTGGAATGCACCTTCTCAATAATCCATCCCTATACCTCTTATATAAATAAGGTTCATCCAGAAGTATTGCCAAGAGTCCTAAAAGAAGTTCTTCTTTTGATGGTAATTAATGTCCAATGGAAGAACACCACAAGCCAGGTAATTCATAAAATTTGCATACCAAGGGGTGCTTTGCTGGACTCTCATGAGTTATTCTCCTATAAGGTTATCTAAGATTAGAAGAGAGTTTGAATTAGCACTTCGCTCAAGGCAGGAAAGGTGATCAGCAACCAAATTCTCTATTCCTTTATGATCTCGAATCTCTAAGTCAAATTCATATAAAAGAAGGATCCAATGAATGAGTCTTGGTTTAACATCCTTCTTTGCTAGGAGGTACTTAAGGGTTGAATGGTTGGTGTAGACAATCACTTTGCTTCCTACTAAATATGAATGAAATTTGTCCATAGTATGTACCACTGCCAAAAGTTCCTTCTCAGTTGTTACATAATTTATTTGAGCTTTATCGAGAGTGTGGCCTATATAGTAAATGACATAGGCTTGTTTATCTCTTCATTGTCATAAGATAGCTACTACTGCATAATTGTTGGCATCACATATGATTTTGAAAGGAAGACACCAATCTAGTGGTTGTAGGATAGGTGCTGAAACAAATGCCTCTTTCAACCTGTGGAAAGTAGAAAGACATTCATCAAAAAATTTGAAAGGAACATCTTTGGCAAGAAAATTAGTCAAAGGTTTAGCAATTTTGGAAAAATCTTTGATGAAGCACCGATAGAACCCAGCATATCCCAAAAACCTCCGTATTCCCTTAACAGAGGTAAGGGTGGAAGTTTCTCTATCACTTTAATTTTTGCCCTATCGACTTTAATGCCATTTTCAGACACAATGTGCCTAAGCACCACTCTTTTAGTCACCATAAAGTGACACTTTTCCTAGTTTAGCACAAGGTTAGTGTCTTTACATCTTTGCAACACTTTAGATAGATTATCAAGACAATCATCAAAAGAAGAATCGTATATAGAGAAATTATCCATAAAAAACTTCATAGAGTCCTTAATAAAATCAGAAAAGATAGACATCATGCATCGTTAGAAAGTAGAGGGTGCATTACATAACCTGAAAGACATTCTTCTATATGCATATGTTCCATAAGGACATATGAATGCAATTTTCTCTTAATCATAAGGGTGTAAGGGAATTTGAAAGAAACCAAAGTATCCATCCAATGAATGATTAGCTAACCTTTCTAAAAGTTGGTCAATGAATGGTAGAGGGAAGTGAGGTTTCCTAGTGGCCTTATTTAATTTTCTAGAGTCAATGCACATGCGCCAACCTGTGATAGTTCTTGTTGGGATCAACTCATTATTCTCATTTTTCACTACTATCATACCTCCCTTTTTAAGGACTACATGGATTAGGCTAACCCACTGACTATTCGAGATAGGATAGATAATCCCTGCATCAAGCAACTTCATAATCTCTTTCTTAACTACCTCTTTCATGTTAGGTTTAGCCTTCTTTGATGTTTTATGGTGGGTTTAGCATCATTTTCCATATGAATCTTATGCATGCATATTGAAGCACTAATCCCCTTTAGGTCATCTATAGTATAACCTATGATCTTCTTATGAGGCTTAACTCTCCTAAGTTCATTAATTAACTTAGCATTTATAATGATAGGATATATAGAGTTAGGGCCAAGAAAAGCATACCTCAATGATACAAGAAGAGCTTTAAGCTCTACCTTAGGTGCATTTTCCTCCTCAAATATACTAAGGCTTTCTATAATAGAGGGTAAGGGCTCATACTTAGGTGATTTATGTTTATTCAATGCTGGACTTGCATTGAGGTAATGTTCATACATTTTGACCCTATCATCAATGTCATCCTATGTAACATTATGGATCAAGCATGCTTCTAGGGGGTTATAGGTGAGATATTTTTCAAAGGTCTTTGACATACAAGTTTTTATCACATCCACTATAAAATAAGATCCCATCATTAAGGACTATTTTTCCATTTTGAAAACATCAAAATCCACCTTATTATCTTCAATTTCCAGTAAAATGTTTCTTCTCTTGATGTCTATGATTGCTTCCATTACGGCTAGGAATGGTCATCCTAGTATGATTGGAATGTGGTGATCCTCTTCCATTTATAAGATGATGAAATCTCCTGGTACATAATAGTTTTAACTTTGATTGAGATGTCTTCTAAAATTCCATAGAGGTGGATGATAGATCTATCTGTGAGCTGTAGCAACACCGTTATTAGTTGTGGCTCACCGATGTTGAGTAATCTGCAAAAGGAAAGAGGAATTATACTCACACTTACATAAACATCATATAAAGATTTACTTATAAATTTATTTCTAATAGTACAAGGGATAGTGATACTCCCTAGATCTTTAAGCTTTTGAGGAAGCTTATTTTGAATGACAGCACTCTATTCCTCATTGATGGGAATGGTCTCATGATCCTCCCATTTTCTCTTATGCGAGATGATGTCTTTTAAGAATTTGGAGTACACAGGCATGGTATTGATCACATCCAGGAGAGGTATGTTTAGTTTGAGCTATTGGAATGGATTTATAAACTTCTCAAATTGCATTTTTAACTTGGATTTATGTTGCCTTTATGGAAATGGCAGTGGCGGTACCAAGGGTGGTAAGTCCTTCTTCTCCTTATCTTTATTTTGTGAATGCTCATTCTTCTCCTCTTGGGTGTCATGAACAGTTTTTATAACTTTGGTCTTAGTCTCTATTTTAGGCAATTGCTTTCCACTCCTAAGTGTGACCACTTTAGCTTATTCTTTAGGATTTTAAGGTTGATTGGGAAATATTCTACTCTGCCTTAAACTTGAAGCTTGTGATGCAATTTGGTTTTCTAATGTCTTGTTGTGGATAAAAAGTTACCCCACTTGAGATGTCAGATTCTTTATTGCTTCCTTCTACTCCTTTTGGTCTTTTTAGTACCTCTTTTGATCTTTTAGGAATTTTTCCATCATCACTTCAAGGTTAGACTTTGGTTCACTTTGTTGAGGGAAGGTATTCTTTTGCTGAAATCCAGGAGGCGGTTATTTGAACCCTTGATGGGTATTTTGTAACCCTCCTTGGTTAGACCATGAAACGTTTTGATGGTTTTACCAACCTAGATTGTAGGTGTTTGAGTAGGGATTCCCTTGATTCTTTTGAAAATTATTAAGTGCGTTTAACTGCTCAATAAAGGAATCCTAAGAAAAACCTCAATGACATTCTAGGGTTGAATGTCCTCCTCTATAATTCTTATAGGAATGGACATCCATGGGATTAGAGACTTTAGTGGATGCCTCCAATTTCTTGGTAAACAAGTAAATCTTTACATTAAAGAGATTCTAACTATCCACTTCATACATTCTTATCACATTCTTTAGTGCACTTCTCTCACCAACCCATTAGTAGTTATTGGATGCCATAGTCTTAAGAAGATTATAAGCATCATCAGGCGTCTTACTCATGAATGAGCCTTAGGCAGTTGCATCAATAGTGATCCTTATTAGCTTTGTCAGGCCGTGGTAGAAACTAGTGTGGAACTCTATGGTGAGGACATTGTCTCTGTAAATCCTTAAAATGTTCCCAAGCCTCATAAAAAGATTCACCACCATATTGGGTGAAACTTGTGATCTCCTGTCTGAACTTTACTATTTTTCTCGATGGGAAATACTTGCCCAATAATGTCCTTAACAGTGTATCCCATAAAGTGATTGACTGTGGTGCTAAAGAGTATAGCCATAACTTAGCTTTATCCCTTAAAGAGAAAGGGAATAACATAAGCTTTATTGCATGAGGACTAACCCATTCATCTTAAATGTATCATAAATCTCTAAAAATTGAGCTAGATGGGCATTAGAATCCTCGCTTGGGAGACCTCTAAACTAGAATTATGAGATCACCTTGATTATCGCTGGTTTAATCTCAAGCGTGTTGGAATCAATAGTTGGCCTGACAATATAGTTATGGGTATCTCCTGGATTAGGCATTGTGTACTCTGGTGGTGCTTGATCTTCAACCATGTTTTGCTTATCTTTCTCATGCTTTTCCTTTCGATTTTTCTTGCACGATTTCTCAATTTTAGGGTTGATCTTTTCTAAGTTTATCCCATTGGATCGAGTGTCTATAAACTAGCAAAAGTTACTTGATAATTTAATTAGCAAATTAAATTAAAATTAAAGGAAGAATACTAGTCTAAGAAAATTAAAAATTAAATTAATATCAATATTGCTAGTCCCCGGCAATGACGCCAAAAACTTGTTATGTTTTAAACCTGTAAGTGCACAGTTATGGTTGCAGTAGAAAGATATTATTCCCTCAAGGACTGTATATTGATTACTAATAATTTTTACCTATGATCTTAGCTAGTAAGTTGAATAATTTAGCAAAGTTTAAAATTTAAAGAACATAAACTTAATTTAAAAATAAAATCAAATATTTGTAAACACAGAGCCTAGGTTTAGTTTCACTATTCCAATCCAATCATGAACACATTATTTAAGTAAAAATCTTGAATTTAGTTAAGGATAATTGCTCTAAAATACTTAAAGACTCTCTTAAGTTCAATTAAGTATGAAAGGTTTAAAATCTAATCTACTTATATGATTAATAATTCAATCCTAGCTCATTAAGATTTTTAGCAATTATTTATCACTGTAATCTACTATCGTGACTCCTCGAAGAGCTCACCTACTCTCATGGTTAAGTGATCTAAGTTATAAATGTCTTAAGCTAATGAATTCCCCTAACTCTCATTGGTGAATTCATCCATAAACATGCAATCAAACAGGCCTGAAATGATAACAAGATAAATATTACAGTATAAAGAATTAATTAAAATTCAAATTAAATATAAAAAAATTATGTTCAAATCATGTCATGGAATAACTACTCCTAACCAAGACTTTAAAAGAAAATTTAGTCACACATGGTTATGATGAAATCCATAATCAAAATCAAGAAAACAAAAAGATGAAGATATAAAAGAAAGTAAAATAAGTTCTTAGTCTTCATTGATTTTTGTCTAGCCACCTCCTTATCTCTGTGACTCCTCTTTGGCCCCTCAAAAAGGTGTTTATTCCTTATATAGTGCTAGGGTATAAAAAGAATCCTTTTTGATTTCTAATTCCTTCTTATTTTTAAAATAGGAAATTTCTACCTTCGTGACACAATTTTGAAGCACGATCATGCTTCATTCAAATAAATTTGTCAATTTACTCAGCATACATCATGGCTTCAAACATGGGCAAGTTCATTAGACGTGTATCATTATGGATCAGAATTCTTCACTCACACAGTATGTGCATGCTGTGACATTGCTCTGTTAACATTCAAGTGTTGTTGGCTTCTTCATAGCTCACGCATGGCTTGGATATGGCTTTCCTCATTTGTTTCTTCATCACACGGCATGCACATGCCATGCTATGTAAAAACATATCAACTCCTTTTATATTCTAAGGCCCCCACTAGACATAAAACATAAAACTAATTAAAACTCAAATAAAACTTCCCAAATATACAATAAATAATAATAATCTTAATTAAATACTAACTCATAAAAATCTCCTAATTAAACCCAAAAAATTACTTAAATTAATGTATTCCTTATTTAAAATTTATTACAATTCAACTTTAAGATACATAAATAATAAACATATCATAGATCGATCTAGGTGCCTTAGGAAATAAAAGCAGAATGGTTATAATGCTTGCATTGTACTACAAATATGCATTTCAAGATCTCACATATTTTTTGTGAAGGCAACATTGTTGTTGATCTATTGGCCAAGCATGGCATCTCAGTTCCTTCATTTTCTTGGTCAAATTTGGCTCCAGAGTTTTATTTCTTAACCATTTGTAATGATTTCGATAGTTGGACCAATTATAGGTTCTATTCATTTTCTTAAGGGATTTTTGTCCCGCCATCTTGTATTGTCTCTTATTTTTCATTTATATTATTTTTGGACTTTAGAAGTGTGATGCAAACATTAAAAGTGTGTCAACCTAGTTGAGATACTTAGGTGCGTTTCCTGATTTCCAATTTCTATCTTTTTATTCAAAAAAATTTAAAAAAAAATAAGTTGAGATAGAGTGGGGAACATGGTTGAGGGAAGGTAGTTAAGTTATGATAAAAGAGAACTTCTACAACAAATTGTCAACACTAACTACTTAACACAATACAAACTTTAAACAACTTTAATCAACAATTTAACATTTTAGTTTCTTATTTCAATTCCTATTTTATTTTTATTTAATCATATCTTCTTTATGAAATATTTTTTTTTTCTAAATATTTCAATGGAATCTCGAGCTTTTTCTCTTCAATTCTCTATTTTGATGAAATTCTCTAGCATTCAATCTGTTTATCTAAATTCCCAAGTTTTACTTTAAAATAATTTTAGCATTAAATTTAGCTATTTTCATTTATAATTAAGTTAAGAACTCTAAGTAAGCTTAGGTCCCTTAGCTTACATAAAAACTATTTGTTAGAAGTCAGAGATCCAATATAGTTGGTGTACCTCACATGTATGGCACACTCAAATTTCTATGGTAAAAGGGCTAGAGGAAAACATATTTTGGCACACTTTATGGGACACTATTGAAAATGTCATGAACTGGGAGTTTTATAGAGAAAGATGGTACCAAGTCCCAGGATTAAGAAGAGTTGCCTATAATAGTAGGGCTAAAAGGCTTTATTCCCCACATGTTGGAGAACTTTAAGAAACATATTCAAGAGCAAGCGAGAAAAAATGCTCAAATCCTAATAGGTCCAATTGTTAGGAAAACTTTTAAAATAGAACTTTTAAGTGATTTTAGAAAACTCCATAAGAGTTTCTGTTAGGAGTATAAGGAAATATAAAACAAGTTCCTAGAGATACAATCTTAATTCTTAGAGTCGCATAAATTTTCACATTTGAGGTTCTTAGAATTTATGGCAAAAACTCTAGAGGGAAGGATCATTATCTTTAATAGACTACTAGTGTGATCCAGCAAAGTGCTAAAAGTGCAAATAACACTCTTCCCAAGGCTAGCAAATAGCCTGAGGGACTCAGGGGGTAATCCTCTAGATCTCTATCTCATGAGGTACATGATTCCCACAACCTAGTTCAAGTTAATCTAGAGGGAAAGAAAAATGCACACCTCCACACAAAAGGTATGAGATTTCTAAAACACCAAAGGTTATTCATAATGGTTGCCTTAATAGCAAAATAACTCTTCCCTATTAAATTTATAATAATAATGATCCTTTTATGCAACCTAACTTGTATGATTATGATGACGCTATATAGCAAAACTCTGGGGGCATGGAATTAGGAGGAGCTAAAGGGATCTAATAATCTCACTAGCCATATGTTCTTAGGAATCAAACTCCAATATATATGGATGCAATAAAGGAAGTGGTTCAAGAATTATATGGTCATAGTCTTAAACAAATACGCAAGCTCAAGTTTCAAAAACTGTATCCATATGCTATTAAAAAAGATAATATATCTAAGAGGATCTCGAGTCCCTAAGTTTATACTATTTTTCAAAGAATAAGGACAATCTACCCTGGTGCATGTCGCTAAGTTCACAATATAGTGTGGTGAATTAGCAACTTATGAAAATTTTTGCAATTTGAAATTAAGCTTGCTCCCTAATTCACTGACTGGTTCTGAATTTACTTGGTATGCAACACTGCTAAGGAATTTTATTTTTACATGGTAGAAAATGGAGAAAGCATTCCACACTCAGTTTTTCAAGATAGAGAATGAAGTATGTGTAGTAGAACTGTTAAGAATGACACAAAAGCCTAAGAAGAATGCGAATTCCTTTATTGCTCGTTCAAGAAGATAAGGAACCATTGTAAGATAATTGTTTCAAAGACTGAGTATATGAAGATGGCTTAAAAGGGGTTGGATATTGAACTCAAAAAGAAGTTCCAATGCATGCAGGGATTTCTATGAATTATTGGAAAAGGTGGTAGAATATGAGGAACTTCTTCATGAGGAGAACCATAGAAAAAAAGGCTACTATGGGGACTTATTTCTAAGAAGTATATAGTCATGAAGTTATTATGGCAAATCTCACTAATCACAGTTTTTGTGTTTGTTTTATGCTTATAAGGAAGACGCCTGACTTATGGAAGAAACTCATGCCATAAGTGGGACTATAGTACACATTTGAGGTGTCCAAAACTGAAGAGATTTTTTATTTTCTAGTGAAGGAAAAATTTATTACTTTCCTTAAAAACTATAAAGCTCTAATAAAAGAGAAACTAAAAGGCAGAGATTACTATAAATACCATGATTCCCATAATCATTCAACCAATAATTATTGGGCTTTCAAAAAATATGGTGTAGGATATGGTTAATAAGGGAGTCTGAAGTTCCTTGAAAAAAAAAGGAAACTATATTAATGCATGAGGATCATTTTCTTTTAATGGCTACTATTAACATAAAAACTTTTAATCTACATTCCCTTATTAATCACAAAATAAGGATTCATAAGGAGATGAAAAGGAAAAGAAAGCCACTTTTAAAAAATATATGGGTGAGGAAGTCAAAACATTGGAAAGAGCAAAGGGTTCTTCAAACTAAGAGGGTTCTAGTAGAATTCAAGTGGTTCTAAGGATGCATTTCCAAAGAAACACTCTCAGATTTATGGTTCCCCTAAAAGTGGCTTCAGGGAATCAATGACATGTAGCTCAACATAAGAAATTCCCTCAACCTCTCATAAGGATGTAGAAAAGGAGACTCTAAAGATAGAGAGCTATAGAGAGGAGAATAGAGGAATTAAAGCTTTTTTCATAGAAATCCAAATTCTAAAGAAAGGCAATTGAGGATGAAGATATAGACGAGGAAGAAGAGCATGTGATAGATGCAATGGATAAGAATAAGTCTATTGCAAGCTCTAAAGAAACAAATTATGTAATAATGTCTAGTTTTCTAATTGGCAGTATTTTTATAACTTTGAATTGTGCTACTGCCTATATTATTTTTCCTCCTATTTTTAAGGCCCAAGAAGCAAAATATGATGTAATAGAGATTCAATGTGAAGTTCCTCAGTCTAAAAAAATTTAAATGCAAGTGATATGGCAAAAAATGATACTCTCAGTGGAGTCACCATTCAAGCTCCTAGAGGAAGTAGACCAAAAAGGTGATACTAGAAAAACCTTAAGTAGAGATGACAAGGCACATAAAGCCTCTCTACATTATAGTACACGTAAATAGGAGACTTGTTTCTATAGTTCTTATTAATAACAGATATGTAGTTAATGTGAAACCCATGAGAATGGCTATGTTAAGTATAACTGAAGAGGATCTTATTGTTATAAATGTCATTATGTCTACTTTTATTAGAGAGGTAACTAAAGTCCTTAGTGTGGTACTAATAAGGATTACTATAGGAAGTAAGACCTCTCTTACTATAATTTTTATCGTCAATTCCTTTACTAATTATAATATTTTATGGGGAAGGGACTGGTTACCTTCTACCCTTCACCAGTTCTTGCTCTTTTGGAATGGTGATGATGTAAAAATAGTTTATACAGATCCTTAACCTTTTAATACTAATTCAAATGCAGTTAAAGCTAGGTATTATAGTGTAGAGTTTGACCAATTCAGTTCATGGGAAGGAAGAAGAATAGAGAACGAAGGTTTGTTTACATATGAGGAAGTAGGGATATCTAGAAACAAGCCAAGGTTCTTGTTAATTCAATTACTAGCATGCCTTATAGGCCAACGACACATGAGCTCATTATTAAGCTCTTAGATGATTGACTATAATGAGGAACAGTTGGTGCTAGTTGTAGTTGCCATTTTTAGAGCTCAGTTGTAGCAACTGTATGACATATTTGAAATGGAGAATTTGGAAATAAATGGTGCAGAAGTCATTTTTTAATAAGATCTTGAGGATTTAGAATACCAAGAAGAGATACAAATAGAGCATCTAAAGGAAGCTCAACTAAAATGTGAGGACACAATGCCAGAAGTAACATATCCTTTAGAGAAAGTGCAAGAGAAGGGATTTAATGAAGGAAACCTAAGGATTCCCTAGGACTTGAAAAAGAACACATATTGGTTATTAAGTATGGATGGAGAATTACACAGAAGGAACATTAAACAACATCTTTCCCATTATGTAGGAAAAAATAAAAAGTGCAAAATATAGAGTAAGGTTGTCATCACGGACATTTAGGGAGAACTCTTACTCTACTATGTGATATAGAGCTGAACTATGATTATTTTAGTGAGTTTTCCTATAAATACCTTAAGGCCTATTTCACTATATATATATATATATATTAAGTTCCTAAGTTTTAATAAAAGAAGATAGGCCTGCTGACCACCTTTATTGGTCAATTGATTATTGTTGGTTTCTAGAGAATCTTTAATCAACAACTTAAGCTTGGAAAATGAGGGAGCATTAAAGGGAATCTAAGGAGATTTCAAAAAATTCTTGAACTTTGTCAAGGGAATCATGTTGAGAGTCATTGGCACCTATAAAAAAAAAATGGTTTCTTTTATATTCTGTATAAACAAAAATCTCTTTAAGGATTTACTTCATAGCCAAGAATATATGCAAGACTTTCATTAAGGAGCAATACTACTATGCATATAAATAGACTTTTACAAGCCATTTATATGTAGTGGGCAAATATTTGCACTAAAAATTAAAATTTATAGCCCAAGTTCCATATACAATTAATTAATTGATTATACAGTTACTAACAAATATAAGTTAAGATGGAGTGGGGAACGTGGTTGAGGGAAAGGCAGTTGGGTTATGATAAAAGAGAACTATTACGACAAATAATCAACATCAACTATTCAACACAATACAAACTACAAACAACTTCAATAAGCAATTTAGTATTTTAGTTTCTTATTTCAATTCCTGTTTTGTTTTTGTTTAATCATATCTTGTTTATAAACTAGTTTTTTTTTTCAATGGAATCTCCATCCTTTTCTCTTCAATTCCTTATTTTGATTAAATTCTCTAGCATTCAATATGTTTGTCTAAATTCCCAAGTCTTACTTTAAAGCAATTTCAACATTAAATTAGTTGTTTTCATTCACAACTAATTTTAAAACCCCAAGTAAGCTTATGTCCCTTAGCTTACATAAAAACCACATGTTAGATATCCAATCTAGTTGGTGTACCTTACACATCTGGCATGCTCAAATTTCTACAGGAAAATGGCTAGAAGGAAACAACACACATTAAGTTTTTTTACGATTTTGTAAATAAATACTAAATTTTTTTAATTTTTTAAAGTTATTTTAATTTTAATTTAACGTTAATTATTCATAAAAATTGTAAAATAATATTTTTAGTGATTAGATATGAATTTTTTTAATATATATCAAATAAATTTATCAATGCTCATCAAAATTTGCACTAATTGTACTTTAGATACCCAATTTTAATTGATTTCATTTCAGTTTTCAATCTAAGTTGACGTTTGACTTGGTATGTTAATGTGACAAATATTTATTGAATATTTAAAATTTAACTACCACATCAGCATAATTTCATCAGGTGATCTGTCGATAATACTTAAATTAAAATTTAATTAAAAAATAAATTAAAAATTAGTACCCAGAAATGAGATTAATGTAAAGTTAGTTGACCACAAAAATACTTAACACTTAAAACGTCACATTAACATGTATTCTCTAATTATCTCACAATAATTCTTATTAAAAGAAATCAATAACAAGGTAATTTCCTTTTGATGTCATTTTGAATTACAAAACAAATAATTTTTTGGAAACTATATTTACCTAGGTGTTTGTTTTCTTTGTTTCTCTCTTTATTTCCATAAAAAATTTTATTTTTGTTTACCATCAATCATTTATTAAATCAGTGATGGTCTATAATTTATTTTTCTATTTTATTTATTTTTGTATCTCTCTATATCTAATAAATACAGATCTCTAATTTATTTTTTTTTAAGAATTTTTGAATCTTCCTTGTGTTTTTAATAACCTTTATGAGATTTTAGTGATTATGATTTATGAATTTTACATTTCTCTCTATTGTAAGAATTTTATTAATATTTTTGCAATACTTTTCTATTTATATTATGTATTTTTAATTTTTAATGAATGGAAGATTGATTTTTTCTATAAAAAAAAAAGTTATTTGCAAGATGTATTTATATCTTCCACTTGGGCATGACTAAATTGGTAAAATTAATTGATTAATAGCCAGCCCATCAAGTAACGAAATAATTATATATTTGCTTCGATATACGTGGTTTGAGCTAAAATTTAATGAACTAGCTCTCTTTTTCCACATAACTTATATTATACTTTTATTTATGACTGACTATAGACCTCAGTACAACTATATATGCGCTTACACGGAAGATCAAGGCGAAGATATTCTCAGTACATGTGCTGAGAGCTTCATATTTATTCTTCCAAATTATATGTAATTCATACATTGATATCAATGTATCCAGAGTGATTCATATTCAAGGGTTGTTGCCATGACAATTTTTCTTGTAAGGATTCTTGCATCTTGGAAAATGCTTAGGCTTTCCTGGATCAGTAACGCCACGTGGCACGCCTTCCATCGGGGTAACTGTGACATCTGCATATTAAAAAATCCAAATTATATGTAATCCATACATGGATATGATGATATCATTGCATCCAGAGTGATTCATATTCAAGGGTTGGTGCCATGACAATTTTTACTGTAAGGCTTACATTCTGGAGATGGCTTAGGCTTTCCAGGGACACATAAGCGTTGGCCAGGGTGATAGCTTTGGCCAGGGGGGCATTTGACTGAAGGAGTGGTGCGGCCTTCAGTTGGGGTAGTAACCGCGACATCTGCAATATCCAAAAGTTGCATTCACAACACATTTTTTGTAATTCATACAGAGATATCAATGAATCCAGAGTGATTCATCTTCAAGGGTTGGTGCCATGACAATTTTTCCTATAAGGATTCTTACATTTTGGAGGTGGCTGAGGCTTTCCAGGGACACAAGACCTTTGGCCAGGGCGATAGATATAGCCAGGAGGGCATTTGAACGGAGAAGTGGTGCGGCCTTCAGGTGGAGTAGTAACGGCGACATCTACAATTTCGAAAGTTGCATGCACAACATATTTTATAATAAATTACCATAGAAAATAATTTTTGTTAATTCACAAACCTATTTACTTTGAAAAATCAAGAAACCGTAATAAAAACAAAGTTATGAAATAAATAGAGCAATGATTATATGTATTTCTATATCATTAAATGTATCGGACAATTATATATAAGTTGATGAGAATAAATTCATAAATAAAAAAATATGTAGTGATATGTTCTCACTCACCTTTGTTAGGATCATCAGCTAATTGTCGAGCTGTAGTTGAATAGGGAGACAAGAGAATGGAAGCCAAGAGAATGCATAGTATGAGAAAGGCCTTCATGTTTGAGTTTTGTTGATTTTGCTTGATTATTGCCTCTTCACTATAATGCTCTTATTTATAGTGATCATAAATCATTGATTTTAATTATTAAAAAGAAATATTTAATTAAGAAATAAACGTGATACATGCGTTTAGCATAAAGCCAAAGATGACTTAGAGGTTGACTAGATAGAAGACACACACACATATATATATCCATCAACTTCTATAATTACATGGAGTGAAAAAAAAAAGTAAAGAGAAATTTCTAATACTACTCCTAAATGTTACGTCAGTATTTATTTAATTTTAGTTAAGACAGTAGTTATACTAAAATTATTAAAAACTTGAATTGAAATTAGTAAAGTATCGTAAACATTTATATATTTTTTTTATACCAATAAGCTAAAATTGGGGTAATAATTTTTACTTTTATCAATTTTGGCGAGACTTATTGTAATCTTTTCAATTAGTAATCTGTAAATATTGCAACTTATAGATTTTGGCCTGTTAAACCTTTAATGGTTTTTTTTTTTTTTTTGAGATATTATGGTAAAATATAGTTTTTAATCCTCCAAATTTATTTTCATCCAATTCTTTAAGAGATTTGGCCATTACAAAATAAAAATTTTATTGTACTGCCTAATAATATTTAAGATTAATAATCCTATTTTTCTTGTTTTGCGAATAAGCCGAATTTGAATTTTAAAAGCACCATCCACAAAAGGAAAGAAGATGATGATACCTTCAAAGACTTGTTGAAATGGAGACGTTGAAGATAAGGACATAAAACTTACTAGTTAATCTAAAGCATAAAAGGAAACAATTCAACATGTAGACTCAATTTTTTTTTTTTTTTTGAAAAAAACAGTCTCGTCCTTCTTTTCTTTCTAGTTTTTTCAGGGATAAGTATAATTTTGATCTTTATGATTTTACTTTTTGACAAAATCAGTCTTATAATTTTTTTTTTATTTCTAAATACCATGTGTTTTGTATTTTTTACACTTAAGTACCCTACTAACTAATGTCATCATTATTTTATAAGAAAAAATTAATATAATATTAAATTTCAATAATAAATTTATTCCATATATGATTTACAATAAATTTAATCAATAATTATTTTTAAAATTGTTGTAAATTTTTTTTAAAAATTATTTCTTTTTATTCATAATTAAATTAAAAATACATATAAATTTGATTTTTTGTGGGTTTATTGTAGTTAGTTGAATAGTATATCACTCATTATATAATTTTAGTATTGAAAATGCGTATTATTTTTACATTAAAGAATAAATTTTAAATAATATATGATAAAAGGGTATTAAAGCGTAAAAAGATATGAAACACATGATACTGAAAAGCCAAAGAAAAAAATCACAGGAATCAAAATTATACTTATCCTTTTTTTTAATCAAATACTTTCGGTTTTTACTATGTCAATCATCTCTTACATCGACGGTGTCTTTAGTTGCTCTTTTCTATTTTACTTTTTTCCTTTTATTTCTTTACATTCAATACATATAGATCTCTGATTTGTTTATTATTTTGTTGGAATTTTGAATCTTCTTTCATGGAATTGTTAATTCTTTTATATAATTTTGGTGGTTATCTTTTATGGAATTTAAAGTTCTCTTCATTGTGAAATTTTTGTTGATATTTTTGTAGTTAAACTCATTTAAAGACCACAAAATTGATTTATGGCTAATTAATACCATGAAGTGAAGTATAAAAATTATTGAATAGATAACCAAGTTACAAATTAAATTAGCTTTGTTAATGTGAATTAAAAAATGATAATGAACAATTTTCACATTTTAAATTAGAATTTATTTTGATCTTATTAATTGTATTTTGTTTATATTATTTGTTTATCTACAAGTAATTTTAATTCTCAATAGATGGAAGATTTATTTTTCCTCTAAAAAAAAAAGCATAAAAGGACAGGCCAAAGTGTAAGACAACACTACTATCTTTCATCATCAATTTACCGCAAAATTTGTACCATTTTCATTTAGTTTTCAGTGTACTATGATTACAAAAGTTTTAATTAATTTAATTAAATAAATTTCATAAAAAATAAAATTATAATAAAATCAAATTAATTTAAATAAAGTTAAATAGAGGCTATAATTAAGAGGTAAAGTTCTGACAAAACCAATCAAGCATTTTATATAGTTAACGTGAGACAATATTAATGGGAAAAAGATAATCTTTATTGATTATAATGTGTGCTATATATACAAGCATTTGTATATCCAATATAGGAAAAAAACTAAACTTGTGCCTAAAAAATAGGAAGCAAATAGAAAGCAAGAAATATAGGAAATAAAACTAAATAAGGAATGTCTAAAATAGGAACATCTATGATACAGGAAAATCTCAACACTCCCCCTCAAGTTGGAGCATGAAGATTACTGATGCCCAACTTACCTAACAAGTAGTGGAACTGTTTGAATCACAATGCCTTTGTGAAAAGATCTCCAACTTGATCACTTGAACAAACATGAGAAGTGCGTATCTCATTACTAATCAAACGATCACGTATAAAGTGGCAATCAATCTCGATGTGCTTTATTCGTTCGTGGAAAATCGGATTGGCAGCAATATGGAGAGCAGCTTGGTTGTCACATATGAGAGACATAGGTGAGGATAATAGGACTTTGAGTTCTAGAAACAAGGAGCGTAACCACAATAACTCACTTGTGGCATTTGCCATTGCCTGATATTCTGCTTCAGTTGAAGAGCGAGAAACCGTAATTTGCTTTTTTGATTTCCAAGATATGGGACTCTGTCCAAGGAAGACTATGTAGCCAGTGGTTGATTGTCTAGTTGTAGGACAACTTGCCCAATCCGAATCACAATAAGCTGTCAAATGTAATGAGTTTGAAGAAGAAAGAAAAATGCCTTGGCCTAGCATAGACTTTAAGTAACGAAGAATGCGAAATGCTGCATTCAAATGAGGCACTCGAGGATCTTACATGAATTGGCTTAGAACCTGTACAGGGTAAGTGATGTCAGGGCGTGTAATGGTCAAATACAACAGTCTACCAATGAGCCAGCGATATTGTCCTACATCTGATACCGGATCTCCAACATTTGCAGCAAGATTATGTCATGATTCCATGGGGAAATTTGTTGGTTTAGCATCTAATAAGCCCACCTCTTCAAGAAGATCTAGTGCATATTTTCATTGGCTAAGAGTTATCCCTTCTTTGTTGTGTGTTACTTCAATGCCGAGGAAATATTTAAGGGTCCCAACATCTTTTATGCGAAAAGCTGAGTTCAAATAGTCCTTTACTTGACTTATAATATGCAGATCATTTCCTGTTATAACAACATCATCAACGTAAACCAGCAAAGCTATAAAATGATTATCTAGTACCAATGTAAACAAGGAGTTATCTGCTGCACTTTGCTGAAAACCAAACCTTTGAAGGGACTTAGAAAGTGTTTGGAACCAATTTCGTGATGCTTATTTAAGTCCGTAAAGGGATTTTCTTAACCTGTAAACACGATTATCACCTAGTTTAGCAAAACCTTATGGGACTTTCATGTATACCTCCTTATGCAAGTCTCCATGAAGGAAGGCATTGTTTGCGTCTAGTTAGTGCAATTCCCAATGACATATGACAGCAACTGAAAGCAAACATCACAAGGTTATAATCTTGGCAACCAGCATAAATGTATCATGGTAGTCTAACCTTTCAATTTGCATGAATCCCTTAGCAACCAAACACGCCTTAAAGCGCTCAACAGTACCATCAGATCGATATTTAATTTTATAGACCCATGTAGAGTCAATGGCATGTTTGCCTGGCGGTAAAGGTTCTCAAGTCCATGTATGATTCTCCTATAATGCATGAATTTCTTACTGCATCGCATGTTGCCATTTAGGGTCTTTGATAGCTTAATGGAAAAATTTAGGTTCATCTAATGAAGAAATGGATGTTAAGAAAGCTTTGTGGCTATTAGTAAAATGAGAATAAGAGAGACAATTTGAAAGAGGATAGGACATACCTAAGTTCGCTGATGGAGGGGAGCCTTGTGATGGCGCTAAGGATGGTAATAGCTCATAGTTGAAACCAAAAATCTTTGTGGACACATGTCGGGACCTGACTAGTCATTGAAAGGGGGAAGAGCTATTTTCATTATTGCTTATTAGTTCAGGTTGTGTGGGATTATTGGTTTGGGGACTGCAATGATGAATTTTAAGCATGTTTTGGTTGACAGATAGAGGTCTAACTGGTGAGATCATTGTGGTAGTTTCTTTGCTTACTTCATCATTTGGATAATTGTCAATCTGAATAGGCTCGATTTGGTCTGAGGCAGCAGAATCTGAAGAATGTGCCAACTGGTAAATGAGATCAGGTGGTTGGTTAACCAATGGTGATGGAACGGGTGTATTCAAGTTTGTGTTAGTTTGGAAAGGAAAAATCTTTTCATGGAATATCACATCTCTGAACACAAGCAATTTCTATTTTTCAAGATTATAAACCTTATATCCCCTTTTTCCATGTGCATATCCCAAGAAGATACAACGATATGCTCTAGGTGAAAATTTATCTTTTGGTTTATCATGGACGTAACATAGAGAGCCAAAAACTCTCAAGTGCTCATAATCAGGTTTCTTATGAAATAAAACTTCATAGGGACTTTTATTGGCAAGGATGGGTGTGGGCACAAATTTATGAGATAAACTGCAGTAAGAACACATTCTCCCTAAATTTTTAATGGCAAATGTGCATGGAAACGTAAAGAATGTGCTACCTCAAGTATATGATGGTGCTTTCGTTCCACTCTCCCATTTTGTTGTGGTGTATAGGCACATGCAATTTGGTGTTCTATCCTATGATTAGTAAGGAAATCTCTCATTCTGTTTGAAACAAACTCTCCCCCATTATCACTTCTTATCACTTTGATCCTGGAATGAAATTGGTTTTGCAAAAGATGGTAAAACATGGTTAGGTAATCATAGGTTTGTGATTTATTTTTCATAAGATAAACCCAAGTACATCTAGAACAATCATCCACTATGGTCAAGAAAAAATTAGCACCACTTAATGAAGGAATTGAATAAGGACCCTAAACATCCACATGAATGAGGTCAAAACAATTGATGCTTTTTGTATTCCTAATAGAAAAAGGTAAACGAGTTTGTTTTGCTTTATGACATGCACCACAAACTTCATGAAAATCACTAGAGGGGAATTTCTCAAAAATAAATTTAAACTTGCTAAAGGGATAATGTCCTAGTCGTATGTGCCACAAAGCATAATCTATTTCAAGAACACTTCGACTTGCCATTCCATATCTTCCTTCCATTTGATTAACGCCATCTTTCAGCTTACCTGCTCCAATCAGCGTCCTCATACGTAGGTCCTGAAAGAAAAAAAAATTAGAAAAGAATGTAGTCAAGCAATTCAGGCCATTGGTTATCTTAGAAATTGAGAGGAGGTTATATTTAAAACCAGGTATGCAGAGGACTTTCTTTAACTCAATGTTTGGTGTTATGCATACATCACCAGCATGAGTGACTGAAAGGGAAGAACCATCTGGTATTTTTACATTTGGGTGTGTCAAAACATGCATATAGTGGCCAAATTGCCTCTTATCTCCAATCATATGATCGAAAGCACCACTATCAATAATCTAAGGATCATTAGTCATGGAACTTTTACCTGCAAAGTTTGCTAAACCTTCATTACCATTATTCTGATTGGCAGAGGATGTGAGAAAAGACAACAATTTGGAGCATTGATCTGTTGTTAGTCCCAGAGTTTATTGAACTTGATATTGCGCGGCATTAAGTTCATGATTTCCTGGTTCTGAATTGTGCCATTGCTGTTTACCAGGACTTGATCATCGGGATCCTGTTGTGGCTATATTATTGTAGCCTTGTCGCTACCTCAAGGCACCTTTTCCATTGCTTCCACGGTTTTGTTGATTAGTTTTCCAATTGGGAGGATACCTTATGATCTCAAAACATTCTTCTTTAAGATGTCCATTTTTTCCACAATGTACACATTTTTTAGACCGAATTATTGAGTTCTAGCCTCTGTTTGAGTAGTTCTTTTCATCACCATTTAGCTTTGTTACGAATGCTGCACCTTCTATAGTTGATGGCTGATCTGTGTTCTTTTGCATGAGAAATTATTATTCTTCTTACAGTGCCAAAGAGAAAATTTTATTGAGTTATGGTGTTGGCTTTATTGATAACACATGAGACCTTAGCCTATCAAAACTGCTGTCCAAACCCAGTAAGAACTGATGAGCTTTTTCCTTTTCTCTGTGTTCTTGAAATCCCTTTACTGCTTCACACTTGCAATGGGGCAAAGGATCACAAATTTGTAATTCCTACCACAAGGTTTTGAATTTGGTATAGTATTGGGTTAAGGGTTATCCATCTTCTTGACTAAGGTTAGAGAACTCCTTTTTTATTTTGTAAAGACGAGGTGCATTACTTTGCCCATATCTCTCACAAAGTTCATTCCATATCTCTTATGATGTGTCTGCATACATAACACTTTCCTATATGTCTTTAGCTAGAGAATTTCTTAGCCAAGCTTTAACCATAGCATCATTCCTTTTCCATCGCCCAAAATCTAGTGAGTCTGAGTTCGGCAGTTGTAGACTTCCGTCAATGAATCCACCCTTGCTTTTTGCATACAAGGCTGTTTCCATGGAGTTTTTCCATGAAGCAAAATTTTCTCCTATGAAAGGTGTGGTGACAAACACAAGTCCTGGATGATCTGAAGGGTGAAGAATATATGGTAAATCATCATAATTATGCATTATAATTTCTCCCCCTTTTGTTGAACTTTGAGACTTTTCTGAACTTCCTTCTTGATCTTCCATTGATGTTATTGACAAGATGGATTCTAGTTCAATTTGTTTGAACCAGGCTCTGATACCATGAGAAAATATTAATGGGAAAAAGATAATCTTTATTGATTATAATGTGTGCTATATATACAAATATTTGTACATCCAATATAGGAAAAAAAACTAAGTTTGTGCCTAAAGAATAAGAAGCAAATAGGAAGTAAGAAATATATGAAATAAATCTAAACAAGAAACGTCTAAAATAGGAACATTTATGATACAAGAAAATCTCAACATAACGAACTTTAACTCATATTCAATCTAGTTAAAGTAATTTTTTTATTGTTATTATTGTTATCATTATTGTCATAATCTCTATTACTATTATTATTATGAACAACGTGAATAAAATCATCTTCAAATAAAATAAAATGACGATATAGATATAAAGGATAATTTCCTTTAAAATAATTTTGAATCGTGCAAAAAATAATTAAATAATTATAAATAATTTCCTAAAAATTATAAGATAAATGACAGTATATTTGTCACTTAATAAAATTTTTACCTATTAAAAATACAATGTTATTATTATAAAACAACAGAAATAAAATCTCTAATCTATCAGTTTGTATTGTAACGTTTAACATTACTCATATTAAGAAAAAAGATTTTGGTATCAAAATTTTCATTTATTTATTAGATAAAAATCTTAATATTTGTTTTATTTATATTTGATTAGCTGTCATATACACACTATAGAAGAAAAAAATAATTAGTATAGTTTTGTATTGAGAATGTGTATATGAAAACTCTTATACTGAAAGTGGCCATACTAAAAGTGGTGTATATGTACACATTTTTGTTAAAAAAATCCATATTAAAAATTAATTAATGTGGTTTTAGAAAAAAAAAAAGTATTAGTGCATGATTTATTTGAACGGAAATCTACTTTTTTTTTTAATCAAATTCCTACTTATAACAATCAAAGATTCAGATTTTTTTTGTTGCGAATTGATAAAAATTAATTTTTATTGGATTTAAAATGAAAAATTATTTCATGTGAAATTTATGAGAAAATTAATTTTTTGGTTAATATTAATAATATCTTATGATTTAGATATGAGTGGACTATAAAAGTCCTTATTTAAAGGGACATCAACATAATTCAAACCATGTACTTTATTTTTAGAAATGAACCATACATCTTAATATATTTTCGGAAATGAGTTATTATTTTACTATTTATTCACTAGCAAAAAAAATTACCTTTTCTAAGTGAAATATTAGTATGCATAGATGATTTGACCTTATTTATAAGGGCAGAGTATATGTTTTATTCTAAACTTTTAATTAATTATTAATTAAATTGTACTTTAAAAGTCATTTCAATTTATATATTTAACTTTATAAATTGTGTCAATTTTATTCAAATTCATTTGAATTATCTAAATTTATTTTAAAAATTACTTTTAGAACCCTACAAAATAAATTTAATAGTTATTCAATTTTTTTTGTTTTAAAAAAATAAAATTTAAAAAATATTCTCAAATTTTATCTTACCAATTTAAAAATTAATTTTTAAATATTTACATAAAATTTTAACATTTTATGTACTAGTGTAGAATAATAAGAAAAATAAAAAAAATTTATAACTTGTGAATTAATTTATTATATAGATTAATATTAATAAAAATAAAAATAATATAAAGTAAGTACTTTTTGATATCATTATAAAATAATACAATTTTTAATTTTTCGTTTTTTATAAAAACAAAATTATTTTATATTTTTAATAATATTTTTAGTATCTCAAAAGTCTTTTTTTTTATATCATACTTTTTTGGACCCAATTAATTTTTTAAAAAAATTATATGGTTGAAAGGTGATAAGTAAATTATAAGGTAGTTAGAATTTAAAGTTGTTATGAAAAAAAGTTAAAATTTTATCAAAATATTTAAACATTAATTTTTAAAATTTATGTAAAGAGTGACAAAATTAGATTTTAAAATTATTTTTATATTTTATTTTTATAAGAAAAAGAAAATAAAATTTTAATAATTGTTAAACTTATATTATAGGAATGTATAAGTAATTTTTAAAAATATCATTAAATTTTTTAAATAAAATTAGATATAATTAATATCATTTATAAAGTTAAAAAAATAAATTAAAATAATTTTTAAAATATTATTTAATTAATAATTAACTTATGATAAAATTTATGATTTTCTCACTTCGTAGTGAAAGAATTTTGATTTAATAGATTTTATAAATTTTCTCATTAGAAAATGACTTAGTAGTTTTTTTTTTTTTTTTTTTCTCAATAGAAAAAGACCTACCATTAGTAGGTCTTTAAGATTAATAATGACAAACATTATTTTTAAAAATAAAAAAAATTGACACTTTATAAAAGGTTAGCTGGCAAACATATATGAGTAGTCCATGAAGCTTTTCTATATTTTTTATTTTTTTTTAGTAGTCTATGAAGTTTCAACTATACTCTTTTAAGTCGTCGGCCTTAATTATTAACAAAAACTATTACTATCTCTCGAAAAGAAATGCCACTCTCTCTCTCTCTCTCTCTCTCTCTCCCCCCTCTTTATTTTCTCTTCTCTTTACAAAACCTTCTCCATCTATAGTACGTTTTTAGAGGTGGCTTTAACAATTTTTTACCAAAATCACCTCCTTCCCTTTTTAAAAAAAATACTTTTTATTCACTTTATTCACAGATTTATGGTTGACTTTATTCACAGATTTATGGTTGATTTAGTAAATAAAGTTGTTTAATTATTTTAATTTTTTGATGATTTGCTCTATTAAAAATGCATAATTTTTAATTTATTTTAATAGATTTTGATAGATCTAAAGTTATTTTTTACTAATTTACTGGTTACTATGAGTTAATAATGTATTTATTTCGACACAATCTCTTAATTTCTCTATACGATTTATATCTATGTCATCTACTAGATCTCATCCGAAAGAGAAGCCATTGAATCCTTTATTAACATAATTTGATCTACTTTCATTTTGTTATATGAAGTACTTGTAACTTTTAGTAATTTATTTGAACTATTTCTCTATAGTATATCAGTCTATTCATGTAAACTTGATCATTTGTTGATCAATGTTAATGGAATATATTTTTTGTTGGCAAAAAAAAGAAATATTATTTTAAAAATAATGTTATCAACAATAGTTTTAGCTGTTGCTATGATTGAGAATATTGCATTCTCAATTATTTCATCATTATGATCCATCATAAGCTTAAAAGATTACATTAGTATTATCTTATTGTCTCACAATTCTCATTAATTACAATAAATCAATCACAAGCTATAATTCTTTTGAAAGGTTTTTTTTATAAATAAGAATATCAGATAATTTAGATATTAATAGACTAAATAATAATGAATAATTTCTTCCTATTAAATAAGATGAAAATTAATTTTACAAATTAATTATTAATAAAATTTAAAGTAAAGTAATTATAAGATCACTGTCTTTTATAAAGTAATTAAAAATTATGAGAAAAATAAAATTTTTAATCACATGGGCATGACTATTATGCAAATTGATAAAAATTTATTTGCAATATATATTTATATTTATATGAATGACTTTCTTATAATTACAAGAAACAATTATTTTTATGTTAGTTATAGTATAATTTTCAAGCAATAATATCTGTTAAATAATGATTTTTAATAATATTTTTTTTATTGATTTGATTTAAAAAAAAATTATTTGAACATCGTAAAAGTATCGATAATTTACCACTCTATTTTTTTTTTTTGCGGAATATTAATAATTGTTTTTTTTTTTATCTTGTGCGATTTTTAAAGTACATGTACACAAATTTAATATATTTAGAAAATTATTTATTTTAGGTGCTACTCCAAGAATTGAACTCATATTATCAAGTAGAAGAGTTTTATCAGCTACATAAACTAATAAATAATTTGTTTTTTCAAAGTTAATTTTCTATATATTTTCTTATGACATGATAAATAAATAAAATAACAAAATTTCTAGATTTCTCTACACAAACTAATCTTGACTTGTTAAAAAAAAAAAAAACTAATCTTGACTTGTTGAGTTACATTTATATTGACTCCAAGTCGCCAAGCCAATACAAAGCCTATGCGCTAGCTCTAAAGTTATTCTAAAAATAAAAAGAAATATTCATTTATTTATGACAACAAATTCATGACAACTATACAATTTGACACTGAAAATTAAAGTAAATAAATTCTAAATACCTTTACATTTACTTTACCTAGTAATATTAATAAAAGTCGTTCTGGTAAGTACTCTATAAACATTATAACCCATATATTTTAGTTTATAAAATAGCGATTTAATAACCACTATAAGGTGAAAATTTTAAATTTCTTCATTATAAATTTATGAAATTAAAATTTATCTGATTTAAAATAAAAAAATAATATTTTATTATAAAATTTATAAATAAAATTTTATCAATATTGGTGACAGTAAAAATATAAATTTGATGGGGGACACTACAGTGGGTTGAGACCCACCTCTCCTCCCCTTTGGTGATAAAAAATTTGAATTTAATATCTATAAGCGGCGAGGTCAAGCATGTACCTAAGTATTTGGTGACCATAATACTATGTGAGTTCAAGATCCAAAATGGGGGATAGAGTCACTATCCGGATAAAAGTCGAGACACACTGTACAACAATTGGATTTCATAAAGTTTTTCAGAAACTGTTATTAGAGATCTGGTTTGAAAACTGGGAATAGGCTTTTGGAATATCCATCCAACCTTGCAGCTGGTCTCCGTGTGTGTTTCGTATTTTATTACGTTTGATTATTAAATTATTTCCTTATTTAATGTGAATTGCAATCATTTCCAATTTTATATTTGTAATACCCTATATTTTTGTTTAAATAAAGTAATTTTCAAACTGTGTTATTAATAATTACTTTTGAATTATATTATACAAACGTTAATATTATTTTTAGGGTTATTAATTTATGAAATGATTATATGTAAGTATTATTTATTTATTGTCTAAAATTTCATTGTTTATTATTATTATTATTATTACTATTTTAATCTACATTAACTTTATGGTTATTTATGTGTTACTATGTACATGCATGCATATATATATATATATATATATATATATATATATATATATATATATATGATTATATATATATACTCATGTATAATTAGAGTTAATTATTATTTTATGTGTGTGCATTAATTTAACTTGTGTAAATGTATGTATATGTGTATGTAGTATATGTGCACATACACCAATATTTACACACACACACACACACACACACACACACACAAACACACACACACACACATATATATATATATATATATATATATATATAAGTATATGTGTAGAAAGGACCAAAAGAACAAAAAAAAAAAAAAGAAAGAAACGAAAACAGAAATAGAAAGAAAGAAAGAAAAGCATTTCCGTCTACCCAACCTCCTGCAACCTCCCATCTCCGCCCCCTCACTGTCTCATTCTTGCTTCTCACTACACCATTTCTCCTTCTCCACCACCAGACTCCATCGCCGCCACGAGAGGGAGCTTCCAGGTGGTGCTGCTGTCGCTACTTCTCTTCTTCTTCCTTTGGCCAACTTCAATCCGAGCTGATCCGGCGCCACCAAAGCTTCCCCAGCTTCCCTCATCTTCTCTGGCATCTGTCCAAGTTGGAAACCACCGTTGCAACTCACCTCCAGCGTCAGAATTGGAGGTTGAAAGTGAGTTGCTCTGGGTTGTTCTTAGGTTGTTTTTAAGTTGTTTTCTGATTGTTGAATGGGGATTAGGTGTTGATTTTAGGTTGTTCTTAGTTAAATGTTGAGTTATGCCCTTTATTTGTTCAAATTCAAATTTTTAAGTATTTTTCTGAATTTTTCCTTAATTTACATAATTTTGTATAATTTTATTTAATTTTTATTTGAATTTATTGGATTTTTTCTTTGGTTTAATTAGTGAAATTAGAGTAATTAAGATTATGTATTTGTAATGTTTGGGTTGTTATTTAAGGTTTTAGGAATTTTGGTGGTTAATTATAAGTTTTTTGTAAATTAGGGTATTTAATTAATATTTGTATTAATTTCAAAAATTATTTGTAAAAATTATAAAATTTTAATAATTGAGGTTATTATTAATGTTATTAATTTTAGAACTCAAATTATAATTTTTGTGATTTTTAAAATATTTTTATAAATATTTTTGAGTTTATGTCAAATGTGATTAGTAGGTTAAATTATGTATTTATTTATTTTTAAAAGATATTATTAGTTGATATTATGTTTTAATTATATTAAGAAGTTTAATTTTGAAATAATAATAATAATATAATAAATAATGATTTTTAGATAATTAAATAATTTTTAAGGAATATTTTTTTTAGTACTAATAATACATTATATGTAATTATGTATTTAGGGGTAAAAATGTATTTTTTGCTAATTATAGTTAAATATATATTTTAGTTAATTTTATCATTATTTAAGAGGTTTAGACAATTTTTTTATAATAATTTATTGATTTTTTAATTAAGTAGTGTAATTTTGAATATTAATCCCAATATGTATATATATTTTATAATACATTATTTTGGTAATAAAGTTGAGTATAATGGTTTTAATTTAGGCTTTAAATATATTTTGATAATGAACGCAAATGGAGTTGTTTAATTTTTAATTGAGTTGTATTGATTTATATTTAGTGTATATGTATGTGTAATATGTAGTTTTGGAATTTCTTGATGTTATTTTGAGTTGTGATCTCGGTCAGGGTTAAGTATAGTTTTGGGAAGCCCCGACTCGAGTGTGTATATCTGTGGTTATTAGAAGTGCATTTTTCTATGCAGGTTTGGCTCTACCTTTGGTAGATAGATGTCCATTTTACAGAGAAGACTCTGCCGAAATTTTGATAGATTTTCTCATAAAGCGTGATATTCGTTATGAATTTCTACTGTTAATTAGGCTTTTTCCTATCTATCGTGTCTTGTCCAGTCTTCCTCGAGTCAGCCTATCATTTTACCCATTTTGTTGCTTTATGATTTTAATTCCATAGTCATGTTTTAAAAATCGATTTATTATTTCTTTCTAGAGCATATCGGAGCAGAAGCCATGAGACCGAGGCAGACGCATGGTCGTCAGCCTTCGCATTCATCCTGTAAGTCGATAGAATGATCTGTGCATGTGTTTTAATTAATGAATGCGTGCGCTCATATTTTTAATATTGATTATATGATTTCTTTAATTTAATGTTGTTATTTAAGGTTTAAAATGCATTTTATTTATTTAAAATCGATTTTGAGAAATTTTGGTAGAATGGGCTACCTGGTGGGTTTCACCAGGGACTATGTGCACATGGTAGAGATTGAGAGATGGATCCGAAATATATATGACTGGTGGAATGTTAAACTGGGACGGGTGCCTCGGTGGAAGCCTATGCTCTCGGGGATCGCCAGTGATTGTAAGGTTAAAAATGGACTAGGATGGGTGCCTCGGTTGATGCCTTAGCTCTCGGGGACCGCTTGTCACGACCCAAAATAGGGGCCATGACCGGCACTAGGGAATGGGAATTCTTTCGAATCCGAAACCCGTAGTAAGCCTAAAAATAAAATAAACATCGCAATAGTAATAATAATATCACAATTAAATAAAATACTGTGCAGCAGAATAAAATCATAAATATAAAAATAATAATCCACCACCAGGGAATTTAAATCAAATTCTCATCTCACATATAAATAAAACTCTTTAATACAAGTTTCGGTTCAAATTCTTAAAAATACATATCTCATATAAATACAATACATCAAACTCCGAAACAACCATAACTACTGCAGATAGATCATAAAAATAAAACTCAATACTCAGATAAGCAGTTTACACAAAGAAGTCAGGGCGGAAGAAATCCGGCATACAGACCTGCTACTGAGGTCTGAGGAAGATGACTCTCCCTGAAAAATGGTCAATAGAGGGGAGTCAGACCTCACTGAGTGAATTACTATAATATATATACATGCATACTAAATGACAATGCACACAATCAAAAGTATATATATCTAATAAGTATATATATACAAGCAAATACACGCAAATGCAATAAAATCATTTTATATATATTTATTGAAAATCACAGTTTATGAAGGATCAAATAGAACCCTAGAATATCGCAACCTCAAAGCAGTGTTAGATAACACTCTAGCCATACAGGCTCACTTATTCCAAAATATATTCACTTGATCCATTTGGACAGTAGACTGGCCCCGAGACACTAAGTCAACCGAGCTCCAGTAGTCTGACTGTCAGTGTGATTGGCCTCGAGATACTTGGTCAACTGAGCTCCAACAATCACACTCCCAAATCATATCCCATATCAAATAATCATATCCAATCAATATCCACAAATGGTTAGTAATATAGCCTAAATGTTATAGGCATACCGGTAAATACTCGGTCCTAGTGCTGCCCACTAGGTAGCACGTTCTATTAATATCCTTCATTAAAATATAAAACATACATTCATAAAAATAAATAATGCTTGAATTTAAATAAAATAGCAACACAAACCATATATATACTAGAAATATACCAAAAGTAAACCAGGTATATTTCAGGTATATACACGTCAAATAAAACTAGAAATATACTTAAAAACATTTTAAACATAATTCATTAGCAAAACATGCATATAATTTAAAATATACCAAAAATATACTAAAAATAAATCAAAATAAACTAAAAATAAATTTAAGTAATAATTGAATTATTTATGCATATTTAATCAAAATAAAACATACATTTCTAAATCATGCACCCTAAACATATATATATATATATATATATATATATATATATATTATATATATATATATATATATATATATATATAATAGTAACTCACACTTAGTGCGCTCCTCGAGATGGGTCCGACGGGCCTGGTCCACTAGGCCTCGGTCTCGGCGCAACTAAACAAACAATAAATAACGGACATCAAAATAAACTTAACAGAAAACCCTAGAAACTCAATCTAGAATATTAGACACAGAATCAGAATTAGGGTTCAACCGGATATCAGGTTTTACGAGAATTCTATCAAAAATTCGGCAGAACCTCCCCTATAAAATGGACATCTCTCTACTCAAAGAGTAGAGCCGGCCCTGCAAAAAAACACACTTCGAAAAACAAACACAGAAACACATTCACAATCCCTCGGTCGGACTCCAAACTACAGTCTACCGACCGGGGTCCACAATCACAAAATAATATAAAAATACCAAAAATACCCTTATATCATAAAAATACATTTTATAAGTAGAAATTACGTAATTAACCTTAAAGCACAATAAAAACCGATAAAAAACTCATTTTATTTAGAAAAATCGTATATTATATATATAATTGAAAATAATTTACGAAAAATAGTTTTTAATTAGTTAAAAATACTAAATAATTTGTAGAAATCATTTTTATACCTTAAATAACTATTCAAATCAATTTAATTACATTTTTAGCCAATTTAGTGTGAAATTACTAAAATACCCCTACATATATAAATATACTAAAATTACTCCAAAAATTCACCAAAATAGTGTAATTATCCAAAATTAATTTTATCAACATTTTTTATCAATAATATCAATAATTAAACTCAATTAACTAATTAATTTCAATTAAAAACACAATTAACCTAATTTTTCCAAAATTACATAAACATAAATAAATTCAAAATAAATACATATAAATTCATAAAAATTCCAAATAAATTTATATAATTCATTTCAACACCTATATTTATCATAAAACACAATTTCATAATTTAATTAATTAATTTTCGAAAATTAGAAAATAATATTAAAATATTCAAAAATACCCAAAAATCAAAATAATTCCCAAAAATTCTACAAAAATTCAAAAATGAAGATTAAGCTACTAGGATCAACATTTTTTAAGGGAATTTTCATGAATCAACCATTTGAAGCTCAAAAAAATTCAAAAACCCTAAGATGGGCGAATTAAAAATTTGAGAAAAACCTTACCAAATCAAGCTTTAAGCTTAAACAAAGCTTGGAATCGTCTTCAATGGAGGCTAGGGAGTTCAACGACACCAGAATCACTAGATTTGGTGGTCAGAAAGTCAATGAACGACGGGGAGGGATGTTTCGGCCATTCCGGCAAAAATCAAGCCAAACGGTGTCGAAGAAGAAGGCTAGGGGCGGCGGAGCAAGTTGGAAATGGATGGTGGCACGGTGGGAGGTACAGTGACAGTGAGGAAACGACGTGCGCAGTGGTGAGGGAGGTTGGGGTCGTCGGGGAAGATGGAGGATGTGGTTAATGGCAAAGTTGTAATTATCTCAAACTTCAATTTTTGTTTTAATATTAAATGTATATATGTATATATATACTTTACACCATATATTAAAATAATATAAAATCACACACATTAAATATACACCACACACATATAATTTAATATTTTTTAATAATTTATACACTAAATAAAAATAATTAAATAACAATAAAACTAATAAATAAATAATAAAATATTAGGGTAATTATTTAAACCCTAATTAAATAAATACACATATATATGGTGTTTAGTATTTTAAAAATATATATGAGTTCATGCAAGTCGGTAAATCTATTTAAAATAATTAATGGTAAATTATTTACGTGAAAATTTTTTCGAAAATAGAATTCTCGGGAAAATTTTACGTAAAGCACTTAAAATAATATACAACAATTAAAATAAGTTTTAAATACATATCAACTTGTAAAAATATCATAAATATATATACAAAAATTATTAACATTGCATATCCCGATGCAGTATTAAAACATTTAAAAACACGGGATATTACACCGCTAGTGCCGTATATTTGGATTAAGTGGATGGCTACGACTTGGTGCCTCGGTTGATGTCTTTGCTCTCAGGGACCGGTAGTCTAGTTGGAATAAGTGTGTAATACCCTATATATATATATATATATATATATATATATACATATTTATTTGAATAAAAAAGGGACATATTTTTTCTCAAATAGTACTAGTAATAGTTATATTTGCATTATATTAAAGTGTAATTGTGTTAACATTATATTTTAGGTTAAATATTGGTTTAAATGTGTATATCAATTCATATGTGTGCATATATATATAATATAGTGTAAAGTATAATTATATACATGTGTATATATATATATGTATACATTTTCATGTAGTATATGCTTACATATATATACATATATAATATATATATATATATAACTATATATACATATGTACACCAATAAATACTTGGATACACATGTATATATATATTTATATATGGTATATATGTAGTATATATATGTATATAGTTATAATACAACATAATAAGTATATTATATATATATACGTATATATTAGTGGTTATAATATAGTATATATATATGTATATATGTATAGATATAGTTTAGAAGTAACCAGAAACCGAAGAAAAACAGATCCCTCAGCACCTCCTTCCCGTCCGTCACCCTACTGCTTCCTTCCGTCCCTGTGCCGCCTTCGCCCTTGACCGGAGGACTCCATTTTCGTCGTGCTTCAAGAGCTCCTAAGCCTCGCAGTTGCTGCTGTACTTCTTCTTCTTCTTCTTCTTCTTCTTTCTCCGTCAGGCAGCCAGCTCCCTCCCTGCACGCGACAGCACCTTCCTGCCAGTTGATCCTCCACTTACCGTTGCTGTCCATCTCGCCTGTGCTGCTCCCTCTTCTTCTTTCTTCCCGACGACAACAAGCTCATCCTTCCCTTCTTCCTCGTCCTGTAGGCAGTGAGTAACACTCACCTTATCCCTCCTTCCTTTCTTCAATTTTCTGATTGATCTTGGTAATCCTAGGGTAATTAATGTTGGCTAACATGTATTTGAGTTGGTTTCAATTTTCTTTGAAATTTTTGGTAATTAATTGAATTTCCAGAATTTATCTAATGTTTATTTGGTTTATTTAGATATTTATTTGGGTATAATTAGTAATTAGGGAGGTTGTGGTTAATTATTTTTGAGTGAATTAAATTTATTGGAATTTTTGGTAATTTAGTTAATTTCCAAAAAATTATTTAGTATTTAATTTGCTTTATTTGATAGTAATTTGAGTATAATTCATAACTAGGGTGATTGTTATTAATTATTTTGAGTGAAACAAATTTTATTGGAATTTTTAGGAATTATTGTAAATTTGATAGAATTTTTGAAAATGTTAGTAATATTTTGCTAATTTTCGAAATCATGATTATAAATTATGAAATTTGATAAATGAGGTTATTAGTGAATATTATAATTTTTAGAACTCAAATTATAATTTTTGAGATTTTTATACTATTTTTATAAATATATTTGAGTTTATGCCAAATTTGATTTTTGGTTAAATAATATTTTTGGGAGAAAATTTGTTGGTTGATTAAATGTTTTAATTATAGTAGGAAGATTTATTTTGAGAAAAAAATAATTTTTTTGGGATGATTAAATAATTTTAAGGAATTATTTTTAGTACTAATAGCATATTATGTAATTTATGTATTTTAGGGGGGTAAAAATGTAATTTTACACTAAATATGATAAAATATATATATTAATTAGTTTTATTAATATTTAAAGGGTTTAGATAATTTTTATAAATTAATTGATATAATTACCTAAGTAGTGTAAAATTTTAAATATCAAATTCCCAATATATATATATATATATATATATATATATATACGTATAATACATTACAATAGTTTTAATTTGGGCTATAATTATATTTTTTTAAAATGATGGAATACAAATTTAATTGTTCAATTTTGAAAAATTGAGATTTTATATAATTTTCACTTATTCTAGTATGTATGTATGTGATATATATATATGTGAGAAATAAATATTATTAATTCTCGATATTTTATTGAGTTGTGATCTCGGTCGGGGCAAATTATAGTTTTGGAAGTCCGACTCGAGTGCGGGTGTTTGTGGTTATTAGAAGTGCATTTTCTATGCAGGTCTGGCTCTATCTTCGGTAGAGAGATGCCCGTTTTATAGAGGAGACTCTGTCGAAATTTCGGTAGATTTTCTCGTAAAACGTGATACTCGTAAAATTCCTACCGTTAGTTAGGTTAAATCCTGTCTGTCGAGTCTCGTCCGGTTTTCCTCGAATCAGTCTGTAATTTCATTATTTTGTTGATTGTTGGTTTCGATTCCATAGTCATATTTTAAAAGTCGATTCATTATTTTTCTTTTAGAGCATATCGGAGCAGAAGCTGTGAGACCGAGGCAGACGCGTGGTCGTCAGCCTTCGCATTCATCCTGTAAGTCAATAGAATGACCTGTGCGTGTTTATTTAAAGAATGCATGCGCTCGTATTTCTATTATGTCGATTATATGATTTATTTAATTTAATGTTATTACTTACGATTTAAATGCATTTTATTTATTTAAAAATTGATTTGAGAAATTTTGGTAGAACGGGCTACCTGGTGGGCTTCACCAGGACTATGTGCACATGGTAGAGATTGAGAGATGGATCTGATAAATTGTATGATTGATGAATGTTAAACTGGGACGGGTGCCTCGGTAAAAGCCTTTGCTCTCGGGGACCGCCAGTGATTGAAAAGTCAATAATGGACTGGGATGGGTGCCTCGGTTGATGCCTTAGCTCTCGGGGACCGCCAGTGCCATTTATTTGGATTAAGTGAATGACTATGGCTTGGTGCCTCGGTTGATGTCTTTACTCTCGGGGATCGATAGTCTAGTTGGAATAAGTGGGCCCAGTTGACCATTTAGATTTTGGGTTTAGGGTTCTACCGAGATTTTCAAAAGCTATACTTATATATATTATAAATTATTTTCACTATAAACATATACAATTTTCAAAAAGGTTTTCAAACCGTACAGCTCTTTTTATTGACTTACTCAGTGATGTTTGATTCCCCTCAATTTATTTTTTCAGGAGCTTGGGATTTCGACCTCAGACTACCTCTACGCCAGGTTTCTTCTTCACCGGCTATTTTATGTAGGTCATTATAAGCTGTACTGTGTGTTAATCTAGGTTGCTGCAATAGTATATGTATTAAAGATTTGTATGATTTAAACATAATTATGTAATTCATTTGTGTAAACCATGCTTATGTATAAGATTCAATTTGATATATAATATGAGATGTTGAAACATATTATTATTTAAACAGTTGCAATTGTGTAACTTGAGAAAAATCAGTTTGATAATGTGTTCTATTTTAAAATAAAGTTTAAAATATGAATAGTTTTATTTTCTTTTCCTTTAGGCTTACGACGGGTTTCGGGGGCCTTATGCCTACCCATTCCCTAGTGCCGGTCACGTGCCCTCGGGTTCGAGTCGTGACAAAGTGGGCCAGTTGGCCATTTACATTTTTGGGTTTAAGGTTCTACCAAGATTTTTCAAAAGCTATACCTATACATTATAAATTATTTTCACTATAATTATATAGTTTTCAAAAAAAATTTAAAACTGTACAGCTCTTTTATTAACTTACTCAGTGAGGTCTGATTCCCCTCAATTTATTTTTTTTCAAGAGCTTGGGAGTTCGACCTTAGACTACCTCCACGCCGAGTTTCTTCTTCACTGACTATTTTATGTATGTCATTGTAAGCTGTACTTTTGTATTATTCTAGGATGTTGCAGTAGTATATGTACTAAGAATTATATTGTTTAAGTATATTTGTGTATTTATTTGTATAAACCACGCTTATGTATAAAGATTTAAGTTTGATTTATTATAAGTAACGTCGAAGCATATTTTATTTGAGTATCTGATTTAGTTATTTATGAGAAAAATCAGTTTGATAATGTGTTCTATTTTAAAATAAAATTTTAAATTGTAAGGAGTTGTTTATCTTTTTTTTAAGGCTTACTATGGGTTTCGGGGGCCTTATGCCTTCCCATTCCTTAGTGCCGATCACGTGCCCTTGGGTTCGGGTCGTGACAATATTTCAGTCCGAGTTTGTACATTAGTCCTATTTCATACTTATATTCTAACATTTAACATAAATAAAATAAATAATAATAATTAATAACCATGCATTCTAAATAAATAGGGAAAGTGATTAAGGATTACAACATTCTGTAAAAAGAAAATGTAAATTTATAACTTGTGAATTAATTTATTATATAAATTAATATTAATAAAAATAAAAATAATATAAAGTAAGTACTTTTTGCTATCATTATAAAATAATAAAATTTTTAATTTTTAGTTTTTTATAAAAATAAAATTATTTTATATTCTTAATAATAGTTTTAGTATCTCTAAAGTCTCTTTTTTCTATATCGTACTTTTTTGGACCCAATTAATTTTTTTTTTAAATTATATGGTTAAAAGGTGATAAGTAAATTATAAGGTAGTTAGAATTTAAAGTTGTTATGAAAAAAAGTTAAAATTTTATGAAAATATTTAAACATTAATTTTTAAAATTTATGTAAAGAGTGACAAAATTAGATTTTAAAATTATTTTTATATTTTATTTTTGTAAGAAAAAGAAAATAAAATTTTAATAATTGCTAAACTTATATTATAGGAATGTATAAGTAATTTTTAAAAATATCATTAAATTTTTAAATAAAATTAGATATAATTAATATCATTTATAAAGTTAAAAAAGTAAATTAAAATGATTTTTAAAATATTATTTAATTAATAATTAACTTATGATAAAATTTATGATTTTCTCACTTCGTAGTGAAAGAATTTTGATTTAATAGATTTTTTAAATTTTCTCAATAGAAAATGACTTAGTAGGTTTTTTTTTTTTTTTTTCTCAATAGAAAAAGACCTACCATTAGTAGGTCTTTAAGATTAACAATGACAAACATTATTTTTAAAAATAAAAAAAAATTGACACTTTATAAAAGGTTAGCTGGCAAACATATATGAGTAGTCCATGAAGCTTTTCTATATTTTTTATTTTTTTAGTAGTCTATGAAGTTTCAACTATACTCTTTTAAGTCGTCGGCCTTAATTATTAACAAAAAGTATTGCCATCTCTCGAAAAGAAATGCCACTCTCTCTGTCTATCCCCTCTTTATTTTCTCTTCTCTTTACAAAACCTTCTCCATCTATAGTAAGTTTTTAGAGGTGGCTTTAACAATTTTTTACCCAAATCACCTCCTTCCCTTTTTTTAAAAATACTTTTTATTCACTTTATTCACAGATTTATGGTTGATTTAGTAAATAAAGTTGTTTAATTATTTTAATTTTTTGATGGTTTGATCTATTAAAAATGCGTAATTTTTAACTTATTTTAATAGATTTTGATAGATCTAAGCTTATTTTTTACTAATTTACTAGTTACTATGAGTTAATAATGTATTCATTTCGACACGATCTCTTAATTTCTCTATGTGATTTATATCTACGTCATCTACTAGATCTCACCCGAAAGAGAAGCCATTAAATCCTTTATTAACATAATTTGATCTACTTTCATTTTGTTATATAAAGTACTTGTAAATTTTAGTAATTTATTTAAACTATTTCTCTATAGTATATCAGTCTATTCATGTAAACTTGATCATTTGTTGATCAATGTTAATGGAATATATTTCTTGTTGGAAAAAAAAAAGAAATATTATTTTAAAAATAATGTTGTCAACAATAGTTTTAACTGTCGCTATGATTGAGAATATTGCATTCTAAATTATTTCATCATTATGATCCATCATAAGCTTAAAAGATTACATTAGTATTATCTTATTGTCTCACAATTCTCATTAATTACAATAAATCAATCACAAGCTATATTTCTTTTGAAAAGCTTTTTTATAAATAAGAAGATAAGATGATTCAGGTATTAATAGACTAAATAATAATAAATATTTTTCTCGATGAGAATTAATTTTATAAATTAATAATGATAAAATTTGAATGATATATCTTATAATACTTTTGTAGTGAAGTAATTATAAGATTACTGTCTTTTATAATGTAATTAAAAATTATGAGAAAAATAAAATTTTTAATCACGTGGGCATGACTATTATGCAAATTGATAAAATTTATTTGCAATATATATTTATATTTATATGAATGAGTTTGTTATAATTACAAGAAACAATTATTTTTATGTTAGTTATAATCTAATTTTGATGCAATAATATCTGTTAAATAATGATTTTTAATAATATTTTTCATTGATTTGATTTAAAAAGATATATATTTGAACATGGTAAAAGTATCCATAATTTACTACTCAATTTTTTTTTGCGGAATATTAATATTTGAAATTTTTTTATCTTGTGCGATTTTTAAAGTACATGTACACAAATTTAATATATTTAAAAACATTATTTATTTTAGATGCTACTCCACGAATTGAAATCATATTATCAAGTAGAAGAGTTTTATGAGCTAAATAAACAAATAAATAATTTTTTTTTATAAGCTAAGGTGGTATATATCTTCTTATGACATGATAAATAAAAAAATAAACAAAATTTCTAGATTTCCCTACACAAACTAATCTTGACTTGTTAAAAAAAAAAAAAAAAACTAATATTGACTTGCTGAGTTACATTTATATTGACTCCAAGTCGCCAAGCCAATGCAAAGCCTATGCGCTAGCTCTAAAGTTATTCTAAAAATAAAAAGAAATATTCATTTATTTATGACGACCAATTCATTACAACTATACAATTTGACACTGAAAATTAAAGTAAATAAATTCTAAATACTTTTACATTTAGCTTTACCTAGTAATATTAATAAAAGTCATTACGGCAAGTACTTTATAAAATATTATAATCCCATATTTTAGTTTATAAAATAGCGATTTAATAACCACTATAAGGTGAAAATTTTAATTTTTTTCATTATAAATTTATGAAATTAAAATTTATCTGATTTGAAATGAAATAATAATATTTTATTATAAAGTTTATAAATAAATTTTTATCAATATTGGTGACGGTAAAAGTTTGAATTCGATGGGGACACTATAGTAGGTCTCATGTTCGAGACCCACCTCCCCTTCTCCTTTGGTGATAAAAAATTTGAAATTAATATCTGTAAGTGGCTAGGTTAAACGTGTACCTAAATATTTGACGACAATGACACTATGTGAGCTCAGGGTCCCAAATGAAGATTGAGTCACTATTCAGATAAAAGTCGAGACATACCGTATAACAATTGGATTTCACAGAGTCTTTCAGAAGCCGTTATCAAAAATTGGTTTCGAAAACTAGTAATGAGTTTTTGGAATGCCCAACCCAATGGATGACCTTTGTGTGTGTTTCATATTTTGTTACCTTTAATTATTAAATTATTTCTTTATTTAATGTGAATTGCAATCGTTTTCAATTTTATATTTCGGTCTGAGTTTGCACATTAGACCAATTTCATGCTTATAGTCCAACATTTAACATAAATAAAACAAACAATAATAATTTATGTTATAACCCGAATTTTTTAAAAATTATTTTATATAATTAAATATCGAGATTTGCAATGTTATTAATAATTTTTATCGCATGTTGTTATTATTATTACATTAAAAATTATTATATTTAATTACTAAATTTAAAATTTTATTTGGAAACTATTAATATATTTATTATTTCCCTTTGATTTTTATTTACATAGCATTATTATTTTTGATTAGTATTATTTACATAGTATTATTTTTTTAACTAGAGTTATTATTATTATTGTGTTATATGTTTATGTATGTGTGTTGAGTGGGTGTATATATACATATACATTATTTAAGCTATATATATATATATATATATATATATATATATATATATATATATATATATATATATATATATATATATATATATATATATATATATATATTTATTTATTTATTTATTTATTTATTTATTAAAACATACCAACCCAACCCTACTACTTCCCCTTTTCTTCCCATTCTTCATGCCAATTTATCCCTCCTACTCCGTCTCTCTCACGTTGCTTTCCTCATTTCCTAGAAGCAACACCACCTGTTTCTTTTTCCTTCTTGTTGTTTCAACAACAACAACAACAACAACAACAACAATAACAATAGCAACAACATGAAGACAGCAGCAGCAATAGAAGACCGGCATCACTAGAAGCAGCAACTCCGGTTCCAAGTAGCAGCCCTCCCCAGTTCTAAAATTTCTGCATTAGGTGAGTTCTAGGTTAGTTTAGTTGAGTTTGTTAGGTTGATTCTTTGTTGTTGGTTAGTTATTATGTTTATTTTAATTTTTAGTTAATTAATATATATTTTTAATTTATTTGAATTTATTTTTAATAGTTGGTGAATTTTTGAGTTGATCTATATGTACTTAGTTGATTTTAAATTATTTTAGTTAATTTTAGTTATGAGTATTTTTAAATATTTTAATAATATAAATTGTATATTTTGTTAATTAATTATTTGGGTTGAATATTGAGTTAATTAGAGTCATTAAATTAAGTTAGTAATTTTTGTGTTAACACTACAAGAAATTAGCGATTTAGCAATGAAATCTAGAAACGGATAGCTTTTGTTTCTAATTAGAAATGAATTTGAAACAGATTAGAAACAGAACCATTAATAAGAATATTATTACAGAATAGAAACGGATTAGAAACGCAATTTAGAAACAGAAATAATTTCGTTTCTAAATCTTGTGCCAAAACAAGGTGCCAAGCTGCAGAAATGGATTTGAAACGGATTAGAAAGGGAATACTTTGAAACGGAAATGTTTCCATTTCCAAAAGATCCAAGGAACGGATTTAGAAACGGATTACATCCGTTTCTAATTAAAAACAAAAGCACTTTCCATTGCTAAATATTTTGTTAATAGGTGATTAATAAATTTTTTAGAAATGGAAGGTAATATTATTACTAAATTTAAAAACGAAAGGAAAAAAATTCATTTCTAAATATTTTATTCCAAGTTAGAAATGGATTTTATCTGTTTCTATTCAAAAACAAAAAAATTTAGCGTTCCCACTTAAATATTTTGTTCCTGGCAGGATTGGTGATTGATAAATTTATCAAAAACGAAAAATGTTATTGTATCAAAATTTAAAAACGGAAAAAACAATCTGTTTCTAAATATAATCCTTGTCAATTTTTTATGAACCCTAATTCGTTCACTTTACTTCTTTTTTTTTTCTGTTACCTTTACTATTCTTTTGTATCCCTAACCTCTCTTCTTGTTCTTCTTTCATTTTAATTTTGATTTCTAAATAGACAAATCTCATATACTTGGCGGTGTCTAGAGGAGGATAGTGTTGATTTTCTTTTTAATTTTTGATTTTCCTTCAGTTTTAGTGCCTTAGGCTCTGAAATACAGAAGAGGAGAAATATGTCAGTGCTTGAATGTATAATCTAAATATATTTAAATTCCTGCTGATTAAAAATATATATAAATTCATGTTGATAATTCCAAATTTGCTTGCTAATTTTTCTATTACTACAACAAGGACTGCTTATATGCTTGATTTTCTACATCAGGTGTTTGGGTTTCAGGTTTATACCCTTACTTTTCTAATGTTATTTAGGAAGTTGACGGGTTTTTTTAGCAAAGGAAGTTAACCTATTACTACATGTATTTTTTGTCTTTTTTTAATTGAAGTTGTTTTTGGTCTTGCTGCTTCTTCTCTTTATCGGCTTTCCTTGTCTCTCATCTTGTGCTTGGTCTTGTTGTTTCTTCTCTTTCTTTGCTTTCCCTATCTCTCATCTTGTGCTTTTGATTAATGCATTTACATAACCTATCAGTATAGTGTTATACTTGAGGGAATATTTATTAGTAGGCCATACAATTCTCTTTTTATTATGATCTTACCATGAATCCAAACCAAGCATTTATCTAGCAGATAAATAATTTCCCCCTTTATCATAAAGTTTTAATAGTCTTTATCTGGAATATTCCCATTATTCTACTTTTTTCAGATACCAACTGTTCTTTTTTGAAGGGCCTCTGTTGGGTGCATGTAATGATAAAACTTTGTAGCTTTCTACCTTAATCTCAACTTTGTTTAACCTGCTACTTAATGGACAACATTAAAAGTGGAGTTTTCTGTGCTTCTCCTCTCTAGGATCCAACTTTATGGGTGGTAATGAAATTTAACCATATGTTAGAACAAACAATTATTTAGTCTATATATGTTATTGGAATTTCTTTTCCTGTTGAGAACATGTGCTATTGTCAACTGTAGATTTTGAAATATTTGCATTTCCATGCAATCAATTTATGAAACAAGAGCTTGGGACAAGTGAAGAAGAAAAAGAAAATCTCCTTGTACAAGTTACAAAGCTGAATATCCTATTTTCCAAAAGGTATTGTAGTTCACTTGTTTGATGGGTTCCAATAATTATTGAATATGATTACTTCTTAATTTGTTTTATCTACTTGAGTAATCAAACAATGCTATGCTATTTTCTTTTAAAGTCTCTTTTATTTGCTTATATGCAAATGTTAATGACTTTGTGGTTGGTCATGTTATTTATTATCAAGGGTGAATATTCACAGTTTTAATGTCAAAAGAAGCTTATGTATGTTCTTTCTCCACTTGCTTTTGCTACATTTATAGGTGATATGTATATATATATATATATATATATATATATATTAATTGTTCGAAAAAGTTTATTGCAATGCATGGCTTTTGATAAATTAACAATATATAGAAATTTCCTAAACCATTTGATGTTACACTAAGTTGCTAATTTTACTAATTGCAGGAGTTAGTTAATACTTAAACAAGTTTACTGTATCAGTTAAAAAAAACAAGTTTATTGTTATATTTACAAAAGGTCCTTGCTTCCAGGATAGCAAGATGAATTAAAAAATGGCACTAACTTTTTTCTTGTCTCAATATTAGTTGTTGCAAGAACTTTATTCTTGTCTCTAATAATTATTTTTTCCTACTTTTAGTTTAGTACTCAAGGCTTTTCTAGTTGCCCTTTAATTTATCCTATACCTGACATATAATTATGAGGGTATGTTCTGTTGAATGCATGAATTTCTATTCTAGCATTTAATTGGTTGTTATTGCTTTAGTATAGGTAAGTGCTTAACTCTTGTGTATTTAGAACTAGTGATGCTTGATGCTTTCCTTGTGCTTTCTAATAAAATTGGTGCTGAATTTAGTGTTGGAAGCTATAGTCAAAATTGAGCTAGGTTAAATTCATATGGCATGTGATGACAAAATGAATGACTGCAATCCTTGGCTCTTGAAAAATTTTCCCTTGCATGTGATTTTTTAAAAAACTATATTAATTACATTAAGTAGGCTTTAGAAACAATGTGATGAAAATGGTCGAGTATGAAGGTCATTTGAAGCTTGAATAGTTGCTACATACCCATCCCTATTTGTTTCTATATATTGATAAAGGTAATAGGAAATATTAATGTCTTACATCACTTTCCTTAATTGGTTGAAATCATAATTCGAAAATAATAGAAAACATTGATTAATAGTCCAAGTTTTGGAAGTATTATCTTTATAGTCGTTCATGCACTTATAGATAGATCATTTAGATCTGGATCAGAGTCATCCTTTTCAAGCATCTCAAAAGTGGTGTATGTTAAGAGATTAGAAGATTAATCCTACATGTAGTATCAAAATTGGCATGAATTTAGTTGCTTCTCTACATTCATAATTTTCCTATTTGTACCTTTTTTTTTAATCTTTTTTTTCATTAACGTTATTTTTGGTCTTGCTGCTTCTTCTCTTTCTCTGCTTTCTTTGTCTCTCATCTTAGGCTTCTTATTACTGCATTTACAAAAACCTCAATCTGATTTATTGAAACTTGATCTGAATAACTTGTTCTTTATTTCTCTCTTTTGTACTCTTTTAGTTTATTTCATTTATAAAATGCCAAAAAAAAAATGAATAGCATGAATTAATTTCCTCTATTGATAATGCAATTGCAGAAAATTACTGTTTTACTAAGCATAATTTGGTTCTTCCTTATAATCCTCAAGTTTTGCTCTTGCACATGATTATTTCCAAACAAGGCGGTAGGGTTTTTCAAGTGATGGCATTGGGAGGTTGAGCATGATATAAGAGCTGCTCTAATTGATTTGAAATTCCATTGGTAATTTCTATTGCTACTCTTTTTTTGTCCCTTCATTTGCGATCAACATGCAATAAAATGAGAAAATAATTTTAATAAAAACTAAAATATTGTATAATGAGAAGAAGATGAATAGATCATTAATTAGCTATAGGTTGAGAGAATGTGATTAATTAGCTTTTATTGAAAGGAAGTGATGATTACTAAGTCATGCACTTTACTGATAAAATCTAATATTAATTTGTCCTCAATCAAAATTGGGGCTCTTGATTCATCCCAACACATGCTTTGAACAAAATTTAATGGAACTTCTCTTCTCATCCTTCTTAAAATTCCACACTTTCAAAACTTCCCAATAATCCTTTGACCAATAAACTTCAATTAATTACCAGAAATCCAATAAAATAATAAGAACTTAAGAGTTCATTACTTTAAAGAAAAAGGGTGTACACTAATTTGTAATAATAAAAACATGATGGTAGCTAGTGATTATAATTTGTATGTATGCTATATATCTTTGATGCTATATAGAATTAATTAATTTTGTCATCATATACATCTCTTCTCGATGTCACTTCTAGTTTGAACACTTTAGCTTATTAACATATTTTATTTTTGGTTAAGATTTTAGTTCTTATAACTGTGTTTTTTAGTCTTATTCTTGACTTTCTTTTTTCTTATAAATTGTAAAGGATGTACTGCCTAAATAAACTGTACTGCGCATCAGTCATGCACATATTGTCTTCACATTTTCATCCAATTTTTCGTTATTTCTATTATTTCTTGGTTTTAGTTATTCTACTATTTGCCTTATATTTTCTATGATATTTAATCCTTTTAAATGCTATTATAATTTCTGGTTTTTTTCTATGTTTTAGCTGATTACATTTATGTTAACTGATGCTGATTTATAGTTTATTTTCCCACTTCTAACCTTTTATTTTTGCTTAGTTATAGGGTGTGCTTATTAACCTATTTAGAGTTCACTTAGTTTGATGTCATTTTCCCTTAGAAGTTAGTTTTTTTTTTAGTTGGAATTTACCTTGATTACTTTTCTAATCTCAAACCTTTCCAATATAACTGAAATTTATTTTAGTTAAATGTCTTATAATGAAATTTTATATGTGGAATATAAAGTATGCTTAATATGTTAATTTTGAAATAACACAGGAAGCAAACATGAGTTTGGATCGTGAATGGATGTATTGTAGGCTTAAAGATAGCCTTCTAAACAATGATTTCATGGATGGCATAGATAAGTTTATTGACTTTGCTTGTAGGCATCTAGAGTGTATGGATGGTGATAAAATCAAGTTTCCATGTAATTTTTGTAAGTGTCAAAATCATAGATTTTATGATGTTAACACAGTTAGATTTCATTTGCAAAAATATGGATTTGCAATTGATTATCATAATTGGAATCTACTTGGGGAAAGTAGCATCATGGCAAATTTGAATCAAATTGACCATGATCTATCACAAGACTATAGTGTAGAGGATATGGCTACATCTAATGCATACCATGCAATGGTAATGGATGCTGCTGGTCCTAGCTTTAATCCTGATCACATGGAGGAATCTCCAAATCCTACGGCTAAGTTTTTATATGATATGCTCAATGATGCAAATCAAGAAGTTTAGCCCAGCTGTTAGAACCATTCAAAGTTGTTAGCTGTTGCTCGAATGTTAAACATTAAGGCAGATCATTATTTGTCTGAAAGGGCTTTTGATGACATTTGTCAACTTATGAAGGAGTTGCAACCTATTGATAATGTAATGATGGAGAATTTTTATAGCACAAAGAAGTTGGTCCAGGGTTTAAGACTACCGGTTGAAAAAATTCATTACTGTAACAATGGGTGTATACTATATTGGAGAGAAAATAGTGATTTGATAATTTGCAAGTTCTGTGGCCACCCTCGTTATAAGAGACAAAGAAGAGGATCTTTTAAACTAAAAATAAATATTCCATATAAAAATATGTACTATTTTCCTTTTACTCCTATATTACAAAGATTGTATGCATTGAATGCAACTACTAAGCATATGCGATGGCATGCAGAGCATGAGGTTGAAGATGGTATCATGCGTCATTATTCTGATGCTCCTGCTTGGAAGCATTTTGACCAAACCCATCCATCTTTCACTGTAGAAACTCACAATGTAAGATTTAGTATATACACTGATGGCTTTCAACCATTTGTACAGTTTGGACAACAATATTCCTCCTGGTCAGTTATAGTCACACCATATAATTTGCCTCCATGGATGTGTATGAAGGAGGAATACATGTTCTTATTTGTCATAGTTCCTGGGCCAAAAAATCTAAAAGAAAAATTAGATGTGTTTTTGCAACCTCTTATTATAGAACTACAACAATTATAGGATCTTAGTGTGCAAACATATGATGCATTAACTAAAAAAAATTTTCAAATGCAACCTACACTTATATGGATAATTAGTGACTTTCTTGTATATTCAATGTTGTCCGGATGGAGTACTATAAGACGGTTAGCTTGTCATCACTGTATGGAGGACTCTGATGCATTCACTCTTACAAAAGGTTGTAAGCAATCATGGTTTGACAATCACTATAAGTTTTTGCCTCTATGGCACACATTCAGAAGGAATAAAAGCTCTTTCACCAAGAATAAAACAGTTTCAAAAGTTTCTTAACCTATAAAGTATAGTGTTGATATATTGAAGCATATAGATTAATTAGGATTGAAACGGGTCACAGAAGAAGGAGCTTCTGAAATGAATAGTCGCATTTCTAAGACATGTGGTTGGAGGAAACATAGCATCTTTTAGGATTTGCCTTACTAGAGTACAAACCTTATTTTCCATAACTTAGATGTGATGTATATTGAGAAAAATGTATTTGAAAATGTGTTAAATACAATAATGAATGTTGAAGGGAAAACAAAGGATAATTCTAAATCAAGAGAAGATTTAAAAAAGTTCTGTAAATGCCTAAAGTTAGAATAAGATGTCGTAATAGGGAAATATCCTAAAGCTTGTTATACATTGGATAAGTAATCAAAATAAGTATTGTGTGATTGAGTCAAAAACTTAAAATTTCCAAACAGGTATGTGTTGAATATGGGTAGATGTGTTGATATGAAAAAATATAAATTATTTGGGATGAAAAGTCATGATTGCCATGTGTTTATGCAAAGATTAGTCCCAATTGCATTTTGTGAATTGCTACCATTGCATATGTGGCAAGCGCTAATAATATTGAGTCTATTCTTTAAAGATCTAACTTCTACTATCATAAGAGAAGAAGACATGTTAAACCTTCATAAGGAAATTCCTGTAATCTTATGTAAGTTGGAGCGTATATTTCCTCCTAGCTTTTTTGACTTAATGGAACATCTACCCGTCCACTTAGCTTATGAAGCAATGATAGTAGGTCGAGTGCAATACCGGTGTATGTATCTGTTTGAGCAGTTAGTTGTTAAAATTAACATATGAATGTGTCTTTTACCTCTATATAATCAATTATCTAATAACAACCACTTACCTATTGTAGATACCTTCGAAAGCTAAAAAATAATGTAAAAAATAAGGCTAAAGTTAAAGGCTCTATTTGCAATGCATTTTTAGTTGAAAAGACATCTTCCTTTTATTTAGATTATTTCGAGCCTTATATTGCCACATGACATCGAAAAGTGCCCCATAATGATGATGGTGAATATGAAAAGGACCATAAAGGGAATCTCCTAATTTTTGCACAATTTGGTCATTCACTTGGATGAGCAAAATCTAGATATCTAACTAAGGAAGAATATTGCGCAACATAAACATACATTCTATTGAGTTGTCCTGAAGTGCAAACTTATATTAAGTAAGTATTACAAACTTCATTATCCTTCCAACATCACATGATTTTTAGTACATGTTCTTTAAGAGGTCATTAACTAATATTTTTTTTATCATTCTTTAAAGCATATTTGTTGATGAGCTAAGACATTATTAACTAAATATTAGTGATAACAACATTGACGCTAAACTTGAGGGCAAATTTGCTTCGTGGTTTGATACATATGTAAGTGACATAAACATCATCTTAAACTACAATGAAAACACTTAGATTTAGAGTTTGTAATTATTAACTTTATCAATTTTGGTATTTGAATAGGAAAATGATCCATCTAATAATGTCTCCAACAAGTTCTTAAAGGACCTTGCAAAAGGTCCATTGCAAAGTGTGAAATCTTTTTCTGGTTATGTAGTAAATGGATTTAAATTTCACACTATAAGTCATGGTTCATCTAAAGCAACTATGAATAGCAGTGTTTGCATTAAGGGATCAAATTATAGTTTAAATGACAGTGACTACTATTGTCTTCTTATAGATGTTCTACAGTTGGAGTACCCTGGACTACCAATTAAGAGAACAACATTATTTAAATGTGATTGGTTTGATCTGATGCCAGGTGTGGGGATAAAAGTTCATAAACAATATAAGCTTATTGAAGTGAACCATAGATGAAGATTCAATAAATATGAACCATTTGTTCTAGCTACATATATGACTCGGGTCAATCATACAACTTACCTTAGCTTAAAATGTGACAAGGTTGATTAGTGGGCTATTTGTAAAATCAAAGCTAGGTTTATTATGGAAATTCCTAAATCATCCATAACTACTCCTCCATCATATATTGCACTATTCTAAGAAGATGAATTGAATGTCCATCTAGTTGAAATTGAGGTTAATGAAGAACCTAGTCCTCTAAATGATCCAAATAGTTATTTGATAAAAATTGAAGATGCAGAGGTTAAAGATGAGGATGAAGATGAAGATAAGATAAGAAATGAATCAAAATATGAATTTGATGATAAATTTGAAGAGGAATATCAAAATGATGAAAATGATAGTGAATAAAGGTAGTGAATTGACCTCTATATCAAAAGAATTTTCCTTTTGGTTAATTATGGTAGTCAATTATCATGGTTATAGTCAATAATGTACTTGAAATATTCTTTTTTTTTTTGAATTCTCTAATACCATCTTAACTATGGTATGATAATTAGAGGGAATTTTAGTTAAAAATTTTCCAAAAGTAGATAAATATTATATACATAAGAAATATTGCTTATACATTATAATTATATCATTAGTTGTGCCTTCCTCTTACTTCCCTTGCCTATAATTAAAATTTGCATGCATCAAAAGCAAGTTGAATGATAAGCATTCTTATCTTTTAGAAGTTTTATAATTTAACACCTATTTTTTCGTTATCCATTGTCTGTTATACCTTTTATACTTTGATATGAGTAACATATATATATTTTTAAATTTATAAGGGAACAAATACATTACTTATTTGCCTTAAACTAGATATTAACTCAAGTCTCAACTCCTATTACTCTCAAGTATCAACTCTGATTACTTTCAAGTCTTAAGAGAGTGCTACCACCCTTATGTTGATTGCACATGCAACAGACTAGAAAAATAGAAACTTACCATGACTGCAACTACAATATCACATGATTTTAGGATAGAAATGAGTCTTACTACTTGTCCTTTTGACTTGCATTTTTTTATTACAATTGCACTGGCTTAGATTTGAAAGGATTGAACAAATTAGAAAATTCCCATGAACTTGTTAAGGTCTCATTTCATTATAAGTGATTAACAAGGCAGGTGTAGGGCTTTATTGTCTTAAATGCATCATCTATAAAAGAAGAAAGTTGATTTCTTTAGCCATCTCTTCTTTGATGCAAAACTAGAATAAGCTTTATATGTATTGTAATACATAAGTAAGTTTTTATTAGATGAAACTATATTGTAAGATTTTTTTTGTTCTCTATAACTCTTCATTATTTTGATGGTGGTCCTCCATTTATCTTGCAAAGACTCTGTTAGGTAATTACTTTACTTTTTATGTGCTGTATCTCTTTATTTAATATCTGAACATCACATTCTTACACATATATACATGTTTTTGGCATTATATAAGAGTTATGGACAAGTTGGTTATGTGTTTGTTGTTCCTTCTTTTAATGTAAACCAATCAATAGTTGCAAAAGTTTATATGGTTTGTATTCTTTTCAATGGAGCAGCAAACTACATTAACTACCATGTTATATAATCTAAATCCATTTTCTAAAGTTAAAGCTCTAGGCACACTATCCATCTAAATTCTTAATTTCAAGGTATCAATCCATTTGTTTTCTTTTATGTTTTGAACTATTTTGATAAGGAAGCAAAAATCATGGCATATATTACTCAAGATGCATGAGTGTATACATGACATGGTTGAACAACTATGCTTCTACTTTGATTTCTATCTATCCTTTTATATGTGTGGTTTAAGACAAATTATTACTAATTGTGTATGGTTTTGTATTTTATAGATCCTACTATTTGCAAGAAGTATCTATCTAATTCTTTCAAAGTTGACTCTAGCACTAGAAAAAGTGTGTTGCTAAAACACTGACATTATCTATCTTCTTTCTGTTTTTGTTGGATTCTTAATGTCCTTCTGTATGGGTTCAATTTCAGTTGATTTCATGATTACTATCATGATACACACCATGCTTTGTTACGTTATCAATCATAAGTGTTGCTATTACTTTTTGAGTTATATGTAATTAATGTGGCCTCTGTGTGATATCTTACAAGTGAATTGTTAGGAAAAAAGTATAAGTTTTTATACATAAATTTGAGCATGTTATGGGATGTTCATAGCAGATGTTATCTATCTTGTTCCTTACCAGATGGATAAGTTGCTAGATGTTAAGACTAGACTCTTCCTATGGGGTGGCTTTCTTTATAGGATAATTTATTAGTTTAGTACAAATTTATAGGTTATGATATATATATATATATAGTATAGAATTCCACCATTGATGCATCACAGATTCACTCTTTTAACAAATTTAATAATTGTATTGGATATATAATGTATTCAAAATATTTATTTTTTTTAAAATTTTGATTATAATTTATTTGTATTGATACATTTTATCTTATGGACTATTATGAACAAGTTAGATTGTTACCTTTATATTAGATTCAAATCCTTTTTGTAGGTAATTTGTATTATGTGATTGCTTCCTTATTATTGGGTATTTATTTCTTAAAACAATCAATAATAACTATTGTAGTAAGTATTATGGTACAATAATGAGAGGAGGTAGTCATTTTTGTGGGTCTACATCGACTAGAGGTCGTGGAAATAATGTTCAAAAATCCCTAGCACAATAACATAGGAATGAGACAGTGCAAGATATGCCATCAAAACCTGCTGCCACTCAACACAATTCAACCTCTCCAATCACTCAATGTGATGCAACCCCTCGTATTACTCAAACTACTAATACAACCCCTCCATTATAACACACCTTAGTTACATATACTCCAAATGTTGACAATGCCCCATCTCCATCCTCAATGCCTACAAATTCAGCTACTACTTCTACAGTGTTAGGGAATCATGCCAAAACATGTATTATAATGACTAATAAAGAGTATGTATTAATATTTATGCATTCCAAGCATGGAACATTTCTTTCTTTGAATTATTCTATAAATGATGTTTGGATTATTGAATACAAATATCTTATTTATATTTTATTTTGAAGGTTTGATCAATCTTATCAATGTGCATGTTAGATTGCTTCAATATTTAAGAAGAAAATGCATGCAGATGGCCATTCTTAGAAGAATCTCTCAAATGAAATGTTAGACTTATATTGGGAAGAATTTCAAGTAAGAGTTATATTCACTAATTATTATTATGTTTTTCAAAGGTGTTTATTTTTTAAAGAAATTAAAATTCTTTTCATGGTAATGTGCAAAAAATATTTACATGGGATGAGGAGATCACAAATGATGTGTATGCAGCATGGGAAGCGAAGGCTAAAGTGCGATACTGAAGCTTGATGCAAAAAATTAGGAATGACCAAGAAAAGTGTGTGCACCTTACCGAAGACACTTGGCATAAATGGAAAATAGTTTGGAGTGATCCAACATATAAAAAAATGTGTGAGCAATTTCATAACAACCATAGTTTAGGTGTCACACGTCATACTGGTGGTTCTATATCCCATTCTCAATATAAACAAAGATTGGTGAGTTTTTTTTTTATATAATATATCTATATATTCTATTTGAAGTAAAAAATTATTACTATTACTTCTTTTATCTCTCTTAATATTAGTTGCATCCTATACTCTTTAACATCATTGGAAAATGATAGTTTTATCTGTTGATATGATGTTAAAGCCTTTTACTTTTTATTAGTTGTGCCACATTTTGGTTTAAATTTTTAGTTTATGTATTTGCACAAATATTTTTATCAATTTGTGTGAATAGACAAAGATCTTTTATATCTCTTTTTTGCACCACGAAAGTAAGGAGGAACCCTTAATTTACATATATGTAAGGAAAATATGGGCATCATCCTAAAACGTATGTAAACTAAAAGATGATGCATTGATGTAATTTGTCAAACTCAAAAATACATGCATCTAGCTAAAGCTAGCTAGCCTAGAAATTTCATTGATCAAGACATCAAGACATAATGCAGCAATTTTATTATGTCGTGTGATACAGAAATGGCAATATGGCACATATCTTTCTTTAAATGGAAACCTAAATGTTCACAACCTACTCTTTATTTAGGCTTGTTTCAGTTCCTCCTTCTACTTCTTATTACAACATACGTTGTCTCCTCTCTTTTTTCTCATTGTTTATTATCTTTTTTTCTTTTCAACTTCTTCAAATTTTAAGTGAGTGTACAAATACTAGTTTTTTTCAATCACTTTAACATGAAGATGACATAGTTTTTTTATTTATATTTATTTTTTTCTTTAGGCAAGGGAGCTAGGACGAGATCCTCATCCATATGAGATGTTCTTGAAGACTCATACAAAAAAGGGTACATCAGAACTAACATATGCTAAGTCAAAGAAAATTCATGTAAATGGACTTCTCTTTTACTTTTTTAATTTTTTAAATTATATGAGTTGCAATATTTTGAATGTGATTGTTTGTAATTTATTATAGGAAAGTTACTTGGCCCTGAAGGAGAACATGTCTCAGCCCAATGAAGGGTCTAGTGAGCCTCAAGAAGTAGATGAATCGAAAATATACTTAGAGGCTGTTGGGGGGTTGAAAAAGCAACGTATTTATGGGCTTGGCTCAGAGGCATCTACTTTACAATCCCATTATAACTTTAGCTTAGTCTCATCTTCTCGAGCACAACAAGAAGCTTTGGAGCAAGAGGTTCGTCAATTACAGGAGACAGTTGCTTCACAACAAGCACAATTGCAGCAACAACAAATGCAAATGCAGGAGCAAATGCAATAACAAAAAACACAAATGTAGGAACAAATGGAAGGGCAAATACAGTTAATGCAAGAAGAGATGAGGAAGTTGTGAGTTGAGTTCCACACTTGCTCCCAACCTCGAGATTAATCTCTCTAACTGTAGGTGTTCATTCTAGATGATAGACTTTGTGTCTTTTTTTTATCCTATTTGTCTAATACTTCATGTGTTAATTCTAGATGTTGAACTTAGTTTTTACCCTATTTGTGTTGTACTCCATGAAATTTCTACTATTTAAATGTTCTCTAACTTTGTAGAATTGTTGCATTTTAAATATAATTATTTTTTTCATAAAAAAATCATTGGTGGATTGTTACTAGTGTTGAATAATATTTTGCTTAAAATGAATAAATTAGTTTCCATAATAGGAAATTGGAATTAATATTATTGAAAGTTAATGTTAGAATTAGAAACAGGATTATAAATATATGGTTTTGAAATAGAAATGGAGTGAAAAAATCTGTTTCAAAATTAAAAATGGATCCTTTGTTGTTGCTAAAACATCCATTTAAGAATTAGAAATAATTAGAAATGGAAGATGCCAATTCATTTCTAAATTAAAAATGGATTTTTAGCTATTTCTAAAATAGAAACGGCATATGGTGATTTAGTCTCTTGAAGTTAGAAATGGAATGTCACATTCTGTTTCTATATTAGAAATGGAAATAAATCCATTACAATATTAAAAATGAAAAAATTCCATTTCTAATTTAGACACGAAAATATTCCATTTCAAATTAGTTTCTAATTAGAAATAGCGCATTAAAAGCGTTTCTAAATAGATTTGCAATGAGGAAAATAGCAACAAGATAAATCTGTTTCTAAATACATTTCTAAAATAATTAGAAATGGATTTTTCCATTTCTAAACTGCATTTTTCTTATAGTGTAATAAATTTATTTTTAGTAAATTTATATTATTTTTGAGAAATTATTATGTTTATGTGAATATTGAAATTTTGGAGTAATTATGTAATTTTTTTTGAAAATATAGTGATTATATTTTAAATGGGTTTAGAATTTTATAGAGTATTAGAATAATTTTTATAAATTAATTACTATTTTTAACTAATTAATTCAAATGTTTGAAAATTATATTCAAATATTAAATTATTTATTATTTTGTGATTAAATGGGTTTTAATTAATTTTATATTATATTTAAACTATCTAAATAATTAAATGTGAATTTGGCTATTTTGTGATGAATAATTATAAAATTGGATTTTTATTAATATTATATACATTATTGGGATTTTATTATTTAATTTGGAAAAATAATTATTTTTAATGTTTTATTATTTAAATAAATTAAATTGTGGCATTTTGGGTATTTTATGGATTTTTAATGATTTTAAATCTTTTTTTATTAAATTATTTATTTTTGGTGGATTGTGAACCTCGGTTGGGGATTTGAGTGGTTCAGGCTCCCAACCCAAGGTGTTGACCTTGTGTGAATTTAGAAGTGTGTTTGCTTACAAGATTGACTTTACTTCAATAGAGGGATGTCTGTTTTATAAAGGAAACTCTGTCGAATTTTTAGTAGATTTCTCATAAAACGTGACATCATGTCAATCCTAATTTTTGAATTTTGAGTTAAGTCTTCCTTAGAAATTCTAGATGTTAGGGTTTTTATTTTTTGATTGTCATTTAATTTTTTTTCTTTTAGTTGCCCCTCCAATCATGTCCACCAGTCGAGGTTGGACACGACGTATCAGAGGAGCACCTTCATCTTGTAAGTTAATATTTGATTTGAGTAGAAGGAAGTTGCAGAATTTGTATCCAATTGTCTCACATGTCAGTAGGTAAAATTAGAGCATAAGAGGCCCTCATGATTGTTACAACCCATGCTTATCCCAGAGTGAAAGTGGGATATGATTGCTATGGATTTTGTGACTAGTTTTCCTCGGATGACAGGTGGGTTTGATGCTATTTGGGTGATCATTGACAGGTTAACTAAGTCAGCTCACTTTCTGCCAGTTAAAAAGACATACTCCTTTGATAGGTTGGTACGATTATATGTTAGCAGAATTGTTTGTCTTCATGGAGTTCTAGTAAGTATAATATCTGACAGAGGAGCCACTTTTACATCAATTTCTGGCAAGAGTTGCATAAGCCATTGGGTACCAGACTTGACTTCAGCACAACATTCCATCCTCAAACTGATGGTCAGTCTGAGAGGACCATTCAGACTTTAGAGGATATGCTTCGAATGTGCGTGATGGACTTTGGAGGTCAATGGGATAATCATTTGCCACTGATTGAATTTGCATATAACAATAGTTATCATGTAAGTATTGAGATGGCTACATATGAATCTTTGTATGGTAGGAGGTGTAGATTACCTCTATGTTGGGAAATTAGTGAGAGACAACTAACAGGTCCAGAGTTAGTGCATATTACTTATGAAAAAGTTCTTATCATTTAACAGAGATTGAGGACATTATACAACAGGCAAAAGAGTTATGTTGATCCCAAAAGGAAGGATGTTTCCTTTCTAGTTGGAGATATGGTGTTTCTGAAGGTATCTCCAATGAAGGGAGATATGAGGTTCGGTAAGAAGGGTAAGTTGGCTCTGAGATACATTAGACCTTTCGAGATATGGTCATGAGTTAGGAAGTGGCCTATAGACTAGTGTTGCCACCTGAGTTATCTCGAATCCAATCAGTGTTCCATATGTCTATGTTGAGGAAGTATATTCCTAATCCTTTTCACGTACTTCAGCCTCAAGCAGTGGAGCTCAATGAAGATCTGTCTTATGAGGAGTATCCAGTAGTGATTGTGGATCGCTAGGTTTGCCAGCTTTGCTCACGGGAGATTTCGATGGTGAAAGTGCTTTGGAGTAACCACACAACAAAAGACTGTACGTGGGAGGAAGAATTTGAGATGCAAGCCATCTATCCCTATCTTTTTCATCTATAGACATTGTAATTCCTTACTTTTCTTTGAAATTCAAAGATGAATTTCTGTAAGGGGGGAAGACTGTAATAACTCGAATATTTTTGTAAATTATTTCATATAATAATATTGAGAATTTCAGTGTTATTGATAATTTCTATCTTATATTATTATTATTACTATTACTATTACTATTATTATTATTATTATTATTATTATTATTATTATTATTATTATTTTATTGAATTGGTATATCTAGTTTCAAATTTAAATATTTATTCGAGAGCTATTGATATTATTATTTTTACATAATTTTAAATTTATGCACATACTTTATTATTTTAATTGTCCTAATATTTTATATATAGCATTAATATTGTTTATTACTATTATTTATAGTATGATTTTACCTAGTGCTAGAATTATGATTATTGTTGTATATATACATATATATAAATAAGTATGTATTGAGTGGGTATATATATATATACACTACTTTAACTACCTAATGTATATATATATGTATATATATATATATATATATATATATATATATATATATATATATATATATATTTATTTATTTATTTCTATCTTATATTATTATTATTATTATTATTATTATTATTATTTTATTGAATTGGTATATCTAGTTTCAAATTTAAATATTTATTAGAGAGCTATTGATATTATTATTTTTACATCATTTTAAATTTATGCACATACTTTATTATTTTAATTGTCCTAATATTATATATATATAGCATTAATATTGTTTATTACTATTATTTATAGTATGATTTTACCTAGTGCTAGAATTATGATTATTGTTGTATATATACATATATATAAATAAGTATGTATTGAGTGGGTATATATATATATACACTACTTTAACTACCTACTATATATATATATATTATCTTTTCTTTTTACCAAAAAGTTGGTAAAAAGTGTCCATAAACAGGTCATCAAAATTTTTCCTTGCCTTACAAAATTTTTTCTTCTTTTCTTTCTCTGTCCCTGCCATCTTCTTCTTCTTCCTGTCATTGTTCTAGCTCCTTCCTCACGCCAGGTAGCACCACACCCCACCACCAGACCACCACCACACCTCACCACCGGATGACCACTAACACCTCCCTTTTCATCTAGACGTTGGTAACTGCTGAAGGAGGCCATCTGGAGTTGTTGAAGTCGCACAGCAGCAGCAGCAGTAGCCTTCCTTCTGCCCTTGACTCTGTTTTTGGTGAGTTGATGGGTTAAGGGTACTAGTTTTTTGGTTGATTTTTGGTTGATCTCAGTTGATTTCTAGTTGATTTCAGTAATTTCTGGTTGATTTTAGTTAGTTGTTAGGTTAATTTTTAGTTGTTTAGGGCTGTTGTTAGTTGATTAGTTGATTTTATGTTGATTTAATATTTATGTTCATTTTTATTATATTTACTAATTACCTAGAATTTTATTTTAATTATGTGGTTAATTTTTGAGTTGATATATAATTATATTAGTGGATCTAAATTAATTGGGGTTAATTTTGGTTAATAGTATATCAAAATTAATTTAGACTAATTAAATTAATTTTTGTGGAATTTATGTATATTTATTTACACATTTTAAGTTTTATGTATATTTTGTTAATGTGGTTTATTAATTATTTTTGGTTGAATATTTGAGTTAATTAATGTTAGTATATTATGTTAGTAATTTTAGTAGTGATAAAATAATTTTTGATAATTTATTTAATTTTTTTAGAAATTATTATTATTATGTAAATTTTGAAATAGTAGGTAAATGGTGTGTTTTTGTTGATGTTATAATTAAATACTATGTTTTAGTTAATTTTGAGATAAAATGTGGTATTAAAATAATTTTTATAAATTATTTATTATTTTTAGTTAATTAATACTAACTATTTTTGAAAATTTATTCAAAATTAAATTATTTATTGTTTTGTGGTTTGAATGAGTTTTTAATTAATATTATAGTATATTTAAACTAGTTGGGCAATTATAGTTTGAATTTGACTATTTTATGTTGAATATTTGGAAAGTTGGATTGTTATTAATATTATATTATTATTTGAAATTTTATTAAATTATGGTGGAAAATAATTTTATTTAATGTTTTAAAAATTAAATAAATTATATTATGATTTATTATTAATTTTTATTAATTTTGGTGATATACTAAATTAATGTTTAGTATTTGCTTATTTGTATTTTTTGTGAACCTCGGTTAGGAATTGTGTAGTTTGGGGTCCCAACCCGAGGTGTTGTACCACTGTGTAATTTTGAAGTGTGTTTATTTGCAGGATTGACTCTATTTTAGTAGAGGGATGTCCGTTTTAGAGAGAAAACTTTGCTGAATTTTTGATAGATTTCTCGTAAAACATGACACCGGATCAATTCTAAAGTTTTTATTTTGAGTTCAAATTGAGTCTTCCTTAAAAACTCTAGAAGTTAGGTTTTTATTTTCTGATTGTCATTTTCTTTTCTGTTTTTTAGTTGCCCCTCCAGTCGCATCTACCAGTTGAGGTCAGACACGACGTGCTAGAGGAGCACCTTTATCTTGTAAGTTAATATTTGATTTGAGTGTCAAACTTTTTATTTAAATCATATTAAATTCTTATGAATTTAATTTTATGAGATTCTAGTAAGTATTATTCATAGGATTTTGCATGATTTAATTTATAGTTGATTTATTTTATTTTATTGATTGTAATTTTCATTGTTTTATTTATTTTCTTTTATTTTTAAATAAACCACAGTAGAGTGGGCTACCTGATGAGTTTTATCAGGACCGTGTGTGCACTAGTAAAATATGTGATTATTTAATTATATTACTGGAGCCGAAGGTCTGGTGATGCTTTGCTCTCAGACACCGTTAGTAGTATAATATTTGTTTATTTAATAAATACTAAGGCCGAAGGTCTGGTGATACTTTGCTCTCGGACACCGCTAGTATAATTTTAATTTATAGTTATTAAATCACTAGGGCCGATGGTCTGGTGATGCTTTGCTCTCGGACATTTCCAGTGATATTGGATTAAGAGATATGACTGCGACTGTGTATCCTGGTGATGCCTTGCTCTCAGGATTTGGCAGTCTTGGATATAAGTGAGTCGTATGATTGTTAAAAAATTATAAATCAGGTTCTACCAAATTTTTATATTGAAACAATTTAAAAAGAAATTTAAATATCTATTTCTTCTCTTTTAAAAATGGATTTATTATATGTATACCAAATGGTTGGAATAAAATTATCTAATATTATATTTCCATAAAATTTATTTTAATGAGGTTTTCAAACCGCATTCATTCTTTTATTAACTTACTTAGTGAGGTCTGACTCCCCTCAACTTATTTTTTTAGGAGTTTGGGAGTTTTCTGTTAGGCCTACTTCTCTTCACCGTGTAGCTTTGCCACTGGCTATTCTACATAGGTCTATTTAGTTGTGTTGTATTTACTTTCATGTACTGCAGTAGAGAAAATTGTATAACTGCATACTTTATTTAGGATTTCATGTATTTATAATTTATGTACCAAGATACTATTTGTATAACTGATGTTTATTTATTTTATGCACTGATATTATGGTTTAAATTATATTGAAAAAAATCAGTTTGATAATGTGCATTGTGATTTTATTATTTATTGTAAGGTTTCAAACTGTAATAATATGACTAACTAAATGAGTTAGTAAATATAAGGATTGTAGATATTGACAACATTAATTTTCATATAATTTGTGTTAACAATTAATTACAAAAAAATTATTTTAAGTGAAAATATACTAACTTAGGAAGTTAATGTTTGAAGCAAGTTTGTGATCGAACTAGGTGTTTATGTTTAAAGAAATTCAATTTCATAATCCTCAGGCGAATATGTATTGTTATGGTTTTTATTCAATAGTATGAAATCATTATATTTTTTAGGAAAATCGAAGATATAACTTTTGATTTGCTAGACCTATCAAAACTTTTATATTGTAAAACTACCACATAGTTCGGGCTATAGGATATTATTATAGTTTGAAATGTTCAACTAAAGTATGTTAGGGTATTGTTTAGTCAAAAGAGGAAGAAGAGGGGAAAATAGTAGGAGACCAAACAAATACCAAGAAAAAAGCAAGGGAAAATGTGAATGGTGAAAAAATTGAATAAGGGAAAGAGCATGGAAAACCTATATTCTAAAGTTCATTAATCAATTAGATCTAATGGACATAAGCTGTAAAAGATTGATAAGAAGAGGAAGAAAAGGAGGGGGCACTGATAACTTATTTCTAGGAGTTTGTTGAATCCTACATCAAGCAATTAATAAGGACAAGGTGAGTGGTGAGGAGCTCCCCACAATCAGTTTGATGCCTAAGTTAGAAAAGGCAGAGAAGGATTATGTGCTTAGAGAGATAAAAAGTGTTATGATTGAATATAATAGAAAAGAATGGGAGATGTGTGAGACATGAGAAGTATATTTAGGGAAAGGTTGAATTCAACTTAAGAGGAATAGGATTCCATGATCTAGTAGGATTAAGAGTTGTTATCTATTCAGGATGTAAGAATCCTCTTCCTGTTTGGGCATCCTTCCTAATTAGACTTTCTTCTTTATTAAAGTATTCTTCCACTTTAGAGGATTATAACACTTATTGTAATAAGTTATGAATATGGGGTATCAAGAGTCCTGTTGAAAGTCTTATTTGGATATTGATGTTTGAGCTTCGCTAATGAAGTGTTATTTTGAGCATTGAGCTGTGCAAATGAGATACTCTATTATATGACAAGTTGAGTGATTAATGATATTCTCTACTAATTTGAGATGCTAAAAAATGATGATCCAATCGAGGTGATACTCAGTGTTGAGGGATGAACTGAGGTGGCTAGCCTCAGTTATAGGATTCTTGATGCTCAGTGTTTGGAAATGACCCAAGTGTTAAGACTCTGTGTTATTGAAATGACTTAAGGACTAGCTTTAAACATTGGAGTTTTGATGTTCAGTATAAATAAATGGCCCGAGTCTGAAAACTTCAGTGTTATTAAAATGACTTGAAGGTGCTAGCATTAATCACTAGACTTAGATGCCCGATGTTATTAAAATGACCCAAGTCTCATAACTTTAGTGTCTTAGAAATGACTTAAAGGTGCTAGCTTCAGTCACTGGACTTTAGATGCGCGGTGTTATTGAAATAACCCAAGTCTTAGAACTTTAGTGTTTTGGTAACAACCTAAAGGTACTAGCTTTATTCATTAGACTTTAGATGCTTAGTGTTATTAAAACTACCTAAGTCTTGAAACTTCAATGTTATTGAAATGACCTGAAGGTGCTAGTTTCAGTAATTGGACTTAGATGCTAAGTGTTATTGAAATGACTTGAGTCTTGGAACTTCAGTGTTATATAAATGACCTAAAGGTGCCAAATTTAGTCATTGGACTTTAGATACTCGGTGTTATTGAAATGACATGAGTCTTAAAACTTCAGTGTTATTGAAATGACCTAAAAGTGGTAGCTTCAGTTATTGGACTTTAAATGCTTGATGCTATTGAAATGACCTAAGTTTAATGAAGATGGAGACAACTGGCAGTAAAATATATGAGACACTTGGACTTTGCATCTTTTGATTTCTATATAACTGTCATATTTGTTCATATGTTAAAAGGTGAGATATTTTAGCTGCCATAATTATAACTACTTAGTTAGTGGGCGTTCCCTACCTTTAATGCTAAGCGGGAGAAATTTGAATATTTGTGAGGGCATTAGTGGATTTTATAGAATCTTCCTTCTCCTTTAAAGAGTGTATCTACTTGCTTACTTTGCATTTTTTGGGTTTTTCCTAATTTCTTGCATTTTGCTTTCTTTATTTTTTGGTTTTTTGCTTATTAAATAGTTGCTTCCTTTTCTTGCTCTAGTGACTTCCCGTTGAAGAATTTTCGTTGTGCAAGGTAAAAATCTTACCAATTCATTTCTTTCTTCTTTACTTTTCATCTTTATAGTTCCTTAAGAAATAGTGAGTTCTGCATTATTTGAGTATAGAGTTAATGAGAGTATGCTTAAGTGATATATAAGGCGATTTAACATCCCCTCAAAGTATATTTTGCACACCATAGATAATGGATATAGGGTACATGATCCTATTTTAGACATGAAAAAGTTAGTGATATATGCAGATTAATAGAAGGGCTGAGATTCCCTTTAGACCCTTATTATAAAGGCCATTATGAATGGATTCAAAACTACTTTTGGCCAACTTCATCCCAATTGCTATCGAATCTTAGTCAGGTTTATAGAACTTTTACATAGAGAGGGTAGGGAGTCGGAATTAAATATTTTTCGATATATGTATAGCTTAACTAAGAAGAAGGGGGAGTTAACATTCTCCCTATTAGCTATTCCTAACCACAGCCTATTTGTCAAGCTTCTAGAACTACCAAAGTCCTAGTGATGCGGGTGGAATTGTATACCCTAGTCTCTAGGACTTAGTATAGAGTAAGTAGGGTATCGAACACTCAGGACTTAGGGTATATCCTATATTAACCAGATAGATACTTAGATGGATAGGGAAAATAAAACAAGAATAATAGTAATAATGACTAAAACAAATAAAGAAATCTAAACACTAACTAATGACTAAAATAATAAGACAAACAATATATATATATATATATATATATATAGGAGAATCACAAATCATAATCAAACAAGAACTTTAAAGATAGTTATCATAAAACATATTGATTGGAAATTAGTCTATAGTCTTTAAAAGCAACTCTCATTATTGATTAAAGGTATTTCCTCTTAAAGTCTACAAGCACTCTCATTGTATTATAGAGATAAGAGAAAACCATAAAGCATGTTATACTAATTATGTCTCCCTTAAGATGAATTCCTTTTATAATTCCTAACAAAATTACAATCTTAAGTAATCTCAATAACTTTCCACCAAGTTACCCCAACTCTCATTAGTGATAATTTGATTGACAAGTTACATATGGTGATCCAGCATACACAACACAAATAAGCACTAATTGAAATTAAATAATGAAAGATATAAGATAAAAATGTAGTTCTTATTTAATTCATCATTATAATTCCTATACAAAAGACTTAGTTTAGATACATGATTAAGAAGCAACAAAAGAAGACCAAATTCAACATAGAAAGAAAAATAAAAAGATAAAGAATTGAATAAGTAAAACTCCTTTATATTTCTTCTAAAGGATCCTTAATACTTAGGATGATCTTCTCTTGCACTTGGCTTTGTGTTCTTCAAGTGTTTTTATAATGACTTTTAAAACTAAAAGATAGTAGTATTTCTAAAACACTCTATTGATTCATATGTCTCTCTCTAATCTTATTCTTGTTATCCTATTTTCATCTATCTATTTTTCTTCTAGCCAGAAATGATGCATATATAGGACTTAGAAGCTACTAGAAGTGTCTAGAATAGGATTGAACTTGGAAAGGCACCATTTGACATCAAAGGTCACCCCCCTTTGTAGAATTGACAACCTTAAGAGAACTTTTGTCTATCCATATGACTTTATATCTAGAAAAGTCCTTCATGAAAGTTGTATAAAATTTAGCTATCTTTCCATAATAACTTGAATCACCTAATTTGGATTTCTATAGACAGAGTTATGGCTAAAATACAAAAATTGCTCAAACTGGGAAAAGTTGCAACCCTTTGGTAAGAAATGAGTGTGACGACTCATCATAGAGACTCTTAGTGATGACTCGTACATATGGTGATGAATCGTCACCCTTCCTTATGATCCAATTTTGCTTCCTAGCTTGTTCCAATCAACTCCAAGTGTCTTCTAAGGCACATTTAAGCCTTAAATCATGCATAAAACTTACATAATGAGTCCTAATGATAAAATAAGTAAAAAAAATTAATTCAATAACTAAAAAAACACATAAAGAATGATGAAATGAAATGAAAATAGACCTTAGTTAGACTAAATAACTATGCATATTTGCATTATATCAAACTCCCCCACACTTAGACCTTGGTTACCCTCAAGAAAGATAATATCTAGTATAGAAAAGCACACAAAATTTTCATCTCTTCCAAAACAAATGTAGTTGTCTTGTCAAATCATTTTAAAAATGAAAGAGGTTATAAAAGATAGTTAATCAATCAAACTTCAATGCTCTATAGTAATAAAACAAGCAAGTTTTATAGCATAAGTAATAAATTCACCAATTTATCTCAATTTACTATGAATAAAATCAAGAACACAAAGTCAAAGTTCTAACCAAGCTACTTAACCAAAATAGTTATTCTTTAAACTTATGATTTCCTAAAAGCAAAAGCAACCTTGAGACAATGTTAAGCACACACATCAACTCACTCTTCTTATGGCATTTTCAGACATTTATTTAAATATATATATTTTGGATGTATTCTTTCCGAATGAATGCAAATGGGGAGCAAACACAAATGCACACAACTTACTCGAAATACATCTACTTGAAACATCATACATCCAAATGAATACAACTAAGGAGCATATTCAATTACACATAACTTACTCAAGATGAATCACATTACAAGCATTATTGATTTATTCTTTTCTTTTTTTCTTATCCTCATCCATTATTGAAAAGTGAGTTTCTTGAGTATTATGGCTATAGTTTCCATAAGGTTATTCAAAATTCTAGGAAAACCTAAGCTTAAATCTTTGCCACTTTAGCCTTAAGCATAGTTAGCAAGTTGACTAAATATTCTTTAGATGTTAGAAATAATAAAAAGAGATAAAAATGAAAATTTATAACCTATACGAGATGAAACATTCAAGTTCTATTAATAAAGCATACAAAATCTAATTATCAACATTAATGATTAATCTCAATCAATATCAATAGACTAAAAAGAACAACTACTTATTAAATATAGGAAGAGAATGAATAATATGAATGCAAAATAGCACTAACAATACCCTAAATGCAAAATGCGAAAATGGCATACGCAAAATGCAAAACATGCAACACACATAAAACATATAAAACATGTAAACAAGTAATATCCCTTCCCCCACACTTAAAAACATTCATTGTCCTCCATGTAATTAAAAATAAAGCAAAGGAAAGGATATAAGTACTCCTTTAATCATTCATAGGGATGGTAGGTGGAGACTCGATCAGATAGCTAGAGAGATTGAAAAATTGATTCAATTTGTACTCCATCTTGCATTGCCAATGAGAAAGTTATTGGTTTTAAAACTCTATATCATTAAGTTGATGTTGGTTTTAAAGCAATATGCATATCCAAAATCTGATCCCAAATAGGAGGATGTGCACTTGAGGATCTACCAGTGGCACTTTGAATTGGATAAGTGAGGAGAGGAACATCATCGAATGGTGTATATAAGGGAAGTTCCTCCTTTGGATCACTCTCCTCAGCACATTCTCCATAGTGTTGCTCCTCAGCTAGTGGTGGTCCTTCTATTCTTCTCCAACAAGAACGAGATCGAGGAGGAATCAAATGAAACATAACATCCATTACTTCTCTTACAAAATCTTGCTTAGTAAAATAATAACACTCAACAAAATGAGTATAGTTAGCAAGGTTAACATTCAAAGATTTTGTAATAATGGTAATCAAATGGCCATGAGTCAAAGGTGCATCCTTACAAGAAGCATAAACTAATAATTGATTAAACACCCAATAGGCCCAACACACTTATTTCTTATTGTGAATGCACCACATTAGAAATAACTCTTGTGTAGAGACTCTATTGAATTCAATTTTATAAAATAGAACACATGCAAGCACTTTATGTAGCAACCAATATTTCAAGTCTTTAATAAACATAGACTTTCCTTTCTTAAAGTTAAATGGTGTATGCAAACCAATAAAAAACATCTAGAATTCATTCAACTTAAAAGATGATGGGGGATCACACAACCTATTTCTTTTGAAACCAAAGACACGATTCATGAAAGTGTAAGTAATTAATGTTTCTTCCCTTGCATGCAAAATTCCAAAATTTGTGAATTTTTAGCATTAACATCCGAAGTAGTATAAAAATTAGCAGTCAATTCAACATTGGTATCTTAATGCATAGAAAAAAATTTCTTAAGCCCACATTGAGTCAATAATTGATCAAAAGATTCAAACATACCCACATCATTCAAAAGGGAGTTAGGAATGTACTTACAAATTAAGATTTCCCTAAACTTGATTGTTGTGAACTTGGCACCTTCCTTATGTGTAAGGATTGAGAACTTGGCTTCATAAGTTTGGTAAAGATCCTCCTCCTCTTCACGTGTTTCTTCAATGTGTGACCTCTTAGAAGATGATCCTTTAGTCTTACCCATGATTATAGTCCTACTTCAATGAATTATAGAGGTAAAAAGAAAACAAAGAGGATGAAAGGATGAAGAGTGGTTTGGTTAAGTTTAGAGTGGAGAGGAGATAAAGAGAAAGCCAAAGTGTATAAGGAATGAAAGAATAGAAAAAATGAAAGAGTAAGAGATGAGAGAAGATAGTTTAAGTAAATGAAAATTCAATGGTATAAGGAGACATGTGAGATAAGTGGTCAAAAGGGGGTATTTGTAGATGTAATATGGGTGTATGATGTAGGGGTGTAAGGTTTGGAGAAAAGGTGTGTAAAGATGGGAAAGGGTATGCCCATTCTTGGAAAAGAAATAACTTTTCATTTATAAAATATTGTTTAGTTTAGGAATGTGTAGAATAAGATAAATATATGAACAAATAAGATGTGTAATATATATAAAAATAATGAAATTAAGTTTTGATAATTAAAAACATGTAAGAATGCATTTATAGGCAGGATATATATGGGTGTACGAGTTATTAATATGGTGACGACTTGTCACCTTAACTCTCTATGATGAGTCATACACGTGGGATGACTTGTCACCAATAGGTGCTATTATGAGTCATCAACACGTGATGACTCATCACCTTATATCTTTGTTACAACTCGTCAATGCATGATGAGTCGTGATAGTGTGTGCTATTATGTGCATATGTGGTGCCTAACTAGACATAATTGACAATGCAATGAATATATGTAAAAATGTATAAAAATAGAATAGAAACTAATCATAAACTAAATGTATACTAATAATAAACATACTAATTAAAGAAATGTGGGTGAAATAGTGAAAGTAATTATCATGAAATAAAAGAAAAATGTGTGAATCATACCTTACTAAATTTTGAAAGTCTATAGCTTAACCTTACCATACTTCAATTAGGGTTTAGATAGAGAGATAGAGCAACTAAGATCAATTGTATCACTGATCAAGTAGGGCTTGAGATGATGTCCATTTACTTTAAAAATTTTCCCCTTTGCATTAGCAAGATCAATTGCTCCATGAGGATAAACCTTAACAACTTTAAATGGACCCATCCATCGTGACTTTAACTTTCCCAAAAATAATCTGAGTATTGAATTGAAAAAGAGAACAAGCTCACCTTTATGAAACTCCTTAAATAAATACTTATTATGCCATAACTTAGTACAATATTTATATAACTTTGCATTCTCGTAAGCATTCATTCTTAACTCATCTAATTCGTTAAGCTGAAGTAACCTCTTCTTACCAGCCTTCTTCAAATAAAAATTCAAAGCCATTGTTGCCCAATATGCCTTATGCTCTAATTCAATAGGGAGATGACATGACTTATTGTAAACTAATTAGTAAGGAGTAAGGCCAATTAGGGTTTTAAAGGCTGTCCTATATGCCTATAAAGCATCATCAAGCTTTAATGCCCAATACTTCCATGAAGAAAACACTATTTTCTCTAGGATCCACTTAATCTCTCTATTACTAATATCCACCTGCCCACTTTTTTATGGGTAATATGGAGTAGCAACCTTGTGTGTTACTCTATACTTTTTTAAGAGAGCCTCAATCATATGATTACAAAAATAGGAACCTTCATTGCTGATCAATGCCCCAGGAGTACCAAACCTAGGAAAAATAGTTCTCTTAAGTATCCTCTTGACCACTTTAGCATCATTAGTTTGGCAATGCTTCCACCCATTTTGAAACATAATCCACCATGACCAGAATATACTTGTAGCCTAAAGAACTAAGAAACGGACCCATTAAATCTATACCCCAAACATTAAAGAGCTCAATGTCAAGGATTCCTTTTAAAGTAATCTCATGTTTCCTAGTGATATTACTTATTCTTTGACATCTATCATATGTAAGAATAAACTCTCTAGCATCTTTAAATAAATTTGGCTAGCAAAAATAGATTGTAGTACCTTAGATCCCATTTTTGTTGCATCAAAGTATCCTCCAATATCTAAAGAATGGAAATGTCTCAAAACATATTGAGCTTCATCTCGAGGAATGCATCTCTAAATTAAACCATCGACACATCTCTTGTAATGCAAAGGCTCCTCTTAATAATAGAATTTAATATCATGTAGAAATTTCTTTCTTTGTCGATAATCCAACTCATAAGGAAGAACACCACTCATAAGATAATTTACAATATCTGCATACTATGGAAGTTCCTTTGATACCACACTTAGTAAGTGTTCATCATGGAATGTGTCATTAATTGGCACACCATCATCATTCCTCTTGAGTCTATCTTAATCAATCCTTGATAAGTGGTCCGCAACAAGGTTCTCATTTCCCTTGTGTCTCACTTCCCAATCAAACTCTTGAAGCATCAAAATCCACTGTAGGAGTCTAGGTTTTGCATCCTTCTTGCTTAGAAGATATGTAAGAGCAGCATGATTAGAATAAACAATCACCTTTTGCCCCACAAGATATACTCTAAACTTATCAAATGCATAAACAATAGCAAGCAACTCCTTTTTTGTTGTGGTGTAGTTGATTTAAGCATCATCAAGCAGTTTGTTAGCATAGTAAATTACATAATTTTTGCCTTCCTTTTTTGACCTAGTATAGCCCCTACTGTAAAGTTACTAGCATCACACATTATTTCAAATGGTTGCTCTCAATTAGGTGGTTGCAAAACAGGTGTGGAGATAAGAGCTCTTTTCAAAGTTTTAAATGCATCAAGGGACACAACATTAAACTTAGAAATAACATCTTTAGCAAGTAACCTACATAATGGCTTTGCTATCTTGGAAAAGTCTTTGATAGAAACTTGCATGTCCAAGGAAGCTTCTTATATCCTTAAGACTCTCCAGAGGTGGCAAATTTTCAATGACTTTGATTTTTGCTTTATCAACTTCAATGCCCCTCTTAGAAACTGAATGACCAATAATAATTCCCTCTTGTACCATAAAGTGACATTTTTCCTAATTTAAAACCAATCCATGCTCAATAAACTTGTTAAGAACTTTAGATAGATTATTTAGACAATTGGAAAAATCAGTGCCATAGACATTGAAGTCATCCATAAAAACTGCTGCATAATCATTAAGCAAATCACTAAGTATTGAAAACATGCATCTTTGGAAAGTTACAGGTGCATTACATAAACTAAAAGGCATACGCCTGAAAGAAAAAGTACCATATGGACATGTTAAGGTGGCTTTAGATTGATCCTCAAGATGAATAGGACTTTGGTAAAAACCATTAAAATCATCCAAATAACAAAAATAAAAAAAGTTGGCTAGTCTCTCAAGGACTTGGTCAATAAAAGGAAAAAGGAAATGATCCTTCCTAGTTGCTTTATTCAATTTCCTATAGTCAATACACATACGCCATCCCGTGACAGTTCTAGTAGGTATGAGATCATTAGATTCATTCTTAACAATGGTTAAGACTCCCTTCTTTGGTACAACCTAAATGGGGCTTACCCACTTACTATCACTAATGGAATATATGATTCCATTATTGAGCAACTTAGTTACCTCTTTTCTCACCACTTCCTTAATAGTGAGGTTTAACCACCTTTGACCTTCAATAGAAGGCTTATCATGGTCCTTTAAAAGTATCATATGCATTCATACATTAGGACCAATACCCTTTAAATAATTTATAGAATACCCAATGGCATTTTTATGATTAAACAATTCCTCACATAAGGCATCAACATTATCACTAATCAAAGATGAATTAACAATAAAAGGAAATTTAAGGTTAGAGTCAAGAAATGTATATCTTAGATTTGACAATAAAGGCTTAAGCTCCATTTTGAATTCTTCACTTGATGTAGTATCCTTTGGATCATCCTCTCTACTTAAAGGTTCAAATCTTGAAGTCCTATGGGAAATTTTATATGGAGTTCTAAAATTTACTCATTAGCTTCTTACATTCTGGATGGCTCCATAGAATCATTCCTTACACACTTATGAATTACTTCTTCAATGCATTCATCAATAACATCAATAACATCAATTCTATTTGCCACTTCTATAGGTGTTGACTTCATGATTTTTAGCACATCAAATTCCATACATTCATTATCCACCTTTAATATGATCTTTCCCTTCTTTATATCAATAATTAATAATGTAGTTATAAAAAATGGTCCTCTAAAAAAATTGGAATTTCAAGATCTTCCTCCACTTCCAACATAATAAAGTCAAATGGTATTATAAACTTCCCCACTTTTGTTGGCACATTCTCTAGCATGCCAGGTGGACATGTGATAGATTTGTCTACCATGGAAAGACACATATTAGTAGGATGAAGTTCATCCAAATTAAGCCTTTTGTAAATAGAGTAAAGCATAAGGCAGACATTAGCACCAATATCACATAAAGCTTTATCAAAATGCATACCTCCAATTGTACAAGGAACTGTAAATGAACCTGGATCCTTAAGATTTGGTGGAGACTTGGAGTATATAGCCTTTGATTCTTCAATTAAAGATACTAAGCCATAATCTTCAAGCTTGCTCTTATGGCTAATAATATCCTTCAAAAATTTATCCCAAGCTGGCATGTCTCTAATGGCATCCACAAATGGTATGTTGATAGTGATTTCCTTGAGATAATTGAGGAATTTTCCAAACTACTTATCTAAGTTTTGCCTTATGAACCTTTAAGGAAAAGGAAGGGTTTTAACATCTACCATTAGTTCATCATTCTTCGATGGTATGACATCTTCCTTATTATCTTTCTTTACACACTCATCATTATCTTTACTTTTAATATCCACTTCCTCAATCTCTACCCCATTATCATCAACCACTCTCTTTTTCTTATTAAGATCATTTTTAACCTCCTTACCACTGCACATGGTAATTGCTTGACAAGACTCTTTTTATTCATACTTCGGTTGGCTAGGAAGCTTTCCCAAAGGTTTAGTATTTAATGAAGTGGCTTGTTGGAAAATTTGCATTTCAAGGATGCAGTTATGAGTAGTAAGCTACTCAAGCTTAGAGTTTAGTTGCTTAAATTGCTCTCTATTTTGTTTGTTTTTGGACATTTTTTAGTTGACAAATTACTCCATGATATTTTCAAGAGTAGGTTTAGGATGGGTAGGATTAAAGATTTATTATTTCATGGAAAATCCTTGTAGGTTTTAAGGTTTAATGTTTAGGTTATATGGAGGGTTTAATTGAGAAGATGGGTTTAACTAGGAGAAACCAGGATGGTTCCTCAATTGAGGGTTATAGGTGTTGGAATTCAGCCCCATTCATTGGTTAAAACCACCTTGCACATAGTTCACATCCTTATTTGTACTTAAAGTACATTAAGAATATGAATGAGGTCCTCCACAAGACTTATAAACAATATTAGTACTTTTTAAAGAATTAATTTGATTTCTATTTACCATATTAATGAGAGCATCCACCTTTGCATTCAACATTTTACTTGTGTCAGGCTCCAAAACTCCCCTTGCTTTTGCCATAGTTGTTTCATCACCCATGTATCCTTGAGATGCAAGTTGTTCAAGTAATGTAACGGCTTCTCTAGCCTTTTTATCCATCCATTTTCCATCAGCTGCTGCATTCACAATGTTTCTATTTTCATCCATCAACCTATTGTAGAAAATTTGAGGAATCATCCTTTCTGGCAAGCCACGATGTGGACATTGCCTTTGAAGTTCCTTAAATCTCTCCTAAGCTAAATATATTTTCTCACTTCCATTTTGCTTAAAAGTAATGATCTCATTGAGAAACTTGGCCATCTTATATGGTAGAAAATATTTGTACAGAAGCACTCGTTTCAATTGGTCCCTTGTTGTTATTGATTTATTTGGCAAACTAGCAAGCCAAAGTTCTGCTTTATCCTAACTAAAAATGGAAAGAGTCTAAGCCTGATTGTGTCATCCGTTACACCATTAATCTTGAAAGTTGCACACACATTAAAGAAAGTTAATATGTGGGCATAGGGATCTTCTCCTTGTAAACCTCCATATTGATTGTTTTGCACCATTTGGTTGATACTTGGCTTGATCTCAAAATTATTATTAGCAATAGCCAGAGCCACAATCCCTTCAAGACTACCTGAGACGTCGGGCATTGCAAAATCGCTTAACGTTCTTCTTTTCGGTTGAGCCATATCATTTAAATTCAGGTGATTCTCTTATCTTTTCCTATGTTCCCCACATAAAGCATGTAAAGTTAAATCAATTTCATGATCAAAGTTCAAATTATTATCACTAGTACTTCTACTAAGCATAAAAAATGTAAATTCACAATTGAAAAAATTAAACTTAACAAATAACAACAAATAAAAAAAAAAAAAAGAAATAAAACAAAACAAAAACAAGGACCTGAAACAACCTTTCTCTATCTTAAGTTAATAAAAATTATATCCAATTCCTTGGCAACGGTGCCAAATTCTGATGCAGGTGGAATTGCATACCCTAGTCTTTAGGACTTAGTATAGAGCAAGTAGGGTGTCGAACACTCGGGACTTGGGGTAAATATTGTATTAACTGAATAGATACTTAGATGGATAGGTAAAATAAAACTAGAATAATAGTAATAATGACTAAAATAAATAAAGAAATCTAAACACTAACTAATTAATAAAATAATAAAATAATATATATATATATCTGTCACGACCCGAACCCGAGGACATGTGACCAGCACTAGGGAATAGGTAGGCATAAGGCCCCCAAATACATATCTTGGATCCATCTCTCAATCTCTACCATGTGCACACGGTCCTGGTGAAACCCACCAGGTAGGCCGTTCTACCAAAATTTCTCAAAAACTGATTTTTTAATAAATAAAATGCACTTAAACCTTAAATAACATCATTAAATTAAATAAATCATATAATAAATATTAAAAATATGAGCACACACATCTTTAAATAAAACGCACGCATAGATCATTTTTTCGACTTACAGGATGAACAAGAAGGCTGACGATCGCACGTCTGCCTCGATCCCACGGCTTCTGCTCCGATATGCTCTAGAAAAGAAATTACCAGATCAATTATAAAACATGTCTATGGAATTGAAATAAAAAATCAACGAAAATAGTGAAATTCTAGGCTGACTCGAGGAAGACCGGATAAGACTCGATAGACAGCAAAAAGCCTAATTAATGGTAGAAATTTATTACGAATAACACGTTTTACAAGAAAATCTATCAAAATTTCGGTAGAGTCTCCTCTGTAAAATGGACATCTCTCTACCATAGGTAGAGCCATTCTTGCATAAAAATACACTTCCAATAATCTTAGACATTCACACTCGAATCTGGCTTCCAGAATTACACTTAACCCTGACCGAGATCACAGCTTAACAAAACATCACAAAAATTAAATTATTTATTTCCCAAAAATACACATCACATATATGATTATCCATAGTTAGAAAATCATCTCTCATTAAAGCTTTTAAAACAAAATTTCACAAACATATATATATATATATATATTTGAAAACAATATTCACAATTAACATTACTTAATGAAAATTACCTATTAATTAATTTATATATATATAAAAAATCCTCTAAACCTCTTAAATATTAATAAAGCTAATTAAAATATATTTTAATTATAATTAACATAAAATTACATATTTATTCAAATAATAGAAAAATACACATAATATTCAAAATAACACCTAATATATATTATTAAAATTGATTTTGAGAAATTAGTGTTAATTGGTCTAAATTAGTAGATAATTTGTAAAACCCTTTTAAATTCCTTGATTATTATTAACACCAACTAAATTTATTGTTTAACTATATTTAACAAAAATTGCGTTTCTACCCTTATAATATAAAACTTATATAATACACCATTAATACTAAAAAAAGTTCCTTGAAAATTATAAAAACATCTAAAAATTATTTTGTCTACATTAAACATCTTAATGTAATCAAAACATATAAATGACTACTAATTTCTTCTAAAAAAAATATAATTTAACCTAACAATTCACATTTGACATAAACTTAGAAATACTTATAAAAATAGTATAAAAATCACAAAAACCATAACTAAGTTCTAGAATTAATAGCATTTAATAATAATATCAATTATCAAAATTTCATAATTTTTTTAACAATAAATTTTGAAATTAACAAAAATACTAGTTAAATACCCGAAATTCACAAAATTTACAATTAACACCATAATTTCTAAAAATCTTAATTAAACAGCAATACATTAAAAATAATTAACCTTAATTAACCTAATTACTAATTGAACTCAAGTAACAACCAATTAAACCAACTAATTATCAATTAAAATCAAATAAAATTCAAATAAAATTATGGAAAAATCACATAATTCACAAAATTACCAAAAATTAAAATCAACCTCCTCAAACACTAAACAGCCTTAATTAACTAAGAATCTACCAAGAACAACCAAGATCAAGAGAGGAAGGAAGAGATCGAGTGAGGGTCACTCATTGTCGAGTTGGAAGAATGAGAGGGAAGGGGAGCTTGCTACCACCAGAAATGGAGGCTGAGGGAGTAGCTCAGGCGAGGCAGGAGGGCAGCAACTGGCGGAGGAACAAAGCTGGTAGAGGGCTGTTGTGTGTGAAGAAGGAAAAAATTACTGCCTAGCAAGGAAGGAAGAGGTGCTATCACGCGAGGACGAAGAAAGGCAGCAGCAGCAACACTCCTGGAAGCTCAATGCACGACGGTGATGGAGTTTTCAGGTGGTGGAAAAGGCAGACAGTGAGAGGAAGGGGTGGCGTGGGTGGTAAATAAGGAAGAAATGGTGATGGTGATGGTTTTTGGGGGTGAATGTATATATATATATATATATATATATATATATATGTGTATGTATGAATATAATCCTATTTGTATGTACTATATATGTATGCACACACTTGAATATATATATATATACATATATATACATTGTTATAATAAGCTTATATTTATTATAAACCCTAATATCACACACACACCTATATGTATATATATACATACATATACCTAACAAAAAATAGTACTTATATCGAGTAATAAACCTTGAAATAATGTTAACAAAAATGTATCAATTAAATAGTTTAGATAAATAACATTTGTATAAAATAAAGATTTAAATTTAATTATTAATAGCTTAAATGCGGAAATTACTTTATTTAAATAAAAATATAGGGTATTACACTATTTATAGAAGAATCACAAATCATAATCAAACAAGAAATTTAAACATAGTTATCATAAAAAATAATGATTGGATATTAGTTTGTAGTCTTTACAAGCAACTCTCATTGTCGATTAAAGGTATTTCCTCTAAGAGCTTACAACCACTCTTATTGTACTGTGGAGATAAGAGAAAACCATAAAGTATATTATGCTAATTATGTCTCCTTTAAGATGAATTCCCTTTATGATTCCCAGTAAAATTACAATCTTAAGTAATCTTAATCACTTTCCACCAAATTACCCTAACTCTCATTGGTGATAATTTGATTAACAAGTTACATATGGTGATCAAACATACATAACACAAATAAGCACTAATTAAAATTAAATCATGAAAGATAAAAGATAAAAATGTAGTTCTTATTTAATTCTTCATTATAATTCCCATACAAAAGACTTAGCCTAGATACATGATTAAGAAGCAATAAAAGAATACCAAATTCAACATAGAAAGAAAGATAAAAAGATAAAGAATTGAATAAGTAAAAATCCCTTCTCTATTTTCTAAAGGATCCTTGATACTTAGGAGGATCTTCTCTTACACTTGGCTTTGTATTCTTTAAGTGTTTTTACAATGACTCTTAAAACTAAAAGATAGTAGTATTTCTAAAACACTATATTGATTCATATGTGTCTCTATAATCTTTTTCTTATTTTCTTATTTTCATCTATTTTTTTTCTTTAGGCTATAAATGATGCATATATAGGACTTAGAAGCTACTGGAAGTGACTATAATAGGATTAAACTTGGAAGGCACCACTTGACATCAAAGGTCACCCCCCTTTGCAGAATTTATAAGTTCAATGGAATTTTTATCCATCCAGATGACTTTATCTCTAGAAAGTTCCTTTATAAAAGTTGTAGAACATTCTGTTATCTTGCTACAATAACTTGAATTACTTAATTTGGATGTCTGTAGATAGAGTTATGGTTGAAATATGAAAACTGATAAAACTAGAAAAAGTTGCAACTATTTGGCAAGAAATGAGTGTGATGACTCATCGAGGGGTGATGAATCCTCACAGAGACTCTTAATGATGACTTGTATATATGGTGACAACTCATCATGCTTCCGTATGATCCAAGATTGACTCCTTTTGCTTCCTAGCTTGTTCTAATCAACTCTAGCTGTCTTCCAAAGCACATTTAAGCCCTAAATTGTGCATAAAACTTAAATAATGAGTCCTAATGATAAAATAAGTAAAAAAATTAATTCAATAGCTAAAAAACACATAAATCATGATGAAATGAAATGAAAATAGACCTTAACTACCCTAAATAACTATGTTATTCACATTATATCACCTAGAAGCATAAATTTTTTTATCATCAAACACTAATCAGACTTTGTGAATGTTCAACGTCTTTGGGTAAATGAGTGCCATCAAGTGAAGTAGTCCATTAAACTTCCAAACAAAGATATGGACTTACTGCTCAAGATTCATGTTCAGAGTTTAGTTGGGAACCTATCTATTTAGTGTTGAGTTTCGTGATTCCATACACAATGGAAAAATTAAATTTTAATCACAAATCTAAACCTAGATCCATGTAATTTAATTAATTGATTAAATCTAGTTTTTCATTTTCTTACTACTAATGCATAAGGGGTAAGATTTCTAGAAGGAAGAGAGGAGGTTCACTCTAGTGATACCTTATCTCGAGCTTTTAATTTGGCTGTTCAGATTGAGATGTCTCCAAAAGAATTCATCCTTCATAAGTGTCCATATGAATAGCCCTTGATTTGAAAATGAATACTTGTGTGCTAGCACCTTCTCTTGATTTCTCACAAATTAAGAATCAAAAGAACTTTATGTTTTTATTTTATAAAAGGAGAGAGAATGAATTTGGTGGTAGAATAATGAGAGTGTTTAAAACCCTAGAGAATATAACATATTTACAGACATTTAAATTAGGGGTTCAATTACCAAATGACCTTTTGGTAATTGCTCATTTATTCTTATTATGATTTTATTTAAAATTAAATAAGAAATAATATTCTACTTATTTAGGATAACCTTTACCTTAAATAAATAAATAAATATTTTACTTATTTATTTCGACAGAGCTTATTTGGGCTTATTAAACCCATATTTATTTTGGATTTGTTTAAAGTGTGTTATCCTGTAGGTTCACATGATGTTAACAGTGGGCCTTAAATCTCTATTTAGGCATACAAATCATAAGTGGCATCTACCAAGACATTATAACTACCCAAGTCTTGTGAAGTCAATAATATGACATAACCTAATATATAGTGAATATTCTAGTCCCTTTGTCATACGATATCTTCATTGAATATAAGGCATATATTATGTCATCCTTATAGAATTCAATTGTATAATTTCTTGATTCTAACTAATATAAGATTGATAACTCTTTATCAATTTACTTTAGCATGACTATGCATTTTCATCAGTCTATCTTATCAAAGGGCCCATAGATATCTTACTCATATTAAATGAGGGAGAAATTCCTTCTTAATCACTCATATTACTCACATAACTCATTTTATACCCAACAATAACCTATTTTATCAATTGATTAAAAATAATGTAAGATTGTGTCAAAATACAAAATAGTTATGTAGAAATCCATAATGATTTCAAGGTCAGAGGACTAAGCCAATATTACTATGATGAGAATTACTTATGATAATTATCTATATAGTATTCTCATGATTGGTCAATCTTGCACTTTATTTCTCAAATAAGAACCTATGAGTTAACTTAATATCTTTTATTCATAATTAGTAAAATATAATCATCAATCAACACCATACAACCATAATACATTGTTATGACTAGAGATAATTTGAATAGAACTCATATTTAATCTAAGGATTTTACTACCAAATCACATACTTGATGACCTTAGTAAGAATTGACTATTCAAGTAATTATCATAAAATAAAATGATAATGAAAAATTCCTCTTTATTAAATGAAATAATAAAGTTAAAATATAGTCATACATGATTGATCTAATGCATATCACTAATAGTTAGCTGGCTGCTTAGGTTAATGCTAGAGAATTTCTTTTTATGGCTAGCTGTAATACACAAGCTCCTTGCCATTTTCTTTATGCAAATGATATTCTAATTTTTGGTAAAGCTTCTACTAGAAATATTAGAATTTTAACTCAAACTCTGGAATAAATTAGAGGTTTTGTTGGGTCCTCTACTCCTCGCAGGCTGGTTGCTCATCTATGTACCATATCCAAAATGAAGCTAGGTTCTCTTCCTTTTCATTATTTAGGCGTTCCTCTTTATAAAGGTACTCCAAAGTACTCTTGTCTTGTTCAAGTTGTTGATGCCATTCTCAATACATTTAACGGGTGGAAAGGTCATCTTCTCTCCATGATAAGTCCAATTTGTTTAGTCAACTCGATCATTCTTATTTCTTTTATCCATAGTTTCATGGTTTACAAATGGCCTCTCTATCATATCAAGCATATGGATAAGGCTATTCGAAACTTTGTATGGACTGGTTTTGTGTCCAATAAGAAGTTGGTTGTGGTTCCTCGGAAGCAATGTTGTAGTCCTAAAGAAGGCATGTTGGGCATAAAAAATTTACAACATCTTAACTCTGTTCTTCTCTATAAATATATAGGTTTAGTCATGGCTAAAGATGGGTTTATCTTTTCTTTTCTTTGACATCGCTATTTAATAGTTTATAATCCTCCTCGTCAGTTTATCACTTCTATATAGGGTTCTATTAAATCCATTTTTATGCGGCTCTAGCATGATGCAATTTGAGTTGTTGGTAAAAACTCTAAAGTTAAATTTTGGCATGATAATTATCTTGGCTCAAGTCTTGCAAATAAATTATTTTTGCTTATTCATCATAGGAAGTTTTTATCTGGTTTGGTTTTAGATTTTTATATTGACAATAAGTGGCATTTACGATCTCTTTTACTAATTGCTTTCGCTGGTAGTGGAAGAGATTTAATCATATATCACTTTGGAGTTGGATGAAGATAGACTAGTTTGGAAAGGGGCCATGAATGGTTGTATTGCTTGTAGTGATGTCTATCATAATGAGCGCTAATCTCTTTTTGTTAAGAATTGGTGTCATTCTCATTGGTAAAACTACATCCCTCCTTCCAGGTCTCTCCTATGTTTGCATCTTCGGAATGGGAAGTTTCCAACAGATGAGATTCTTAGAAATAAAGGATTGTGCATTAATTCCATGTGCCTTCTATGTGGTAATAATTCTGAATCAGCTTCCCATCTTTTTTCGCATTGCTAATATGCTAGACAAAAATGCTTTGCTATTTGTGCTGCTTTGGACCTGCCTCTTCCTGTTTACGATAATGCATTGGATTTATTCCAAACATTAAGTAGTCATCATTTTAGTTCTCAGTTCTGGCCTTTTATCCTCACTGCTATTTGTATTGCCTTCTGGTGTATTTGGAATGTTCGGAACAAAATAATTTTTTATGACATTTAAGTGCTGGTTTTCCACTCTTTGCGATCTATTTTTTGTGCTATAAAAGAATGTGATATGTCTAAAGTTGGTTCCGTTTTTAGTTCCTAATAAGTTATGTTGATTCTCTAAAGACATCATATTCTATATAAGCATCCTAAGGCTCCTTCTATCTTTTCAATCACTTGGTAATTACCTCCTTCTTATTGGTTAAAATTAAACACTGATGGCTCAACCTTGAGTTCTTCAAGATGTGGTGGTGCGAGTTGTATTTTTAGAAATTTTCGTGGCATTGTTAAAGGTTGTTTTTCTATTCCTTTAAATCATTGCCATGCTTTTATGGTTAAATTGTAAATAGCCATTCATGCTATTGATAAAGCTTGGTCCTTTGCTTGGCATAAAATCTAGTTAGAATGTGATTCTACTTATATTGTTAATTTATTCAAAGCAAAAAACTTGAATGTCCAATGGAATTTACTTGCTTCTTGGTCAAGATGTCTTCGGCAGATTTCTGACATGTCTTTCATGGTCTCTCATGTTTTTTTTGTAAAGGTAATATGGCAGTAGATTGTTTAGCAGAAGAGGCAATCTCTTGTTCTCAAGCTTGTTAGTGGTCTTCTCATCCATTTTCTAATAGTTTTTTAACCATTGATAGGATAACCAAGGAGAACTTTAGATTCTCTTAATGCTGTTTATTCATTATATTGTAAACTCTTATTTTTCTTTTAATAAGATTTTTGATAGATGCTTATGATGTTAGGCGCTAAGAAGGTGTCAATCTAGCTGGAATGTTCTGATGCAGCTTTGAGGCTTCGGGTCAATTTTATGAAAAAAATTAAATAAAAATAAATGTGTCTTTAATTGAATAAAATGTGGATGTTTTAATTAGAATAAAAGATATAATTTCTAATGAAAAATAAAAATAGTATTTTAGATGTAGTACAATTAAAATGTTTTATATTAAATAAAACATATGTATTTCAAAGTAAGAATTTTTTTTACTGTTATTTTAAAATATAATAGAATTTATGTTGAAACTATTAAATTAGTATTGAGGTATGTATATAGTCAGGAAAATTTTTAAAATTAGAATTTCTAACAGTTTAAGAAAAATGATTGAGTAATTTGAGATTACAAAATACATATTATATAAAAAATTTTAAAATTTGAGTAGCATTAAAATATGTATAATAATGTTTTAGTTAAAAAAATATAAAAAAATATAATAAATATTTTATTTTTAATAAAAATTAAATTTTTTTAGAATTTTACATATTTAATTTTAGGATAAATACTCAACTATGAAGAACGACAAGTGTGTGTGTATATATATATATATATATATATATATATATATATATATATATATATATATATATATATATATATATATATAATAGTGTTTTAGTTAAAAAAATATAAAAAATTATAATAAATATTTTATTTTTAACAAAAATTAGAATTTTTTAGAATTTGACACATTTAATTTAGGGTAAATACTCAACTATGAAGAATGATATATATATATATATATATATATATATATATATATATATATATATATATATATATATATATATATATATATATATATATATATATATATATATATATATTCATTCATTCCATTTTTGTAACATATTTAGCCATTATAAAACAATAATTTCCATGTAGTGGCTAATAAATGTTTGAGACTAATCATCCTAATTTTCTTGTTTTTGAGAATAAGCCAAATTTGGATTGTAAAAGTACGTAACAACAAAAGGAAAGAAGATGATAATAACTTACAAAGACATGTTGAAGTGGAGACATTGAAGAGAAGGGCATAAAACTTACTAGTTAACTAAAGCATAAAAGGATAGGCCAAAGTCTCTCTCTCTCTCTCTCTCTCTCTCTCTCTCTCTATATATATATATATATATATATATATATATATATATATATATATATTCATATTCATATTCATTTACGCAAGTGTATCTAATTAGGATTTTAAATGATTTTAATTGATTTAAATATTAAGGGATATTCAATTAAAATTTCTAAAGATTTAAAAGAAAGTCAATGACTTTAAGATTTTTATATACTTTTACAGACTTTTACACTAGAATTTGGGTTTGTTTCACTAGTTAGGATTTGAATTACGGAATTAAATTCAACTATTTTATTCATTACTGTCAAGAGTAAATTATTTTGTATTACCTATGTGTGATTTGCATCCCCATAACATACAAGTATTGCATTTTCATATGTAAAGCATTTTGATTTACAAATATTAATTAAATTAACTAGAGGATATAAGTATTACCTAAATATAAAAGTGGGTATACTAATTGTTTGGATTAAAATAGTATTTTACCCTATGTTTCAATTGCTTAAAAAAAAGAGAATGCACCAAAACCAAAAGAGAGAACGCATAATACAAGAGGGGAGAGGGGAGAATGAGTGGATGCTAATTCCCAAATTCTTCTTTCCCAAATCCCAATAAAAAATATGGCACCTAACTGAAATTAATCTTAAATGATCTTACAATTTGTTGGTTGAAGCTTGAAATTAGAGGAAAGGGGAAGTAGGGCAAATTGAATTCAAAAAGATTTTAGTTATGTTTTATATGGAATAAGGATATGGTGGAATAAAGTGTGATACCTCTGAGAGATCGAATTAGAAAGGCTTGGGTGGATAATGCTCTTCAAGAGTCTTCTTATTTTGGTGTGTAGAACTTAATATTAGAATTTTGCTTTGATAAGGTGAGTAGATCATTAATTGATAATGTTATGGTTGCAACTCTATACTAAATATATAAATATACATATAAATATAAGTTTTCTCTAAAATTTGATTTGCTATTAAAGTGACATGATGGCTATAATTTTTTCTTGATTTTATTTTGTAAAAGCCATTGTAATAGCTATTTTATTACTAAAAGATGAGAATGTGTATTATTTCTTAATAAAGGTTGCTAAATAGAAAGTGTATATATGTATTTCATAATGAAAATGGTACATACTCATGTTATAATTGATATATGAGATGATAAAAATATTGTTGATGGCTGATTGTCTTTGAGACAATGCTGGATTACACAGTTGCCTTTGGAGCATGTAATTGGGTGGTTTACCTTTGGAGGGTATTTCTGCATGCATGCATGTATGACTTATAAACATTTAGGGGCAGTAACATATTGGATGGGTTATTCACCTAAATTTATTTGATGCACTTAGGGGTAGTAACATTGTATATAGGTTACAACTTAAGTGTGTTTAATGCTCTTAGGGGATTAACATATTATATGGGTTAGTACTAAAGAGCTTATGATGTTAATTATAACTCGAGTGCGTACTGAAATTCCTAATTTTGATGATGAATATTTATATAAATGTGATGTTCTTTGAGAATTATGTGATTTCCTATTTATGATTTGATTAAGTTTGGTGTTGAAATAGAAATGCGTTAAGTTATTTGAATTTAGTATAAATGATATGTATTGTTGTATTTACATGTTCCCCATTGTTAATTTTTAATATACTCACTGAGCATTTAAACTTAACCTTTTACTACTACTTTTTTAGTAAATCTATTTTAGGAGTAAATCTTTAGCTTGGTTGGACATCTTTTTTTACTCTTTCATGTTAGATCCAATGTCAAGACAACATTTTGGGATTTTGGTGTTGTTTTTAACTTTTAGAATATTTTAGCATGTATGTATATATATATATATATATATATATATATATATATATATATATATATATAGGTTGTAAATAGATAAGTATGTTGTTTAGCTAATGCATGTGTATTTAATACACTAATGAGAGTGAGAAATGTATTATTTTGAACGTTCAATGTGTTAGAATTAGGTGTCATTCTAGTTGCATTTATAATCTTTTGTTATGTTTTTCTTAAGTTTATTGTATGATTTGAGTTTGTATTTATTTTGGTATTTTGGTTTACTTTTAGTTGATTTTATGCATTTGAGTGTTCAAAGAACAATGATGGAATGAGGTATAGGACTTCTAAAGGCTATAGAAGTATCCAAGGAGCATTCAAGGCATAATCTAGCAATATAATTACGTATGTCCATGTCTGGTTAAAGGATAGACACATAGCTATGTGCATCCATGCAAATGGCCATGCCTGATTGCTGAATCCTTGAGAAGGCAGGCCTATAACTATGTGGCTAAACACACATGACTAACTGCCATACTGGTAGCCTTTTGAAATTTGAATTTTGAAGCACTAGTTAGTGGGGATCCAATGGATTTTCAAAAAAAGATATTAAGAGTCTGGAGGCTAGGGTTTTATGTGTATGTAAGCTCTACAAACAAAAAATTATTCAATTTTTCTATATTTTTTCTTTTTGAGAATTTTTTTATTTTTCTTTTAATCATCATAGACTAGTGTTTGTTCATGTGGTTTTGAAGATTAAGAAGCAAGGATTGAAGAATATTAAGCTTTACACTATTAAAGGGGTTTGTCTAAATACTTGTTATTATTCATTTCTATTTTGATTAATGATTATGCTTATTTTCTTTTAATCTTCTTCTTTGCCTCTTATTATTAACATGAGTATCTAAGTTCTTATTAGGGTTCTTATATCAATTTAACCATTTACAAATTGTAATTAAAGCTAAGCCATTAATTTCAATCCATTGGTTGTCTTTGAACTTTATGTCTTCACAGGATTGATCACCCTTTAATTGAATCTACATAATAAAAATTGATTGAGAGATATGTTCCATTGGATATAAATAACAACCTACTAGATGCTTTCTTAGTTGAGAAATATTTAAGCAACTAATATTAATTAAGGGTTGGAGCTTTAAATCGGGTTAATCAAAACTTAGTAAGTGAGAGCTATAAATCTAAGATGTTAATTTACTTGATTAATTGTGGGGTTGACTGAGAGGAAAACCTAGGATTCCTTTAGATGCCTTTAAATTGGATTAAGGTTAGGTATGGCCTAGGTACTAATTAATCTTAAAAAATAATTGAGTTGATAACAACAACCCTAGCTTTTTAAACTGATTGTTATTTAATTCAAATTTCTTTTATTTAATTTTATTTGAATTCAAAAATACCATTTTTCATTGTTTAAACAAACAAAACACAATTAGTATTATAATACTTAATTTGCAATCTCTGTGGGATCAATAGTTAATTACTACTTGTACGATTCTATATACTTGCAGATATGCATCAAGTTTTTGGCATCGTTGCTAGGATTGCCAAAATTGATATTATTGAGGATTTTGTGTTGTTTGATTTAGACTTTCTTTTAGCGATTCTTTGTATGGTTTTTTAGGGATTTGAGTAGTGTATGCACACAACCCATGATGTAAGTAGATGATGACCCCAATAAATAGCACTTTAATTAGAGCTAGAGCAGATAATTTGCAAGAGGAGATAGACTATTAATAAAATGAATAGCGGAGAAGAGGAAAGAGACCCACTTCCAGTTGGACGAGTAGCACACAATGGGCAAAATAAACTAAATAGGAAAAATGGCCAAAGAATTATGATGAACTTTGTAAGTCCCATTGTCTAAGGTGATCAAAATCTAATTGTGAGGTTAGAAGTTGCAGTAAACAATTTCAAAATTAAACGCACTATGATCCAGATGATCCAATATTCACAGTTTAATAAGTTACCATATGAGGATGCGATTGGTCACATGACCTAATTTTTGGAATATTGCTCAACCTTTAAGATGAATGGAGTACAACATAAAGTAATTAAATTAATCCTTTTCCATTTTCATTTATGGATAGGGCTAAGAGTGGTTCACAAGCTTACCATCTAACTCCATAAATATATGGCAAGAGCTTTACATAACTTTCTTCAACAAGTACTTCCCCCCAACTAAAGTGTTAAAGATTAAGGAAGAAATTAACTTTATTTATCAAAGAGAGGATAAGAGCTTCTATGGATGTTGGGACACATTCAAAGATGTTTAGAGATAGTGTCCCCCATAGTTAATTTCTTTATGGGCTTTGGTGCAGTCTTTCTATAAAGGAGTTAATCCAGTAGTCAGAGTGAACATAGATGCATCTATTAGAGGGACATTAAGTCAAAGAAACTTGAAGATGCTTTAGAGATTTTTAAAGAAATGGCTAACACCTATAGCCTATGGTTTGATAAGAGGGCTATTCCAAGGAGAGAGGGAGTAGTTAAAGTTGAAAGCTTGACAATGCTAAATGCAAAAATGGGTGCTTTATCTAAGAGGATGGACAAAATAAGTTTTATGGTCATTTATAACTTCTTTTTATGAATTGTGTTAGGGTGGTCATCCAACTATTGAGTTTCATATGATATAAGGATTATCAATGGAGAATGTTAGCTATATGAACAACTTTAAAGGGCAATAGAACCAGGTGCATATTAGCACCTATAATCCTAGTTGGAGAAATCATCCTAATTTCTCTTAGAGGATTTAAGAAAACAACCAGTGGAGGCCATGAGCACCACCAGGTTTTAGAGGGTAGAATGCACAATATCACCAACCTAATTTTTAGCCTAAAAAAGGTTCATCTTTAAGGAATTTTTTAGAGAGCAAGTTGGAGAAGTTCATAGAAGTTGCATATACAAAAATGAACTAACAAAATCAAGCTACAAAGATGTTAGAGGGCAAATTTGAGTAGATATACTAAGACACTTAGCTCATATTCAATAATAAATCTTTCTCTATCCATAATTTAGAAGTGCAAATGGGACAATTGGCAAACTCTTTATCAATGAGAAATCAAGGAACTTTGCTAAGCAACATTGAAAAGAATCTAAAAGAGCGGTTAAAGGCTATTACCTTAAGAAGTGGAATAGAGATTTAAACCCTAAAAGCAATTGTGGAATATAAAAAGGAAAAGAAAATGGAAGAGGATATGGAATAAGAAGATGAGTGGGTTAAAGTGCAAGTGAAAAAACAATAAGAATTTAAGGATAAAAATAAGGAGAAATCAACACCGCCACTGGTGAAGCCATACAAACCTCTAATTCCATATCCTTAAAGGTTGAAAAACCATGAGCATGACCAGTAATTTGGAAATTTCTTAAAGAGGTTTAAGGCACTCCACATTAATATGCCTTTTGTGGAATGTCTTTCTCAAATGCCAAGATATGTTAAGTTTCTAAAAGAGCTAATTTCTAATAAAAAAAGTTACAAGAGCATGAGATAGTCACACTCATAAAAGGAGTGTGGTACAATCATTTTGAATAAACTTCCTTTAAAAAGGAAGCATTTAAGGAGTGTTACTATTCCATGTTCTATTGGAAACTTGAATTTTCAATGAGCTTTATGTGATTTAGGAGCTTTAATTTAACTTATGCCTTTGTTTGTTCATCGAAAATTAGGTCTAAGAGAAGCAAAAACCACAAATATCTAATTGCTACTTGTAGATAGGACAATGAAGGAACCAAAAGGCATAGTAGAAGATGAGTTAGTAAGGGCTAGGAAATTCATTTTTTGAGTTGATTTTATAGTCTTTAGCTTTGAAGAGGATAATGAGGTCCCATTAATCATTGATATGCCTTTTCTTTATACTACAAGGGAAATCATTGATGTTTGTTATGGAACTCTGACATTAAGAGTAGGGGGTAAAAGCTATAAGTTTAACATTTTTTAAAGCATGAAATACCCTTATGATGAGGATTTTGGTATGAGAGTAGATGTTATTAATGAATGTGTGAATGAAGTCTAATGATGAAGGTTAGCAAAATCTGTGGAGATTAAAAATATTTAGAGGTGGTTTTAGGTGTAATCCTCTCAAGATATAGTACACCTCAAACACGAACCCATATACCACACATGAAATTACCAAACACTGAACCCACATCACCATCAAATATTAAATCACCAAAATTAGACTTAAAAAATTTATCCTAATATTTAAGGTACACTTTTCTAAAAGAAGATTAAACACTACCTGTGATTATATCCTTTAAATTGAATAAAGATGGATTTCCTAGTGGATGTGGTAAAGAGGAAAGTAAAAGTAGTTGATTGTCAAATTTTTAACATTAGGGGTATAAGTCTATCTTATTAGATGCACAAGATCTTAATGAAGGAAGAATACAAGCCAACTATTGAAAGGCAGAGGATGCTCAATCCAAATATGTAAGAAGTAGTGAAAAAAGAAGTAGTTAAGCTTCTTGATGCATGAATCATATACCCAATCTCAGACAGTTCATAGGTAAGCTCGATTCAGTGTACCAAAGAAATGTGGAATTACAATTATGAAAAATGAGGAAGGGGAGTTGATTCCTATAAGAGTTCTAAGTGGATGGATGGCGTGCATTGATTACAAAAAGTTGAATTCATCTATAAGAAAAGACCACTTACCATTACCTTTCATTAATTAACTATTGGAGTAGATAGCAAGACATGGTTTTGATTATTTTCTAGATGGGTACTTCGATTACAATTAGATGGTAATGGCTCTAGAAGATTAAGAAAAAACTACTTTTACATGACCTTATGGCACATTTGCATATAGGAGGATGCCATTAGGATTATGTAATGCTCCTATGACATTCAAGATATGTATGATGGATGTATTTGCATATTTAGTAGAAGAAATCATGGATATTTTCATGGATGATTTTCAATAAATGGAAACTCATTTAAGGGATGTCTAAATAATATGGAGGAAGTTCGTGCACGATGTAAAAAGACAAACTTAGTGTTGAATTAGGAAAATTGTCATTTCATTGTAGATGAAGGAATCATTCTAGGACATAAAATTCATCTCAAGGGATTGAAGTTGATAAAGTAAAGGTGGAAGCAATTGAGAAGCTACAATAGCCCATAAATGTGAAGGATTTAGGAGTTTTCTTAGCCATGCAGGCTTCTATAGGCGATTCATTAAGGATGTTTAAAAAATCTCTAAACCCCTCTGTAAGTTACTTAAGAAAGATTCACATTTTGATTTTACTAATGAGTGTATATTAGCTTTTAATAGGTTAAAGGAAGCTCTTAGCTTAGCACCAATAGTGATGGCACCAGATTATAGTCTACCATTCGAGTTGATGTATGATGCAAGTGATAATGCAATAGGAGCTGTGCTTGGTCAAAGAAAGGAGAATAAACTACAAGCAATCTACTATGTAAGCTGGACATTGACTGATACATAGTTAAATTATGGTACTACAAAGAAGGAGATAATGGTAGTCGTTTTTGCTTTTATCAAGTTTATATCATATCTCTTTGGCGCTAAGCTTATTGTGTGGACAAATCATACAACATTGTAGTACCTAATGAATAATAAAGATTCCAAACCAAGGCTCATTAGATGGGTGCTATTATTACAAGAGTTCGACATTAAGATTAAAGATAAAAAGGGATCTAAAAACGTAGTAGCTGATCATCTTTGAAGGCTAGATGTAGAGTAAAAAGAAGGGAACAGTCAAGAACCTATCAAAGAGCTATTTTCCAGATGAGATGCTTTTTTCCATAAGAATTATGGATGATCCTTGGTTTGCTAACATAGAAAATTTTATATCAAATGGAGAAATGGCAAAAGAGTTCACTCCTCAACAAAGGAAGAAGCTAATTTATGAATCCAAAATTTACATTTGGGATGAACCATTTTTATGGAAATTGTGTACTAATGGTATGGTGAGGAGATGTGTAGCAAATGAAGAAGTTGGGTTAGTATTGCAACATTATTATAGAATGGTCAATGGTAGACATTTTAGGCTATAAAGAACAAATGTTAAGGTTCTTGAAGCAGGGTTCTATTGGCCTACACTTTTTCAAGATGCAAGGTACTTTGTGATTCATGTCAAAGGAGTGGCAACATTTCAGAGAAGGATGGAATGCTTCAATCTGGAATTTTAGAAGTTAAAATTTTTAGTGTATTGGGCATTGACTTCATGAGGCCATTTCCTTTATTAGAGGGTAACAAGTACATTCTTATTTATGTGGGCTATGTTTCCAAATGGGTAAAGGCCTAAGCATGCTCAATAAATGATGCAAGAGTTGTTTGCAAGTTCTTAAAGAAGTTGTTCTCTCAGTTTGGGATGCCTAGAGTAATAATAAGTGATAAGGGAACACATTTTTACAACATAAACATGGAAACATTATTAGCTAGATATGGGATGAAGCACATAGTAGCTACACCTTATCATCCTCAAATGAGTGGATAAGTTGAACTGAGCAATAAGGAGTTAAAGAAAATTTTGGAAAAAATAGTGAGCAAGTCAAGAAAAGAGTGGTCAATGAAGCTTGATAATGTTTTGTGGGCATATAGAATAACTTATAAAACACCTATTAGGATGTCTCTTTTATAGCAAAGCATGTTATCTTCTTGTTAAACTTAAGCACAAGGCTTATTGATTTCAAAAAGATAGTTGAAAAGTGAATGCTATAGATAAGTGAGCTTGAAATTAGAGAAGTTGCTTATGAGAATTTAAGGATTTATAAGGATAAAGAAATGACATGATGTAAAAGTTAGGGTCAAAAAGTTTAAGAAAGGTAATTAACTGGTGCTTTTTTTATTCGAGGCTTAGATTATTTCCTGGAAAATTGAAGAGTAGATAGTTAGGACCATTTACAATGGCTAAATCATATCCTCATAGAGTTATAGAATTATCCAAAGTAGAGAAGACAAATTCAAAGTGAATGGGCAGAGATTAAAGCTTTACCAGGGAGGCACATTGGAGAATTTTAGTTAAGTTGCATACTTGAGGGTGTTAACCATATGATCATCATGGAAGTCTACCTTATGGGCTTTTAAACGAGTGCTTCTTGGGGGCTTAACCAATATTATTTTTATTTTGTTTTGTTTTAATAATTTCTTTTATATTTTTGCAATTTAATTTAATTTTTAATATTTATTTTCATTTATGATTTTAGGAAGTGAGGAAAGGAGGAGCTCTAAAAGAGGTTTTGTAAGTTAAATTAGTATGGAATGTTGGTTGATATGATGTGCAAGTTCGTTATGTGATGCAATGTATTGTGGTTGATATTTTAATTAGTGATTTAGTTAAGTTGCACACCTTTTGGAAAATCCATATGACCTATTTATTGTTCTTTACTATCAAAAATTACATTCAGGCATGGTCGTGTGCATTTCGTGTATAACCATGCCTATGTTGAAGCTAAAAATTTGCGTCCAAGCATGGCCATGCATATTTCGCATATGGCTATATGCTTGACAAGCTAAGAACATGCAAACAAGCATGGCCATGCAAAAAATATGGATTACCATGTGCTTGTCATTAAGAAAAAAATGTGTCATCAGGTTGCCCAACTGTGTGCCCTAACACACATGGCTGTGCGTCCCCTGCCATATTATAAATGCATGACATACACTCAGTTTCAAGTGGGCCCCCTCCACTTTCCCAACATTCCCCACTTCCCAAACACTGAAGGTTTCTAACCTTGAGCACCTTTCCCACTTCCCAAACTCTAGAACTCCTAACTTTTGACTACCTTTTCTATTTCTTACCATCTCATCTCATCTATTTAAACATAAAACACTCTTCCACTTCCTTACATCTTCTCATTACTCACTCATCTTCTCTATTAACATTCTCTCAACTCTTCATCTCCTTCATATCACCATGGAAAGAGAACAAAAGAAGAAGAGCATTGCAAAAAAGAAATCCACTCCTCCTCCTAAAAGAGCAAGGCCTGGTGGAAGCTCCAAAAATCTAGGTGATGCTAATGGAGAATGAATGGTGAAACCCTTTCCTATTAAGCTTGAGAGGTGTAGGAAGAAATTTGAGCAAATGATGAAAGGAAGATTGTCCCTAATAAATATGCTAGTGCTTCAACTTTAAAGGAAATTGGGTTGTTTGATGAGGTAATAATTCATGTCAATAGGATGGTTTAGGGTGAATTTGTCATGATGCAAAGTCCTGCTTATGCTAGGCCTACTTGTGAGTTTCTCTCTTCATTTATATTTGATGAACAAACTCTTATGCTTAAGTTTTAATTAGGAAATGAAGAACATAATTTAAGATTGTTTAAACTTAATGATGTGTTTCATTTTCCTAAAGATTAAAATGCTAATGTTAAGTATCATAAAGATTTATTTTAGAGTGAAATAATTGGGGAAAGGGAAGTTTTCTATAAAGCTAGGGTGGTGAAAGAATCTCACATTTGATCCCCTACTTTAAAGTATTTACATAGGCTCATGGCCCATTCCTTGTTTCCAAGGAAAGAAGGGGATTATGTGGGTTACCACCACCGAGCTAAACATTTTGGATTTCATGTTCAATGATAGGAAACTTGATATTTGTCATGCTTTTGCTAAAAAATAGAAGGATGTAGCTATAAAAATAACCGAGGCTATCAAGGTAGGAGTAGTAGTGACCACCATGGCTACTTACCTAGGCTTTGATACTGAAAATATGCCATTTGAAAAGTTCAAGGGCCATTTCTTAATCGACAATAACATGATGGAAGCTATGGGTTTAGTCTGTGTTGACCAAAGAGGAAGAGCATTCCATACCCAACCCATACCACCAGTGGAACCATAAAAAAGGATAAGGAGGAGGAAGATAAAAAAGCTACCTTAATGTAGTCATGGAAAGGTTAGATAACTTGCAACTTCAAATGGGAGTAGCTGATTTAAATCTTGGTGAGTTGAATACATTGGCACACCAATTGGACCTTACAATGATGGGAATAAATCATAATATGAATTTAATCAACCATAATCTCATGGAATTCTTTAATTCCTAGAATTTTTTTCCTCCATCATATCCACCAATTCATGCTAAATTTGAAGATAAAAAAGAGGATTCCTCATACAAGGATGAAGGAGAAGAGTGAAGACCTAATTTAAAAAATTTTATTTGGTTCTTGCTTGAGCAATGTTTCTTTTAAGTTGCTTTAATTTTGTATTTGGAGGACTAAAGTGTTTAAGTTTGTATTTTTTTATGTTGATATTATTTATTTGTTTGAATTATTGAAGTTTATTTTATTTTATTTTATTTTAAATTATTTAAGGATTTTATTTTGTTAATGTTAATTTTCCTTTGTTTCATGTTTAATTTTTTCTCTCATATGGTTGATATAAGTTTATAAAACTTGTTCTTTAAAAAGTAACGACAATTAGATTAATAAAAGTCAAGAAAGGCCATTTCTCATGTTTAGTTTATGTTTTAGGCAAGGCTATGAACATTTTGCATGCAACAGTATGCCTTCAGAACTTAAAATTCATGATTCAGGCATGGTCGTGCACTTCCAAGTGCTTGGTAGTGTGACTTGATAAGCTAAAAATTGAAAAAATAAGGCACACAACCATACGCCATGACATGCCTGGTTATGCCCCCCGATGAACATGACCGTTCAATTTTTATTTATCATGATCTTTGTCATATGCTCATGCAATAAGGACATTGCACATTTTAAATGTGGGGGAGAGATTAAAATTTTTTAATTTTAAAATTTTCTTTTCTGTTTATTAATTTTGTTACTTTATTTTATTTTAGTTTCCTTATTAATTAGGGATTCTATGAGAGATTCATTTCATATTTGATTCCTAATTCTTATTTTATAAAAGAAACTTTGACTTGATAATCTTTATTTTCCTTTCCTAAAATTTTCATAATATTTCCTGAATTATTTATAATCCTTGTTCTTATTTAAACCTTATGCATTTATTTTGTTTTTATTATTGTTATTTTCATTGTCTGTTGCTATTTTTTTTTTGTATAGAGGCTAACATTGTTGTGATGGTTAGAATAAAGACTTTATATTAAGGAAAGAGGGTTAATAATAGTAAAGGTAACTCAAAAGACATAAGAGATTATTTTGAAGCTTTCTTTACCATTTATTTTAAAGAGGAAGGTAAGAGATTTTTCTTTTAATTAAAAGGAATTTCAGCAAGCCAAAATATTTTGATGATGAGATACATCTAAACATGGGGATTAAAGGAACCATAGATGTGTTTTGTAAGAAATTGTGGTGGCCTAAATTGGCAGCAGCCTAACATGATGTATTCTTTGAGCTAACTATAGAATCTTACACTACTTTTATTATTTTAGCTGAAAATCAAAGAGGCTTTTCATGTATTTTTTGGAAAAGAATACTATTTTGACTATGAAATCATGTTTGACATCTTTGGCTTTCTTGAAAGAAGTGTTTTTCCACCTCCATTAGATTATAAAATGAATATTTTTTGGCACGAAATCCTTAGGGGTGATAGAGTTTGTGAAGGCCAAGTAATGACTAGTGGTTTGATTAAAGATCAGTCATATTTAATTCTACACATGTTCATGTCACACACCATTTTTAGTAGAAAGGACAACACTAGGGTTTCTCTAGATGAGTTATTTGTGTTATAATGCTTGAAAACTAACACAAAAGTGTGTAGTACATTCCTTTTTTTTATGTTTTATGAGGCTCGTTGTGCAGGCTAGGAAAGCATTATTATCGATGGGGCAAATTATCAGTAGTATGGCATTGTATTTTGATTTACATGAATTTTGTTAAACATCAATTTTTGAGCCACTAGAATCTGAATTCCTTGATGAAGACTACCTTAGCTAAATTATCATAGAATTCAATGAGCTTCATAATGTCACTTCAAGGAGATGCAACTTGTTACACCAAACGGTAATGCAATATAAGAAAGTCCCTTTACCTCCTAACACTATAGAGGAAGAAGCTAATGGAAGTGAAAGCCAAGCGAGGATGAGAAAGAGAACTGAAGGATGGAGTGAAGGAGTCATGTAAAAAATCAAGGAGCTTATTGATATCTTTAACAATATGATTGGAAATATGATCAGGGACTTGTCTCTTGATAAGGAGAAATTTAAGAGGCATTCAGAAGTGAGGGCTAAAAGGTTGTAAGCCAAAATTGATGAAATATTATGCATACTCCCTCAAATTAAAAGGTCTAAAACATTTAATGAGGCTATAAGAGATCCCATTTTCATTCCATTTACTTCCCTACCAAGTGCATAAAAATGAGGGAAGTACACTATTCTTTAGTTTTTGTTTGTTTTTGTTTTCTTTTCATGTTTATGTTTTGTTTTAATTTAAGAGCATTACTTGTTTTGGTTTAATTTTGTGTTGTTCATGCATTACTCTCACACTAGACTGTTGCAACCTATTCACATATAAAGTCTTATTAATTAAAGTTTAGTTTTCTTGAAGAAATGCTTTAATCTTCCTTTAATGATTTGTTTGGACTTTTTAGATTAGGAGATTAATCTATGGTTAGGAATTTTTATAATTTAATGAACTTCATGATTACTTTTCTATTGAATAAATGAATTTAGGTGATTAATGCTTGAGAAAAATGTTTGTAATTGGAATTTAAGTCCAACTTTAGTATGATTAAATTCTTATGTGTTTTAGCTTTTTATCTATAAATATGAGATTGAGCATAAAATGCACTTATTATGAGCTAAATTTGAAAGAATATCTTTAAATGCTCCTTCTATTCTAATGCTCTTTTTAGGGTAAGAGCATCCAAAGGACCCTTTTTAAAAGCATCCATACTAAGTAGTTCATGAAAGGTGGGGGATACTAAGATTGGGTAAACTTTGATTGAATTAGAACCTTATATGTGCTAAATTGTTATCTCCCTAATTGTTAGAATGATTCCTACTTCCTACTATTTTTCTTGAGCGTTAATTATTTGCTTTCATGATTTCAATAGAAAAGTATACTCCTCACATAGTAATAATGCATTTTTGACCTCGGATTACTATTTTAATTTTGACTTTTTAAGCTTTTTAGTAAAGGAAGATTGAGGTAGTTGGTCAAGTTAAAACTAGTTATGAACATAATTATTTAGGTGAATATGGTGTATTCGTGCTCTGCTTGAGGATAAGCAAACATTCAAGTGTGGGGGATTTTGAAGAGTGTGAGAAATGTATTATTTTGTGCACTCAATGTGTTAAAATTATATGTCATTCTAGTTGCATTTATAATCTTTTCATATGTTTTTCTTTAATTTAAATATTTGTGTTGCATGATTTAAGTTTGTGTTTATTTTTAGTATTTTGGGTTACTTTTGATTGTTTTTATGCATTTAGGTGTTCAATGAATAGTGATGGAATAAGGCATATGATTTTTAAAGGCTGTGGAAGTGTCAAAGAGCTTTTAAGGCACAATCTAGCAAGTTTAAGGCTTAAAAGAGGTGTATGGCCATGTGCATAATTGCATATGGCCATGCCTAATTGAAGGATGGACACATAACCATGCACACCCATAAGCATGGCCATACCTAATTATTGAATCCTTGAGAAGACAGACACATGGCCTTATGCCTAAATGGGCATAGTTGTGTGCACTGCTAGCAACCTTTTGAAATTTGAATTTTGAAGTGCTGGTTAGTTGGATCTGATGGATATTCGAAAAGGAAAGATCTAAAGAGGTTGAAGGCTAGGGTTTTATATATATATAGGCTCTAGAAACAAAAAATTATTCAAATTTTCTATATTTATTCTTTTTGAGAATTTTTTATTTTTCTTTTAATCATCAAAGACTAGTGTTTATTCATATGGTTTTAGAGATTAAGAAGCAAGGATTAAAGAACAATAAGCCATCCATTATGAAGGGAGTTTGCCTAAATACTTTTTATTATTCATTTCTATTTTGATTAGTGATGATGTTTATTTTCTTATACTCTTCTTCTTTGTCTCTTATTATCAACATGAGTAGCTAAGTTCTTATTAGGGTTCTTATATCAATTCAACCATGTAACAATTACAATTAAACCTAAGCTATTAATCTTAATACATTAGTTGTTGTTGAACTTAATGTCTTCATAAGATTAATCTCCCTTTGATTGAATTTGCACATTGAAACTTGATTGCGAGATAGGTCCCATTGGATATAAACAATAACATATTAGATGCTTTTTTAGTTAGGAAACATTTAAATAACTACTATTGATTAAGGGTTAGAGCTTTAAATTGGGTTGAACAATACTTGGTAAGTGAGAGCTATAAATCTAAGATGCTAATTTACTTTGTTAATTATGGGTTTTTCTGAGAGGAAAACCTAGGATTCCTTATATGCCTTTTAAATTGGATTAAGGTTAGGTATGCTTAGGTACTAGTTTATCTTAAGAAATGGTTGAATTAATAATAAGAACCCTAGCTTTTTAAAATTAATTGTTAATTAATTAAGATATATTTTGTTTAATTTTAATTGAATTCAAAAACACAATTTTTCGTTATTTAAGTAAACAAAACACAATTAGTATTACAATACTTAATTTGCAATCTCTATGGGATTGATATTGAATTACTACTTGTACGATTCCATATACTTATGTATTCACATTATGCACTAAGCCCTTTTAATAGAGTGTTGAAAGTTGATTACTTATTAGCATATTTCTTATTAAGGTTTTGAGAATTTTATGGGGTTTAGTTCCATTTTGAATGGGGCATTACAGTTTTAGTATAAGAGCGGGTTTTAAATTTTATAAACATTTATTTTACATATAGTCTATAACTTGTTTTATTAATTTTCTATTAAAGGATAATGCCATTGCATTTGGAAGGTTGTAAGGGTAAAGGTTGAGGTGAGGTTGAGGGTTTGGTTAAGGCTGGGGAGTAAGACTTATTAGGCTTCAGGATATTGGCTAACCAAATAAGAATCCTCCTCTCATAGATGTTTTTGAAGAAGAATTAGTAGAATATGATATTGATGAGCACGAGGTACATGAACCTAAAGATGAAGGAGAGGCTAAATATCCTCCTTATCCTACTCATTTAGTACCACTAATAGTATATATTGACCTTGTTTTATAGCTAAAACAGTGATAATAAGTCTTGTAGCCAGAGAACATCATTGAAAAATTGGAGAACTAATAAAATGCAAAGAAGGGTGAAGCTTATGATTTCCATAGTGTACTAGACTCAAGGGAAGCAAATAAATGAATAAAGGCCCTAAAGAGGCTTTCACTACTCTTGAACTTACTGATACTTTGAAAGTGAGCAATGTTTATAAACTACTTCTTGAGGTAGTAGACATATGGTTTACAAGTGTTAGAAATTTGCATTATCCAACTTTGATATGAGAGCTTTAATTAAAGTAGAGTTTTATAGAGAATATTTGACATAAACTTATAGAAGTAAAAAACAATATGCCTTCATCCACTTGATGCAAGTTAGTTCCACAATTAGAGAACATATGGAAAAATTTAAAGAATTTTTTAAGTTTGCTATAGATATCTTTCTTATAGAAGAGCAGAAAATGTAGAAGATTTAAGAAACGGTTGAAGTAGAGATTCAAGATGGCTTATCCTTATATGAAAGAACATAATTTAAGGGTTAGGTTGAAAAAGCTATAGAAAAGAAAAGATTATAGTAAGAAATAGAATAAGAAAAGAAGTCAAAGTCTTTAGTATGGAGTGAAAGATAGAAGTCCTTCAGTAAAGGAAGAAATCAATCTCAGATAAGATCAAAGACAATAAGTCGTGGCAGTAGAGGCTATTCAATTAAAACTATACCTTAATCCACTTAGCCCCAAGCTAGCCAAAGCTTAATTAAATAATGAAACAGTGGTCCAATAGGTGTACGAGGAGCTATAACTATTGATTATTTCATGAAGGAAAATGCAAAAAATAACCTTTGACTTATTCCTTGTATGGTGATTTAGGTCACATGAGAAGAGATTACCCACATAAGACACTATTTAAGGGATCTACTTAAAGGTTAGCTTATAGGGGTGGTAGAGGTGGTAGGCCTCCTTTTCAAGGAAGAGCGACCAATAGAGGTGTAAGGGTTAATACTAGTAGAGCTAGTGGTGCCACCCAAACTAAGCACATAGGTTAGGAAGCACATAGTAGTATACTTACAATTTAGATGAGGATATATGACATCATTCAACAAGGGGCTATTTCTTTTTTTTTTTTTATGATTACTGATATATTATTTATTTTTGAAAGAAATGCATATTTTTTAATTGATCTTGGCTCATCACATTCATCCATTTTATCTTCATTTTTCATAATAAGTAAAAAGAACCTAACAGGATGAGTGAGAGTCTGGTTATAGATATAACTATTAGGGAAACTATAATGTGTATTATGTGTTTAAGGAGTGTGAGTTGAAAGTGGGTGTACCAATTTTAGGATACAATTGTGCACGTATGTGATGAAAGCCCTTATGATGAAAATCTAATTGAGAGTTGATATCTGGTGTTGAGTTTCATGATTTAAAAGACTAAGTTGAAACATTTTGTGGATTTAATTACAAAATTGATTTTTAGGGATTTTTATTTTTTATAATTTAAAATAAAAAAAATTTATTATTTTTGGTCGACCAACGTTTAATGTTGATCGGTGTTGTGTAATGCCGACCGACATTATGTAATGCTAGTAAGTATTAGGCAATGCTAATCGACATTACGGGTGAAAATCGGCATTCTAGAATGCCGATTTTCGCTAAAAAGTGATTTTTACGCAATTTTTTACACTAATTTTATCTTTTTTCATTCTTTCATTGTTCCAAAGTTTTTAATTTTTCAAAATCTTATCGCTTATCTTCTCGTTATCCTGATTTTGAAAATTAGAAAAAATGCAGCCTAGTCTCCTGATCTCGCTCCCAGCTATCACGCAACTTCCCTATGTGATCATAGGAAATGAAGTGGTTGGGTCTGGCTTTAAAAGCCAAAAGGCTGTGAAGGGAGCTAGCTAGCTATCTAGAGAGCAAGAAAGAGCTAAAAGGCCGAGAGAAAGTCTATGAAAAAAAGAAAAAAAAAACCTTTAAGAAAACCATAGTTATGAAAAAACTAGAGAGAATAAAAACCCTAATTAGCTACTGTAAAAAGATACATTCTTTGCTTTTAAAGTCCAAAGAATCAAGAAAAAAGAAACAACAGAGTCAATCTTAAAATGGTGACAATCCAAATTTGAGGGGGCATTTAAATAGCATTTGTACGACATCTTCTACCCTTCTTTTTTCCTCTTTTATTTTGATTCCTTACTAATTAATATTTTTTTTATTTTGATTAATGTTCTATGACACTCTGGAGATGAAAGTGGTGATATGCAATTTTGGCAGTGACCATAGGAAGAATTCATGGAATGTCATGGATTAAGATTTGTAAAACCCCCGTAGGATTTAGGATATATGATTTCTATGTTGTTTTAATTTGCTTTTATTTTGGGTTGTAATTAACTTGATTTTAATTTTTGCACAGTAGTTTGTAATAGCCCTAATAATGGGAAGTAGTAGAATTTTGTATTTTTTTGCACTAAAATTGATTGGTAATTTAGGTTCAATTGGGTAAAAATTAATTAAAATCAATAGTGGCTTTAGATTAATTTAGAGTTGCATGTAAATTGATTTAGGGTTTTTTAGAAAATCAAATAAATCTAGTGTTTAATATGATTTTGTTATGATTTTTTGTTTGGGTTTTGTTTTTGGATCTTTTAATTCTTTGGGCCCCAAGCCCACATTAGGATCTAGACCATTTAATAAATAGGCTTAAAAATGGTTTCTAGGTTTTAATTAATTTAAAATTAATTTAGAACCATTTAGGTTAAATTAGATTGAAGCCCACTTTTAATTAATAAAATTAACTTCAACTTTAGCCCACTAATTTATTTTATTTCTTTTTTAAAAAAAATTAATTAGACCTTAGGCCCATTTCTAGTAATTAAAATCAATTTAGACAAAGCTCAGCCCATTAATTTTTTTAAATAAATAGACTTAGACTCCATTTTTATTTGAGTTAAAATTAAAATAGACTTAAACCCACTTAATAATTTATTGTTTAAAATTTGTAAACAATAGGCCCATTCATTTAGTTAATTAAAATAAGTAAATTTAGGCTCACTAATTCAATTAAAATGTAAGCTCATTGCTAGTCCTATTCACTTATAAATAAAAATGTAGAATTAGATAACTTTAATAAAATTAATCTAGCTTAGACATAGGGACGTTGTCTTTTGTATGCATTTTTTACATGTGATTTTACAACCTGTTGCCTTTTTGGGTTAGATGGATGTTTAATTTGGGCTTAAATAAAATTGCATGTAATTAGAGAATAAGATAGTAATTCATAAAGTATTTTAAATGAATACTGGAATAAGAGAAGTTAGTGTTTCGTTCCCAAAATCTCCTAGTTGTGGTGCTAGCATTCTTTTAGAGAATTGAGTACCACCTTTTGATTTGTCATAGTTATTACCCTAAGTGGTGACTCCTCATCTCTAAGCTATGACCTTGTGACATAGTAGTGTGTTCCCTAGGGCCTGAGCCCAAATAGTGTCATGATTGTTAAAATATTGGGCGCGCACTAAACCCCGCCATCTATAGTGGCGACTTCATTGGGGATAAGAGATACTGATTCTACTTGTGTTCTTTAGAGTTATTTTATTAATTATTATTTTATTCTTGCATTCATTCTGCATGTCCCTATTAAACTGATGGCGTTGGTTTATGATTCCATGATTCTACTAGCTTATTAGAGTTGTAAATTGGCTAACCATCACTCTTACCCTTAACTTGGTTCAAAAGAGATTACCAGGCTCATCTGAATAGAGTCTATAGCCCAAGTCTTAATGGGGAGTAGTCTTCTCTTGAGTTTGCAAAGGATGTTGGGGCCCTTTAACCTTGGCATGTAACTCAAATCCTAAAGGAGGGCATCTTGCCAAGGGAACCTTGACTTTTTACTGAACCCTAACTAGATATAATGGCTTAGTTACTTCCCCTAAGATCTACAAAAATTGCTTGTGTGATTTTTTTGCAATGAGGTATTTCTATCTATAAAATCCCAGGCCCATACGTTTGAAGTGCCTTGGGGTAATGAAGATTGGGCTAGACCTTTATACTTAGAAATGCTATTTCTATGCTTATTACGATGAGGTATTTCTATCTATAAAAGCCTAGGCCCATACTTTTGAAGCTCCTTGGGGTAGTGAAGATTAGGCTAGACCTTTATACTTAGAATGTTATTTCTATGATTATTATCATGAGGTATTTCTATCTATAAAATCCCAGGCCTATACTTTTGAAGCCCTTTGGGGTAATGAAGATTAGGCTAGACTTTTATACCTAGAAATGTTCTTTCTATGCTTTACTACTTTAGGAGAGATTTGGCATGTGCATCAGTCCTTGATATCCCCTATTGATATTAAGACCAAGATAAAAAATCCTAGGACAAGAGACTTTCCATTGAACACGTGTGTGGGAGGAATAAGGTTGGAAGGTTAGAAGGGATTATGTTGTACACTTGATTGATACTTGCTACTTGTCACATAGCACATGCATCATGCATATATGCATCTCATTCATCATACTAACACCTTGTTTTGTAGCCATCATAGATACATCAGGGCCTTCTTGTATTTAGGAATTGAAAGGTGGCTGACTAAGAAGAACGAGTCTGACTTCTAAAGCCTTAGTAAAGGAAATCCTGAACAGACTGGATAGATAAGAAAGAAGCCCTATCAACCAAATTTACTGAGAGCTGAACCAACTTCACTTGAATTAAAACAAATGGAACAACAGTAAGGGAACTAGACATTAAAAGACATTAAGGGAGCTTTGATGGATGACATGAGGGCTATGATGCAATATGAGCTAAGAAAAGCACTATCTAGACTGATGCAACTACTACTGTCATACCACCATGTATAATTGAACAACCACCTGCTACTGATACTATCCCACCTACTGCAGATGCTCCACCTATTGCCAATAATGCTGGGGGATAACCTGTTGCTAAAAACCCACTTGTTATCGATTTACAGCCTGAGAATGTTGAGAACTACATGATAGAAAAGGCAAATAAAGAATCACTTGAACTGGTACATGACTATGAGTCTAAGTATATACGAGCATTGACCCAAAAGATGTCCAAGATGGAAGAGCTAATCAGGGGCCAAGGCATAGGGTATTCATTTGACTTTAATGACATACTGCAGATATAAGATGATAGGCTGCTTGACAAGTTTAAGATGCCACAGTTGTAGAAATTTAATGGGAGAGGAGATTCGAGGATTCATCTAAGCTAGTACATAATAACCATAAGTAATACTAAAGCACCATCAACAGTGATTACTAAGTTATTTGTGTTATCCTTAGAGGGAATGGTTATAAAGTAGTATCATAGGTTGGAAAAATCTATAAAAATTAATCGAAAAGAACTATGTACTACCTTTTAAAAATAGTATGATTATAATACTAAATTGGAAGTGTCCATTAGAGATTTATAACTGTTAAAGCATAAACCCAATGAATATTTTTTTGATTTTCCTTACTAGATTCATGAATAAAGCAGGGCTGATGAAGAATAAGCTAGCCAAGAAGGATTAAGTTAGGATGATAGTTTGGAATGTGTCACCTAATATGGTTGAGAGTTTGTAGATGATGAACCCTAAAACTTTCATAGACCTGTATGATGATTGTCTGTAAGCAGAAGAGATTGAGAATGATAAGAAAATAAGCCCTAGAGGCACTAGAACTCAAAACTACCCAACCAGGGGCACGAGGTTTAGATAGGGACATTACAAAGCATCATATTCCAACTCATCTAGAAATAAAACCAGTTAAACAAAAATTGCATAGGCTAAGACCATAATGGATTGAAAAGATAAGAGAAGAAATTGCTAAACAAATTTAGGCCATCTTTTTAAAGGTAGTAGATTATCCCCAATGGCTAGCAAATATAGTCCTGGTACCTAAGCTAGATGGTAAGGTGCAAATGTGTGTTGATTTTAGGGATTTAGATAAAGCATGTCCGAAGGATGACTTCCCTTTACCTCATATCAATGTGATAATGGATAGTGTGGCATTAAGTACGATGTATTCCTTCATGGATGGGTTCTCTAGCTATAGTCAGATAATGATGGTAGTTATGGATAAGATCAAGACAACTTTCATCATAGAATAGGGGACATATTGCTGCAAGGTTATGCCTTTTAGGTTAAAGAATGTAGGTGCAACATATCAAAGGGTAGCCATAGCTCTTTTCCATGACATGATGCATAAGGAAGTGGAGGTATATGTAGATGATATGATGGTCAAGTTAGAAATAAGAGAGGGTTATTTTAAAGCACTAGAAAAATTCTTGGAATGCCGTGAGAAGTATAATTTAAGACTCAACTCGAAGAAATGCATTTTCAGAGTTACTTCAGGAAAGTTACTGGGGCATATAGTCAGTAGTAAAGGAATCAAAGTGGATCCACATAAAGTGAAAGCCATTCAGGAAATGCCAACACCAAGGATAAGGAAAGATGTGAGAGGGTTTATAGGCAAGTTATGGTATATTAGTAGGTATATTGCAAGGCTTACTAATATCTGTGAACAAATCTTCATGCTTTTTGAGAAAAGATCAACATGAAGAGTGGAATGATGACTGTTAAAGGGCCTTTAATAAGATAAAAGAGTATCTTACTAATCCACTTATACTTAAACCACCAAGACTAGGTAAACCCTTGATCCTATATATGGTTCTAAAGGAAAAGGAAATAGAGGCAATGTTAGCATAAGAAGGACTGGATGGGATAGAGCATATAGTGTATTACATTAGCAAGAAGTTCCTGTTCTATGAAGAAAAGTATAATTTGGTGGAGAAGACATGTTTGATAATAATCTGGGCAACAAGGAAATTGAGGCACTACTTTCAGCCTATATAGGGTTTAGGCCATTTCAAAATTAGACCCCCTATGTTACTTACTTTAAGCACTTGCTTTTATTGGAAGGATGTCTCGATGGCTTGTTCTCTTGACTGAATTTGATATAGAGTACATTACCACGAAGGTTATTAAGGGAAGGGCAGTAAAAAATTCCTAGCTCAAAAAGCAATATAAGGCAATGAACAGTGAAACCTAGAATTCCCAAATGAGAATCCATTAGTTGTAGAGCATCAAGAATGGAAGCTTTATTTTGATAGTGCAGTAAACAACAAAAGAGCTAGGTTGAGAGTGATCCTCATCATGCCAGAGGGAGAAACCATACAAATGGCCAAGAAGCTGGATTTCAAAGTAACCAATAATATGGCTAAGTAAGAAGTGTGCATTCATGGAGTAGAAGCGATGATGGTAGCTGGAGTAAACTAGTTATTAGTATACAGGGATTCTATATTGGTTATCAACCAGGCTAATGAGGAATGGGAAGTGAAAGAGGAAAAGCCAAAACCCTACATCCGCTATTTGAAAGCTTTAATAAAGAATTTCACCAAGTGTCTAATTATCCATTTATCAAGAGATGACAATCACATAGCAGATGCATTGGCAACACTCTCTTTAATGTGGGATAGTGTGACTGGGTTGACTATAAGGCTGCTAGTGATCATAAAATCAAAGGCTCCGTGTTATAGGGGTGAGCAGATTATGGGAATTCATACAGGGACCCAAGAGAAGCCATGGTTTTATTATGTTCAGAGGCTCATTGAGGAAGGAAAATATCCAGATGAGGCCACTTAAAAAGAAAGATATACTCTGCGTGTTCTTCCATGTAATTTTCCAAGCCATGATGGGGTATTGTATAAGAGTATGCCGAATGGAATGCAACTCAGATGTCTTAAGAAAGATGAAGCAAAAGAGGTGATGAAAAAGGTTCATACAAGAGCTTGAGCTTCTCATATGAATGGGATAATCCTAGCAAAGAAGATAATCAAATAGGGGTACTACTGGATGAGCATGGAAATGGATTAGATTAGAACCATGAGACAATGCCATTAGTGTCAGATCTATGGGAACCTCAACCACCTTCCTCAAATAGTGATGAATAGTTTATCATATCCTTGGCCTTTTGCAATATGGGGAATTAATATCATAGGAGAAATAAGGCCAACAGCATTGAATGGGCGTAAGTACATAGTTATGGCAATTAATTACTTCTCTAGATGGGTAGAGGCTGAGTCTCTCAATGCTCTAAAGGCAAAATAGATGGCTTGATTCATCGAGAAGAATCTCATTTGTAGATATGGGGTTCCACATTATATAGTGATAGACAATGGGGTTCAGTTTCAAGCAGAAATGACAGAGTTATTTTAGAAGTATAGGATCGAGCATCATAAGTCTTCACCATATCGACCTCAGACTAATGGAGTAGTGGAAGTAGCAAATAAAAATATCAAGAAAATAGTCTCCATGATGGTCAAAACATACAAGGATTAGTCTGAGTTTCTTCCCTTTGCCTTGTGGGGATATAAAACTATAACCAAAACTGCCATAGGCCAAACTCTGTTCTACCTAGTGAACAACTGTGAAGCATTTTTGCCAATAAAAATTGAGATCAAATCCCTAAGAGTAGTTATTGAGGCCAAAATTCCTGAGAGTGAATGGGTAAGAAAAAGATATGATCATCTAGTGTCTATAGACAAAAAAAGGTTAACAGCTTTATTTCATACCCAGATATACTAGAAGAGGATCGTAAGGGCATTTAATAAGAAGGCAAAGCTGAGGAAGATTAAAGCAAGGGATATAGTACTGAGATGATCTAGAGTAGTGGTGTTCGATCTAAGAGGAAAGTTTAGACCAAACTAGGAAGGACCATACTTAGTTAAGTCAGTTATACCAAAAGGAGCTGCCAAGATATCTAATCTTGAAGGGAATGAGTTCATGGAGCCTGTTAACCTATATTGCCTCAAGAAATGCTATCTATGAAAATAAATAAAAGTAGTATAAAGAAAATAAAAGTCCACTGACTAAAAACCCTAAAAAGGCTAGTCAGGCAAAAATTAGGACATTCTCGCTGTTCAAAAAACCCGCAAAGGGCTGGTAGGCAAAAATTAGGGAATAAAATAAAAGAAAAAAGGTCCCAATGATTAGAAAACCTATAAAGGGCTGATCAGGAAAAAGTTAGGGGAATAAAATATGAGCAAAAAATATTTAGTTAAGAAAAATTTAAGGCATAAAAAATTTCACTTAGGATCATCTATTCATCTAAGTCTAATTTCATGAAGGGAAGTTTAAAATAGAGTAGTACGAAAGATAGCTTGTCCTAACTACAAATCAAAGATGAAAGTAGCTTAGAATCAGTCATCCTTAGCTCCAGAGTCAGGCCATGGGCTCCATCATTTACTAGGATCACCAATGTGATAGGTATTTGGAGGTCTAGCAGATGAAGTACTAACATTGTAGGCATCAAGGTCTGAGTTAGCAAGCCGTCGGTGAAGCACCTCAATCTCTCGCTTCAGATTCCTATAATAACTCTACACATATAGGAAACATCATATCATATGCATTCCATGCATACATTTGCATAATAAAGTGTATGTATACTTACTCATCAACTATTTGTGACCTACATGGTAAATAATCTTTGAGATGAGGTGAGTTCATGTAAATACTCTACCTGTGTTTGGGGGACCTATTTTGTAAAGTTGTACTAATATCAATACCAAGAGTAAAGGTAATATAAGATATAAGTTAGACAAACTCATATGAGAAGTATTTACTAGAGAAAAGATGGGGAGCTAAACATCACCGAAATGTATCTATTGCTTAACTAGAGCCTGAATAGTAGGAGCCCAATAGAGCATGGATTTGTTAAGAAGAGGAACATCACCAAAAAGCTCCTTCACGAATGGTTCTAACATGCTTAGTGCACTATGCACAGCCAGGATTGGATTCAAGGACATCAGGTGCAATCTCAGGCTCAAGAGCAACATCACTCTCCTACATAGTCTCAGTCCCCATATTAGCCCTAGCTGCCTCCTCTATTACTTCATCAGCAGGGGAGCGAACCTCCTCAATATGTGAAAAGTAAACTATAAGAAAAGAATAAGTAATTAGAGAGTTCCAAGAAATAAATGATCAGAAGTTACCTCAATTTGATCAATAAGAACCTGCTCCAATAGGGTCTCATATATGAACTGTCGATAATGATGAGATAGCTTAAGAAAAATAGTGGCATCATATCCCTATAATGTCTGTCTTAACTCTGAGCCCATCAAATGAGAACTATAAAGCATCAAGTGGGGAACAACAATAGGAATACATTGTCAAGAAGGTCTAGAGTGCCATTGGTATACCCGCTCTCCCAAATACCACATCCAATAGCCATAACCATGAAGTAGAACCCTCATCTCTTGAAGTCGTAATACAACATCCATGAAATCATGTTGCTGGACATCATTAGCTCCCTCTAGCCAATTAGAATAGATTTGCAACATCATGATCAATTAAGTTTAACTAGTATTAAATCATAAAGTACTAATGGTATTGTTTTCTTACCAGATCCTACTCGATAGTGTTCAGCTGATTGTGATAGGTCTGCAGAGTATTCATGAGACTAGCTAGATGGGAAGAGCCCTATCTTTGCATTAGGGGGAGACTCCTTTCAAAGTTGATAGCCTTGAAGCCATGAATCAACCCAATCTCTATGCTCTAGATTTGAAAGAGAGAATAAATCAACAAAAAGAAAGAAAAGGAAAAGAGAAAAAGAAAAATGAAAAGGGGAAAAGCTCATATACAGGACATGCCAGAAGCAGCACATGGTGACAGTGCCTCTATAGATAGTGTCCAATCTGTAATACAAATAAGCTTATGTTGCAGATCCCAAGTCGAGGGTGGTAACTCAGTCTAAGTCTCAAAGAGCACCAAGAAGGGTAATGCTAACTTGTGACCAGTCTCACAGAAGAGGGTCATGCCAAGCAAGATCATGAGGAAGCACCTCAACTTATGAGAAATTTGATAAGGTGTGGTGGTGGGAAGATATCTGAATCCCTTGACCAATGATGAAAGAATAATATTCTTTTAGTTATTCCATTCCGGGACAAATCTGATCAAATCTCACACATACTGACTTTACGCATACTTAAAAAGACTGTAGTAACTGATGTCGAAAGAAATGGGAGTCTCTATGAAGGTAATCTTAGTTATCATAGAAAAAATTGTAGGCAAAATAGTTAACTCACCTACACGAGTATGGAATGTATGGTTTATGTGCATCCACTGCTCAATCAGTGTGTATAGAGAATGGCAATCAGACCTCCCTCAAGTAGTTAAAAGCCCAATGTCAAATTATCTGAACCTGAAGGCCCAAACCAGCTGTGCAATATCCCCAGGTAGCTTATGGAATAAATCATGAGCTATGAAAAATAGCTAGAATAAACAAAAGTGGGAAGTGTTACCTCATTGCCCATATATATGCACTTAAGAAGGTGAAGGTGAGTCAAGGGAAGCACAGTAGAACCTTCTTAAAGTCTAAGGTTGTTTTAAGGAAAATGGAGAGGCATAATGGTCAGATCAGATAAAACCTTTATTCCTCTATGTAGCTTATATTATAGGTCAACCATACAATCTGACAAATTATGAATCAGACTTTGGATGAGCAAGAAATCAAAAAAAGAAAATCAAAGAAAAAAAGGAAAGACATGGAGAGGGAAATGAAAGGATTGCATAAAAAGTAAGGAGGGAAGCTTCTCATAAATGGAAAATATCCATTTTGCTCTATTGACTATGCATGCATTGAAAATTAAGTTTTTCTTTGCAATTTTATCCATAATTGCATTTCAGTTAGGATTTAATTCCTAAATAATTCATTTAACTCATGTCTTTAATCAATTAATTGTGTTTGTATTTATTCAGAATTATCTATTAAGTATAAAATATAGAATATTATAAAATTCAACTTTGCATTTCTACATGCATCATTCCAATTAAATGTAAAATTCATTTCATATTACACAATAGCTGAATCATAAATTTTCAAATTATCATGTTATATGTTGCATAATATTCATAACATGAATTTCAAATTCCACATGTTATATGCTTCAATAACGGTTATAACATGGCCTTTTTCAGACTTTTTATCACTAGACACTATATAGTATAGTGATATCACTAGACATCCTACAGTGACTATAATGAGTTTTAAATTGCTAGCCATTCCACAGGAACTACAACACCATTTCAAAGCTTGCTATACGTCCTACAAGAATATAGCTAAGGCCATTACATTCATTTTGTTGAACGTCTTATAGGGAATACAACAAAATTCATTATCACTAGACATCCTAAAGGGAATATAGTGTAATTTACTAGACACTACACAGTAGTTATAGTATCATTGCTAGACGTTCCATAGGAACTATAACACATTTTTCAAATCACGAATCACTAAATGTCCCGTAGGGAATATATCAAAATTTTAAATCACTGAATTGCTAGATATTCCACAAAAACTATAGTACTTCTTTCATATCGAGGCCCGCTAAATGTCTCATAGGGAGTACAATGAGAATAATTGCACTCATTTTGTTAAAACCTCCTCTGGGGAATATAATGAAATTCATTGTCATTAGACATCCCAAAGGGAATATAATGTAGTCGACCAGACACTACACAATAGTTATGGTATTATTACTAAACATTCCATGGGAACTATAGCATGTTTTCAAATCACAATTCACTAAACGTCCCAAGGGGAATATAGCAAAATGAATAAGTTTCATTAGACGTTCCATAGGAAATGTAGTGAAACATATTAAACATAGCATCTTGCTTGAAATTTCTTAACAATTTAAGCATCAGCAAGTCAATTAGGATACAATAAAGTACCCTAATTCTTTCTTTCAAATTTGTGTACTATTATTGCTTTGCCACAATTTGTCAAGCAAATAGCGATAAAGTGGGGCAACTATAAGCACCCAATTTTGAGATACAATTATACACATGTGCAATGAAAGCCCCTATAATGAAAATCTAATTGAAAATTGATATCTAGTGTCGAGTTCCATGATTTAAATGACTAAATTGCAACGTTTTATGGATTTAATTACAAAATTGGATTTTTAGGGATTTGATTACAAAAATTAGAAAACTTTGATGACCTTTTTCATAATTTAAAATAAAAATATAAAAAAAAATTATTAATTTTGACCGACCAACATTACATAATGTCAGTCGGCATTACAAGTGAGAATCGACATTCTGGAATGCTAATTTTTGCTAAAAAGTGATTTTTTACATTGATTTTTTCTTTTTTCATTCTTTCATTGGTCCAGATTTTTTAATTTTTTAAAATTTTATCGCTTATCATCTCATTATCCTGATTTTGAAAATTCAAAAAAATAAAATGCAGACTAGTCTCCTGATCTCGCTCCCAACTATCATGCAACTTCCCTGCATGATCACAAGAACTAAAGTGGTTGGGTCTGGCTTTAAAAGTCAGAAGGCTATGAAGGGAGCTAGCTAGCTAGCTAGAGAGTGAGAAAGAGCTGAAAGGCTGAGAGAAAGTTTGTGAAAAAAAAAAGAAAATAGAGCTCCAAGAAAACCAGAGTTATGAAAAAACTAGAGAGAATAAAAACCCTAATTAGCTACAGAAAAAGGATATGATCTTTGTTTTTTTTTTTTTGCTTTTAAAGTGTAGAGAATAAAGAAAACAAAAACAATAGAGTCAATCTCAAAATGGTGATAATCCAAATCTGAGAGGCATTCAAATAGCATTTGCACAACATCTTCGACCCTTCTTTTTTCCTCTTTTATTTTGATTTGATTTCTTTTTTTCATTTTTTTATTTGATTCCATACTGATTAATTTTTTTTTATTTTGATTGATGTTATGAGACATTCTAGAGATGAAAATGGTGATATGAAATTTTGGTAGTGATCATCAGAAGAATCCATGGAATACCATAGATTAAGATTTGTAAAACCCCCTATAGGATTTAGGATTTATGATTTCTGCACTCTTTTAATTTCCTTTTATTTTGGGTTGTAATTAATTTGAGTTTAATTTTTTCATAGTAGTTTGTAATAGCTCCAATAGTGGGAAATAGTAGAATTTTATATTTTTTGCACTAAAATTGATTAGTAATTTAGGTTCAGTTGGGTAAAAATCAACTAAAATCAATGTTGGCTTTAGATTAATTTAGGGTTGCATGCAAATTGATTTAGGGTTTTTTAGAAAATCACATAAATCATGTGTTTGATATAATTTTTTATGATTTTTTGTTTGGGTTTTGTTTTTAGAACTTTTTATTTTTTGGACCCCAAGCCCATGGTAGGATCAAAACCATTTACTAAATAGGCTTAAAAATGGTTTTTATGTTTTAATTAATTTAAAAATAATTTAAGCCCATTTAGGTTAAATTAGATTTAAGCCCACTTTTAATTAATAAAATTAACTTAGACTTTAGCCTACTAATTTATTTTGTTTCTTTTTTTTTTTAAATTAATTAGACCTTAGGCTCATTTCTAGTAATTAAAATTAATTTAGACTTAGCTCAGCCCATTAATTTTATTTTTTTAAAATAAATAGACTTAGTCTCCAGTTTTATTTGAGTTAAAATTAAAATAGACTTTGACCCACTTAATAATTTCTTCTTTAAATTTGTAGACAATAGGCCCATTCCCTTAGTTAATTAAAACAAGTAAATTTAGGCTCACGAATTTAGTTAAATTGTAAGCTCATCTTTAGTCCTATTCACTTGTAAGTAAAAATGTAGAATTAGCTAACTTTAATAAAATCATATCATTTTTTACATGTGATTTTATGACCTGTTTCATTTTGGGTTAGATGGATGTCTAATTTAGGTTTAAATAAAATTGCATGTAGTTAGAGAATAAGATAGTAATTCATAAAGTAATTCTAAATAAACATGAGACTAAGAGAAGTTAGTATTCCATTCCCAAAATCTCCTAGTTGTGATGCTAGCTTTCTTTTAGAGAATCAAGTAGGACCTTTCGATTTATCCTGGTTATTACCCTGGGTGGCTACTCCTCATCTCCATGATAAGGCTTTGTTACATAGTAGTGTGTTCCTTAGAGCCCTGAGCCTAAACAATGTCATGGTTGCTAAAATTTGAGTGCGCGCTAAACCCTGCCATCTATAATGGAGAAGGAGTTGCTAAATGTTAACCTAGTACCAATACATTTGCAGTACTAATACATTTGCAGTACTAATACATTTACAAGTGTTTAACATTGTTTTAGGCATGGATGTACTATCCTCCTATTAATATAGGGAATTACTACAGAAAGTTTATAGTATTGAATCCACTTAAGGTGCAGTAACTGACTTTTAAAAAGAGTGTTATGCATTGCCTACTTGCATTATCTCAGCTATTGTAGCTCAAAAGTTGATTATAAAAGGATGTCATGCCTATCTTGCATATGTAACTAATACTGAAAATAGGATGTTAGGCCTATCTTGCATATGTAATTGATACTGAAAAAGAAGAGTTAAAGCTAAATAAAATTCTAGTTGTAAAAGAACTCATTGATGTGTTTTTAAAAGAGCTTCTAAGACTGCCCCTGAACTCATTGATGTGTTTTTAAAAGAGCTTCTAAGACTGCCCCTGAATGAAAATTTGAATTTTCCATTAGTAACTTGGGATAGCTCCTATTTCACAAAAACCTTATATAATGATCCCAACTGAACTAAAAGAGTTGAAGGTATGATTGCAAGAATTATTTAACAAGGGTTACATCAAACCTGGTGTATCATTATAAGGAGAACCAGTGCTACTTGTAAAGAAAAATGATGGTATAATATGGTTGTGTATTGATTATCGATAATTGAATAAGGAAATAGTATGCAATAAATACACATTACCCTATATAGATGATTTATGCAATAAATACCCTTTAGTACTTTATCACATATTAAAATTGCTATGCTCACATCACTGCTTAATCTTCATGCTTTGAATGCAAAATTAGTACATGGTAGCTATGAAGCATTATTAGCCACTTTAAAAGTTTAGCCAATATTGGTAAATCGAGTTAGATATGCTTAAAGACAAGATAAATGGATCAAGAAGATTGTAGAAAAAATAAAAAGCAATGGTTGAACATACTTCTTCATTTCTAAAGATGGTACTCTTATGCTTGAAAATAAACTTAGTGCACCTAATGTAAATTCTTGAACTGAAAAATCATGGAGGAAGTTGATTGTTCTTTTTATTTAATAGATCCAGGGAGTACAAAGATGTATAGAACATAACGGGAAAAATATTGGTAGATTAAAATGACAAAGGATATTGCAGATTTTGTTGCTAGATATTTAGTGGTCAACAAGTGAAAGTTGATATAAAATTCCAGTAGGTACCTTACAGCCTTTTACAATTCTAGAGTGGAAATAGGGGCACACTGCAATGGATTTCATAATAGGGTTACCTCGTACTTAACAAAGAAATGATGCTATTTGGGTAATCATTAATAGATTGGAAAAATCAACTCAATTTCTACCCATTAAGGTGAGTTCTTTACTTGAAAATTTAGTAGAGTTATAAGTTGGAGAAGTTATATGATTGCATGGTAGACCATTATTTAATATCTTAATATCTCATATCCATGATTGGTAAAACATAATCATCAGTCGACATCATACTAGCCTTATTAATATTTATATAATAAATAAATGGCTAGGGATAATTAGAATAGAACTTTTATTTTAATCTAAGGGTTTTACTATCAAGTCACATACTTAATGATGTTTGTAAGAATTAACCATTCAAATGATGATTATAAAAGGAATGATAATGGAAATGCCTCTTTATTAATAAGATAGAAATGTTAATGGAAATGCCTCTTTATTAATAAGATAGAAATGTTAATACATAATCACAAATGATTGACCTAGTGCATATCACTAAAAATATCCCACTTGCACTAGGCCCAATGAACATTGTATCTAATACCCATGGACCTAGTATGACTCTCATCCTTAGGCTATGGAAGAGGCTTAGTTATTGGATCAACAATATTATCATTTGTAGGTACTCTGCATATCTTGACGTCACCTCTCTCAATAATATCTCGAATGAGATGATAATGCCTGAGTATATGTTTGGATCTCTGATGTGATATGGGCTTCTTAGCTTGGGCTATAGCTCCATTATTGTCACAATACAAGTTCACTAGATCTGACGTACTAGGAACAACACCTAGTCCAGTTATGAACTTCTTAATCCAAACTGCATCCTTAGCTGCTTCTGAGGCAACTATGTACTCAACTTCTATTATAGAATCAACAACGGTGTCTTTCTTGGAACTTCTCTAGCTAATTGCACCTCCATTCAAACAAAACACATATCCTGACTGTGATAAAAAATCATCCTTATCAATTTGGAAGCTAGCATCAGTGTAACCATTTACAACTAGCTTATCTTCTTGACCACCATACAGTAAAAATGCAACCTTAGTTCTTCTTAAGTACTTAAAAGTGTTTTTAACTACTGTCCAGTGACTTTCACCTAGGTCTGACTGGTATCTGCTAGTTATGCTTAAGGCATATGAGACATTAGGTCGAGTACAAAATATTGCATACATGATTAATCTAATAGCAAAAGCATATGGAATCTTACTCATGTGGTCTCGCTCATCTTATATTATAGGACACTGAGTCTTGCTGAGACTAATGTCATATGACATTAGCAAGAATCCGCTCTTAGAGTCTTGTATGCTAAACCTATTCAATACCTTAATAATATAAGTGCTTTGACTTATGTTAATAAGCCTTTTAGATCTATCTCTATAGATCTTGATGCCTAATATATAAGCAGCTTCACCTAAGTCTTTCATTGAGAAATAAAACCCTAGCCATGATTTGACATTTTGTACAACAAGGATATCATTTCCAATGAGTAGTATGTCATCGACATACAACACTATAAACACAATAGCACTCCCACTAACTTTCTTATATACACAAGGTTCATCTTCATTTTTAATGAAGCTAAATTCTTTGACTACTTCATCAAAATGAAGATTCCAACTCTGAGATGCTTGCTTCAATCCATAAATGGATTTTTGAAGCTTGTACACCTTACCAAAATTCTCAGGAGTAACAAAACCCTTTGGCTGTGTCATGTACACATCCTCAAGTAAGTTTCCATTAAGAAATACTATTTTGACATTCATTTTCCATATCTCATAATCTTAGTATGTAGCTACGGCAAGGAGAACTCGAATAGATTTTAGCATATCTACTGGTGAAAAAGTTTCATCTTAGTCTATTCCATGTGATTGTTTAAAACCTTTTGCAACCAGTCTTACCTTAAAGGTATGCACAATGCCATTCATGTTGATTTTCTTTTTAAAAACCAATTTACACCCAATAGTCTTTAAACCATCGTTTGGGTTAATCAAGTTCCATACTTGATTATCATACATAGATTATATTTCTAATTTCATGGCTTTTAGCCATTTCTCAGAGTCAAAACTATTTATAGCCTCCTGATAGGATGTGGGCTCATTTTGATCCTCAATCAACATATCATTATCACCAGTTATGGGAAATCCATATCTCTTAGGGATTTAAGGTGTCCTACCAAACCTCCTTAGGCCTTTTGGTACTTGTACAGGCTCAACATCTACTTATTGATCCAGTTGTAGTTCCATATCAGGTACAATGCTATTTTGTGAACCTTGAATCTCTTCAAGTTGCACTGTGCTTCCACTGGTTCCTTTGGAAATAAACTCTCTTTCCAAAAATACACCATTCCAAGCAATAAACACTTTATTCTCAGATGCATTATAGAAGTAATATCCTTTAGTTTCTTTAGGATTTCCCATAAAAAGGCATTTGTCAGATTTAGGTGCTAGTTTATCTAAGATTTGATGCTTCATATAAGCATCACATCCCTAAATCTTAAGAAAAGACAAACTGGGAGTTTTTTTAGTCCATATCTCATATGGTGTCTTTTCAACTACCTTGGAGGGAACTCTATTCAAAATGAATGCAGCAGTTTCTAAAGCATAACCCTAAAAGAAGATTGGAATATTAGATTGACTCACTATAGGTCAAACCATATCCAATAGAGTCTGATTTCTATGTTCAGACACACCATTCCATTGTGGTGTACCTGGAGGAGTCAATTGTGAAACTATCCTACCATCTCTAAGATGATCTTTAAATTCTTGGTTTAAATTTTCACCACCTTGATCAGATCTTAGTGTTTTAATATTTTTATCAAGTTGATTTTGTACTTTATTCTTGAAAATTTTAAACTTTTCAAAAGATTCAGATTTATGTTTCATTAGATAGAGATAACTATATCTACTGATCTGTGAAAGTTATGAAGTACTGAAAACCTCCTCTAGCAGTTGAGCTTAATGGTCCACATACATCAGAATGTATTAAGCCCAATAAGTCATTAGCCCTCTCACTTTGTCCAGTAAAAGGTGTTTTAGTCATTTTTCCAAGTAAACAAGATTCATATGTATCAAATGATTCATAATCAAATGAATTCAAAAGCCCATTTTGGTGTAGCTTTGAATTGTGTTTCTCATTTATATGGTCTAAGCGACAATGCCAGAGATAGGTTGAGTTTAAATCATTAGATTTAGACTTCTTTATATTAATGTTATAGATTGGCATTTTATTAGTGTCTTTAGCATCTAAAACATAAAGACCACCAGTGCATGGAGCATATCCATAGAAAATGTTACCCAGATAAATATTGCGTTTATTATTCTTAATAATAAATTCAAACCCTTTCTTATCCAAACAAGAAATATAAATAATATTCCTACGCATGGGTGGTACATAATAACAATTTTCTAAGGATAAAACAAGTCCATTAAGCAAAGGTAAATCAAATGTTCCTACAGCCAAAGTAGTAACTCTTGCTCCATTGCCTACTCATATGTACACTTGGCCTTTAGCCAATGATCTACTCCTTTTTAGACCCTGCACATTTGTACAAATGTGATATCCTAATCCAATATTTAATACCCAAGACTCAGAAGCAAAAGTAGATAAATTTAATTATATAACATGAATACCTAAAGAGGTAGTCTCACTACCGCTTTTCTTTTTTAGATCATCCAAATAGAGCTTGAAATTCCTTTTTCAGTGTCCTGGCTCATTGTAGAAAAAGCAAATTCCTTCTTTCAGCTTTGGATTTGGGCTTAGGCTTTGGCTTAGGCTTCTAAAAGCCTTTATAGGCCTTGCCCTTGCCCTTTGTAACCCTTTTCATCCCCTATCCCTTATTGACCATGAGAACATCCTTGGTGTTACTCTTGATGTTCTTTTCAATAGTTCTTAGCATCCCATGCAACTCTAAAATAGTCTTCTCCATACTATGCATTTTGAAATTCATAACGAAGCTATCATAAGCTTCAGGCAAAGAATAAAGAATAATATCCATAGCCAACTCTTGTTCAATCTTAAGACCAAGCTTTTCCAAGTGATCAAGATGACCCTTCATCTTGAGAACATGAGGATTGACAAAGCTGCCAGTAGTCAACTTACAAGAAAGCAATGACTTGATAGTATTGAACCTTCAATTCTGGCTTTCTTTTGGAATATTTCCTTAAGATGGCTTATCATAGTATAAGCCTCCATTTCCATCAGCTACTTTTGTAGCTTAGACTCCATACATCCAAGCATAACACAAGTGACATTAATAAAATCATTAAGATGCTTGTTATAAGCATCCCTTTGTGCTTTAGGAGCATTGGTAGCTTATTCCTCAGGGATGGGTTGATCAAGGATATATTCTTTTCTCTCATGCTTAAGAACAATTCTTAGGTTTCTATAGCAATCAAGAAAGTTAGTCCCATTGAGTTTCTCCTTCTTAAGGATCGATCGTAGTGACATGGTAGGTGTAGTGTTTGAAGTCATTATCTACAATAAATATGTGAAAAGTCCATTTAGTATTTTATTAAATAAGGCATGATAAATCCCATAAAATTATTTCAATTAATAACCCTCAAAGTTAATTTTCAAATTATAGTGGGCCAAGATCCATATTTCACCATACTCTAAATGACCTTTGGCTCATCGCCTAAAACATGGTTATTTAGGTAGAAAACTCTTATCAATTACATCTCATGTAACTCTTGTGTGGTATGGGATTTGACATCACATGTCGTGGTTTAAAAATCCCATATAATGCCCTAAGTCCAAAACCATTTTGATAACCTAGTTAAGTCAAACCATATCAAATGTTTGGATAACACTGTTATCCAACTTGCCTTCCCTGGATAAATTTATACACCCTGCTTTGGCAGGCCTATATATAATAATCTAAGGCTTGACCAGTGTTGAATTTATGGGAGGCATTACAATGACTTAATATTAAATAAGGGTTTGTATTTATTTAATCTTATTTAGTTGTTGTTATATTGTATCACATGGCATCACATACATGGCATTAGATGGCTTCACATACATAACAACTAAAATAAATGTGACATAGCATGGCTTAAATCTAATTTGATCTTCATAAGCCAATATGAAGATTAAAGGTCAAACCTAGGTAATATAACAATTACAAATTGAGCCTTCAATATGGATCTCTATCTTCTATCATGGATCTCCTTCTTAGGTTCCCACCTTGGATCTCCATCCTGGGCCTCTAACTTGAATTGCTCCATGGGTCTTGATTTACATTAATTGCTGTAATTTATTCTACACTATTACAAAGTAAAATAAAAATAAAAAAACAAAAATGACTCGCATGCCGTATTTAAAATTACAACCCATAAAATAATTAAATCCAATCACATTGGTCTGGGGGCCATGCTATGCACCATACATTAAATAACAAACATGTATAATATAACAATCTATTTAGTTAGCAACTCCAATTATTATGTTAAAAAAATAATAATGTGACAATTCTTTCGGGTTCAAGTGGCGGTGCCCCTGGTGGGGTCTCGGGGCAACGCCTTAGGTGGCGGTCCCACTGACTGGTCAATGGATCCGACGGTAAACAGTTTACCTAAGCTCTTCGGTGAACTGTCTTTCAGATTTCTAAAGTTTAATGATTTTCATAATCAAATTACTAAATAATTAATTTGTTAAAAAATGGCTAAAAATGCTCAATTAAAACCGCCATTAAAAAAACCCTAATGTGTGCTAAGGAGGCAACTAATCAATTTCTGTAATCATATTACTGGATCAGTGGTTGCCTAAAACCCTAAAATGACATCACTTTATGTAAACAAATTACATTTGAAAAATTTGTTCAAAACATATCAAAAATGATTTTTTTTATAAAGTGACAGCAACTATTAAGAAACACTGATTTCTAGAATCAAAATTATGGCTTGAATGAATTTGTATAAAACATATCCATTCAGCATAATCTGTTTAACACTTAAATAGATTGCCCCTTAATTCTTAATCTGTATAACATAAAATTTTTTGTTTTAACTTTAAACAAAAATAATTTTCTTGATTAAAACATAAAATAATATTATTAATTAAATAGAAATAAATTTCCTAATTAAAACATAAAAAAAATATGTTGTTTCAATTAATCATATTAATCAAAACAGAACATAGAACAAATTAGTGATTATCTTTGAAACCATATTACCTATACTGATTTTCATAAAATCAGTAAACAAAATTCAGAAAACACATTTTTGAAAATAGTTTAATCAAATTAAACGTTAGTTAATATTAATCAAATTAATATTAAATTCAGTTTTCAAACAGAGTATAAAGAATTGTCACAAAACGGATCAAAACCCTTTTGACAATTTTCAAAAACCCTTTTTTCAAAAATGAATCAAAACCCTAATATATATCATATATACACAAAATTAATTAATCGAATTACAAGTGGCTCTGATAACACTGTTGGGTTTCGTGATTCAAGCGCAACGGAAATATAAAAATTTTATCACTTTCCCAAACCTAGATCCATGTAATTCGACTAGTTGATTAAACCTAGGATTTCAAGAATCTTACCAAAATGCAAAAAAGGCAAGAAACTCTGGAAGGATGAGAGGAGGTTCACTCCGATGACACCTTACCTCGAACTTTTACTTTGATTCAGATTCAGATTTTAGATGTCATTAAAAGAATCCATCCTCTAAAGGTATCCACATGAATAGGCCTTGATCAGAATGATCTGTGTGTGTGCTAGCACGACTTGGTTGTCTCACAACTCAAGAATAAAACTCTTTTCTATTTTATTTTTCTCAAAATGCAAAGAAAACCAATTTTAGATGGCTTACTCAATTGATCTATCTCAAACCCTAAAGAACATAACATATATATAGAGTTCTCAATTAGGGTTTCACTTACCACACCCTTTTAGTAAATAGCCATTAAATTTGAATTTTATTTATTTAAAATAAAATCAGTATTATTATTTATTTAGATAACAATTATCATAAATAAATAGTTAAATATATTTATTTCTAAAGAGTTTAACTAGGCTTAATAAGCCTATAATTGTTTTGGGCCTCTTCTAAGTGTGTGACCCTGTAGGCTCACATAACATTGGTAGTGGGCTTAAATCTCTATTTAGGCCTACAAATCATAAATAGCCTTTAGTAAGATATTATGACTACCCAAGTCATGTGAAGTCAATAATTTGACATAACCTAATTATAGTGAACATTATAGTCCCTTTATCACATGATATCTGTATTAAACATAAGGTATAAAATGTGATCCTTATATAGTTCAATAATATTATTACTTGATTCCACATAGACTAAAAATGATAACTTTTTATCAATTCATTTCAGCATGGCCATGCATTTTCCTTCAGTCTAACTCATTAATGGGCCCATAGATATCTTACTCATATTAATGAGGGATAAATTCCTTTTTAATCACTCACATTCCTCACATAACTCATTTCATATCCAACAAAATTCTATTTAATCATTTGGTTAAAGATAATATTAGAATGTGTCAAAACATAAAACAACTATGTAGAAAACCACGGTGATTTTAAGGTCAAAGGACTTAAACAATATCACTACAATGAGAAATACTTATGACAATAATCTATATAGTATTCTCATAGTGGATCAATCCAATACATGATCTCTCATCATGTACCTATGAGTTGGCTTAATATCTCATATCCATGATTGGTAAAACATAATAATCAGCCTTATTAATATTTATACAATAAATAAATGGCTAGGGATAATTAGAATAGAACTCTTATTTTAATCTATAGGTTTTACTATCAAGTCACATACTTGATGACCTTAGTAAGAATTAACCATTCAAATAATGATCATAAAAGGAATGACAATGGAAATGCCTATTTGTTAATAAGATAGAAATGTCAATATATAATCATAAATGATTGACCTAGTGCATATCACTAATAAAAAATAGTATTTTACCATATGTTTCAATTGTTAAAAAAAATAAAACAAAAACACCTATGCACCAAAACCAAAAGAGAAAATGCAAAATATAAGAGGGGGAGAGGGGAGAATGAGAGAAACCTAATTTCCAAATTCTTCTTTCCTAAATTCCAATAAAAAATAAAACACCTAACTCAAATTAACCTTGATAAACCTTGAATCATTTTACTATTTATTGTTAAAAGCTTGAAATTAGAGGAGAGGGGAAGTAAGGCACGCTGAATTTAAGAAGATTTCAGCTTTGTTTCATATAGAATAAGGAGATGGTGGAATAAGAATGATACTTTCGAGAAATTAAATTGCAGGAGGCTTAGGTGTATAATGCTCTTCAAAGGTCTTTTTATTTTAGTGAGTAGGAATTGATTTTAGAATTTTGCTTTGACAAGGTCAGTAGATCATTGATAAAAATATAAATATACATATAAATATATATTTTCTCTAAAATTTGGTTTATTGTTAAATATGACATGATTGCTATAAATGTTTCCTGATTCTATCTTCTAAACTCTATTTTATTACTAAAAGATGGGAGCATGTATTATATCTTAATAAAGGTTGCTAAATAAAAAGTGTATATATATATTGCTTAATAAAAATGGTACACACTCATGTTATGCTTAATAAATGAGATGTTGAAAATGTTGTTGATGGTTGATTGTCTTTGGGACAGTGCTTGATTACACTAATGCTTTTAGGGCATGTAATTGGGTGGTTTACCCTTTAATTATCTATGCATGCTTGCATAACTTATAAATATTTAAGAGGAGTAACATATTGGATAGGTTATTACCTAAATGTATTTATTGCACTTAAGGGGAGCAACATATTAGATGGGTTACCACCTAAGTATATTTGATGCTTTTGGGGTACTAACATATTAGTTGGGTTAGCATTAAGGAGCTTAATATGGTAATTATGACTTGAACATGTACTATAATTATTGATTTTGATAATGAATATTTATATGAATGTAATGTTCTTTGAGAAATATGTGATTTGCTATTTATGATTTGAGCAAGTTTTGTATTGAAATGGAAATGTGTTAAGCTATTTGAATTTGGTATAAATGATATTTATTATTGTATTTACATGTTCCCCATTGTTAATTCTTAATTTACTCACTAAGTATTGATGCTCAACCTTTTATTACTATTTGTTTCAGTAAATATATCTTAGGAGTGAATCTTTAGATTGGTTGGACATCATTTTGCACTCTTTCGCATTAGAGCCAAGGTTGAGCCAACATTTTAGCTTTTTGGTGATGGTTTTGACTTTTAGAATAGTTTAGCATGTATAGTTTCTTAAAGATGGGCATACCCATTTATGTATGTATATATATAAATTTATTGTTGTAAATAAATACGTATGTTGTCTAGCTAATGCATGTGTGTTGAATACACTAAGCCCTTTTAATAAAGTGTTGAAAGTTAATTATTTAGCATATTTCTTATTATGGTTTTAAGAATCTTAAGGTGTCTAGTTCTATGTTCAATGGAGTGTTACAACCTAAAGTTTCTTTTGAGATCATTCAAGTATACTAATATTAATTACTAACCTATTTTTATGGTTATCAGTTAATCAAAGTTCATTAAAAAATTTTTAAGAATTTATTCCTCCTTGAAGGATTCATGTACTTTCATGGTCAAATTTCCTAATCTTATGAGTTAAAAGCTAGCAAATTACTCAACTTTTGTTGATGGTAATTTTCTTGTAAACATGCAAATGATGGAGCATTAATTGAATACAAGACAATAAGTACAACTTATAAAATTGATTGAATATAATTTATTAATAGATAAATAAAAATTTCAACAAGTGTAACTAGCCACTTTAAAACCAAACCCTAAATAATTTGCTTGTTCATGATACAAGTTTTTAACATTATAAAGAAATTAAATATGGAATACAAATACTAGAGAAAGAAGAAAAGAAAAACTCATTTCATAAATGATCTCAATCTTTGGCAGTGGTGTCCTCTCTTTCTCCTATGGCCAAAACATCCTTTTTATGGGAAAATAACCAAAACAATAATTTTTCTCCTTCAAATCCTTACCCATGAGGGGAATATCTTCAAAATTCAGCTCCTAAAGTATTGGTTTGAATTCCAGACTATTTTGGAAAGCAAAATTCACATGAAAACATACCAAAAATGCACAAATTAACTATGAAATTAAAAAGAAAAGAAAATTAAAATAAACAACTAAAATCCTAAAAAACATTGCATACAAATAAAAAAACCTAATTAAATTCTAATAGATTCTATGAAAATTAAATAGAAAACTAAATGTAGGAGTTCACCCTAACACAAATCTCTTCACAAGCCTCATTGTTTGTATGTAGTTATTTTTGAATATCAAAATGTTAATTTAATTATTAAATTTATTTGTGTATCCAAATTTGAATCTACCAATATTAGGTTTTCCAAACTAATACACTTAAAGTAAATAAAAAAGATTAAAAAAATCATGATATTTTTGTTTAAATCACAGAGTTGAAGTGAAATTTAACTAAATAACTTTGATTGCTTAAAATTATAAAAAAGGTAAAGGTCTTTTATTACTTAATTTAACATAATTGTATATAGTGATTCAAATTCAAAATTTTACTTAAGTAAAAAAAGTCTTCTGCTAGTTGATTCAAATAGTTATTGGTAAAAGATGATGATTCTTGAAATTAGAGTATTTGGCTTCAGTTCTTTCAATTTTCATGTTTAAAAGAGTCTCCTAGAAAAAGCAAGCAATAATCATTTTTATTTTCTCGACGATAATTGAACCTAAAGTTCAAAAGATGTAAAGTCTTTTCACATAATTCATATTCCATATTAATATTCTAGCACATATATATCAACAAAGAAAATTTTTTAATAAGCATCATTGAGAAATAGCTTGTATATTCATCATACTTTCCCTATATGTATGTATGGATGTGAAAATGTAGACAGTATAAAGGAGAATATAACCTCGTGTATATATATTAATGAATAACAATAACATATATATAACAACCTGATTATGGAGAGAATAGAGTTAACAACTAACAAAAACACTTTAAGTGATAGAGTTGTGTTTATAGCCCCTCAAGCTGAGTGGAGAGTGCTTGAAGTCGAAGCTTGTCTCAGTGTTTTTTAAAGAGATACCGACCCATAGGGTTGGTATTAGTTCATGATATGTAATTGACATGAATAGCACCTTAGACTACCTTTTCTTGCATAAAATGATAATCACATTCAATATGTTTGGTGCGAGCATGAAATATAAGGCTGGTAGAGTGATGAATAGCACTAATGTTGTCATGCCACATTATAGCGAGTTGAGAACGAAGAAAGCCAAGTTCATATAGTAGAGAACACAACTAAAGAATTTTCTACTATAGCATTTGCTAAAGATTTGTACTCACTCTCTATTGATGATCGAGAGATCATAGGTTGCTTGTTTACCATTCATGAGACTAGATTTATGCCAAAATAGATTGCAAAACCATTTATGGATCTTCTATCATCGAGATATCAACCCTAATTACTATCAGAAAAGCATTAGAGCTAGAGTGGTAAGGTAGATGAGAAGAACAAACCATGTTGCTTAGTATGTTAGAAATAGCAAATGACTCGCTTAATAGCCTTCCAATGATCAACAGTGGGAGTGTGCATGAATGGGAAAAATTTATTCATTAAGAAGGAAATTTCTAGGCAAATTAAAGTAAGGTATTGCAAGCCACCTACTAGTTGTCGATAGAGAACACTATTGTCAAAGGATGGAGCACCCGATTTGGTGAGAGGAGGTAAGGATGCCATAGGAGTGTAGTGCAGTTTGTATGTAGCCTTATTAGCTTAATGGAGTAAATCTCAAATATATTTTTACTAGGAGAGAACTATGCCATCAGATTGTTCTATAACCTAAATACCCAAGAAAAAAATTAATTTGCCAAGATCCCAAACTAGAAAGGTATTTTTAAGTGTGGCCAAGAACCATTGAACAATGGATAGAGAGGAATCGGTGCTTAGGATGTCATCAACATAGATAAGAATAAAAAGTGTAAAGTGTTAATGGTGCCGAATAAAGAGAGAAGTGTCCACTTTAGATGCTACAAATTTTAACTCAAGTAGAAAATCATGGAGGCATTGGTACCAGGCCTTAGGTGCTTGTTTAAGTCCATACAAGGAAAGGAGTATCTTACAAACATACTAAGGATACTATAAGTCAACAAACCATGACAATTCTTCCATATAGATATCTTTATCTAAAAATCCATGGAGGAAGGCATTTGATATGTCAATTTGATGGATTGGTCATTTGAGAGAAGTAGAAATAGCAAGTAGTGTTATGATAGGAGTTGGTTTAACTACTAGGCTAAATGTATCAATGTAGTCTACTCCATTCTCCTGTGTGTATCTTTTGGCTACTATATGCGCTTTATAGAACTTAACGGTTCCATATGCTTTCTTCTTTATCTGAAAAAGCCATTTATTTGCAACCACATTTTTTTCAAGAGGTCTTGGTACTAATGACCAATTTTTATTTTGAATCAAAGCAGGATTTTTATTGGCTATGGCTTGACAACATTTAGGGTATGAGTAGGCTTGTTTAAATGTTGAAGGTTCAAAGTCAGGGTAAAAGTTGTATGGTTTGGTGGGGGGTGGCAGTGTTTGTTTGATGTTTACTCATTGTAGATGGACGTAATGTCATTTGACGAGTATGTATAGGGGATTGGTTAAGTGAGGTGGAGTGTTAAGTAAGGTCAACCATTAAATTAAGGCTAAGTGGGTAATTAGGTTTAGGTGATATGGTTGGGGATCAGTTAAGGATGGTGGGAGCTGTGGAAGATAAAGAAGGATTGAATCATGTATAGAAGGAGATGTAGGAGAAGATAAGGATAAAGATGTACCTAAGTTTTCTTCAATGATCGAATGAGACATTGTATACTCTTGTAATTATAGCCAAGGTGGCATTGGTGGTGCCAAGACTAGAGCCAGTACACTATCCTTGAATGGAAAATCTTGTTCATGAAATTTAACATGTCATGATGTGTAGATTTTATTGTTGGATGGGTCAAGACATAAGTAGCCTACATGGTTTGGGCTTTGACCTAAATAGACATATTTAGTTGTATGCTAAGAGAATTTTTGAGAATTAAATGGATGAAGGAGGGGATATATGGCACACATAAATGGGTGAAATTCCAATTATTTGGGGTGACTATGATGGATTAAAATAAAAAGGGAATTATGATGTGTGTTTGGTGAGGGCAAGCTATTGATGATCATAGTAGTCATTTAGAAGGCATATGACTAGTATTTGAGAGGGACATGCCCATGGGCAAGAAGAGTAAGGCCTGTTTCTATTAAATGTCGATTTTTTTGTTCAGTAAGCCCATTTTGTTCATGGGTGCAAGGGTAGGATATGCAATGTATAATTCCATTTGTTTGGAAATATCTATGCAATTTTCGGTATTCCTCACCCTAATTTGAGTGAAATGCTTTAATTTTGGTGTTAAATTGATGATGAATTAAAGCTTCAAAATTAAAGAATGAAGAGAGAACATCACTTTTATTTTTAAGAAAATACACCTATATAAATCGAATGTAATCATCAATAAATAATACAATGTATTGATGACCTTGACTAGAAAGCATGGGAGTAGAGCCCCAAACATCAGAATGGACAATATAAATGCAAATGAACTATGATGATTGACAAAAGCAAAAGGTAGTATAACTAGTTTTCCTAAATGGCATCAAGAGCAAGGTTGTAATGGAGATGTTGAATGCGGTAAATTAAATTCATGAACAATTTTGGACACTGTCAGTCTCTATGGATATCCAAGGTGAAGGTGCCAGTCTTTGAATGATGGAATGTCAGCAACCAAAGCTTGTGGAGATTTGGATTTGTTCTTGGTGCAGGTGATGGATCGGGTTTAAAAGAATTCGGTTTTTGATAGTTAAGAAGAGGAATGAAATGTGTTTTCCAAGAAAGGTAATGTTTAGGTGTGAGTTTTATAGCGAATGTATATTGAGCAGATGAGATAATGGGAGTTTGTGAGGAAGGAGAAGAAGAAATGAGAATGTGCTGAGATGAAGAAGTCATGGCTTTGATACCATGAAAATGTAGACCATATAGAGAAGAATATAAACTTGTGTATGTATATTAATGAATAACAATAATACAATGATATATATACAGCAGCTATAACAACCTGATTAGGGAGAGAATAGAGTCAATAACTAACTAAAACACTTTTAAGTGATAGAGTTATTTTTACAATATGTGTGTGTATATATATATATATATATATTTCGAATTTGTTTTTAAATATGCCCTGGAGTCCAAACTTGCGTAGGTGGAGGAACATGCAGAGGCGGAGAAACGGGAAGCGGCGGTAGAACTGTAGATTTAGCAATGAGTGACGAACTATATATATGGATGCCCGCATGCATGTGTTTGTGCATATTTTATATATAGATATGAAATGATCTACATATTAAAAATGCCAACTACAAAGTGAAATTAGTGAGAGTTATTATGATATTTAAGTAAACCTTGAACGGTCGTGGTGGAGGGGCTGCTGGAGAAGAGAATCAACGCCCAGAAAATGCATATTGTTGTGAGGAAGTGCTTCATTTCGGACTGCTAAAATGGTTAGCCACCCATGCAGTGCATGTCTCATTTTCATAGTTATTTATATATAGAGTAAACCATCGCAGAGTGAAGTTCTAACATTAGACACCATGCACCGATACAATAGGAGCACAAAGAGTCAAGTTGACAACACGTACGTATTCCATCGTGTTTTACGTTTAGATATTAATTCTAATGTTTCCATAAATACTCTAATGATTAATAACTATGTATCAATTATTTAATAACTTCATATATTTATAAAATCATGCCTTAATTATAGAAAAAAAAAATCAATACAATATAACATTGAGATTTGTTGAGTTATTATACTCCACAATGACGCAGAAATTTTTTTAATATTATATATATATATATATATATATATATATATATTAAAATTTATAGGTTTAATGGTTACTATATTTAAAAAAATTATCTTATATACAAATTTATTTGTTATTAATATATTATTTTACTAGCTAAAATAATAATAATTATATTATCGTATTGTATTATATTAAAAAATAGATCATGTTTGAATGTAAAATATTAATAAAGTGCATAATCTTTCAAATTTCAGCTTTATTATCAAATTATATTACAAGATAAATTTTAAAGCCTAAAAATATTCAGGTAGACGTATATCAGAAGACATTTTTATAAAAGAATATGAATTAAAGTTACCACTTGGATTATCATTTTTGCAAATAATAATAATTCACATTTGATTTTTTTTTCAATTAAAATTACAATTATTAGTGATAAGTTCTATTATTGTATATTCGTTATAGTTGTTATGTTTGTTACATAAGTGTTTCATCATTGTACAGACTCTTCTTGTATTTATACTGTTATACATTAATATAATAGACACAATTTTTCCATACAAACTCTAATATTGACTTGGTATCAAAGCCTCACCATGGCGACAAATTCCTCTACTTCTTCTTCTTCCTCCTCATCTACTTTTTATTTTTTATCAAGCTCCACCATATTCCTAGTTGTTTTCACCACTTCAAATCCCATATCAACTGCACCTTCCCATTTACAACCAACCTTTTCAAGCAGGCTTAACTCCAAAAATTACATACCTTGGAAACTACAATTTCAGCTTCTCCGTAATTTTATAATATCCTAAATGGTACTGAGATTTCTCCACGAAAAGAAGTCCTTAATCCCATTTCCAATTCCTTAGAGCCCAATATTGCCTATGTTCAATGGTATACCAAAGGTCAGTTACTCTTCTCCTGGTTCCTTTCTTTAATTTCCGAAGAGGTCTATCCTTATCTCATTGGATTAAATTTCTCTTCTGTTATTTGGAAAGCACTTGAAACAACTTATGATGTGGTGAAAATGCTTAAAGAACACAACTATATATTGAATTACACAATCTAAAAAAAGATGACAAACCAGTTTTAGATTATCTTTTCCAAGCAAAACAACTTATCGATTCCCTTCCCTTGGTTGGACAATCTCCTAATCCTGCTAAATTTAATGCCATAGTATTTCAACAACTTGTCTGATTATAATGGTGCCACTTGAGCATGGCAACATCATCTAAATCATCATTTGTTCTATGAACTTCATGGACAACTAGTTATATATGAGTAACTTTTGAAGTCGTAACAAGCTACTTTTCCCATAGTTAATCTTTCTCATTATTTTGGCAATAACACTTCCTCTTTTTTACCAAAATAGTTCTTAGGTCAGCCAAGTCCATGTCGTAGGGGTTGCAGAGGCTACTCCACTTCGTCTTGGCCTTCCACTGCCTCATTGCAAATATGTGGGTACAATAACCATTCTACCTTTAACTATAAAAGATGCTTTGATAAGAAATTTTAAACTTACCATTTTTCTTAGTCTAGGCATGATGATTTTTGGTCTTCTAATCATTGCAATGTCCACCGTTTGTAATTCTTGCCTTAAATTTAGTTGTTAGTTCTTTGTCCGCCACCATCCAATGCTAGATTCGAGTGGTATCCAAATAGTAGTGCAAGTTATCACATTGCACTCGATCTAGTATGTTTCCAAAGTATAGAAGAATATCATGGTAATAATCGAGTCATTGTTGGCAATGGTAAGGGTCTTCCTATCGCTCATATTAGTAAAGATTTAGTTTCTTCTATAAATAATTCCTCTCTTGCTCTTAACCATGTGTTACATGTCACTCAAATTATAAAGCCATTACTTTTTGTTCATAGTTTATGCATTGACAATAATTTTTTTCTTGAATTTCACCCTTATCATTATTTTATTAATGATTGTCAGACCAAGAACATTTTACTTTGAGGAACAAGCGATTTAGGGCTTTATAACTTGAACTCTAAGTTCTCTTCTCCCATTGCTACTCATTTTGTCATTGTAGACCGATGGCATCAATGACTTGGACATCCTAACTCTACTATAGTTCATCATATCATTAACCAATTTTAATTACCTTGCAAAATAATTCTTTTATTTTTAATAATTGTCATGCCTCTTGTTTAGGCAAAATGCATCATTCTAGTTTACCTCTTACTTATTATAGGAATTTTTAACCATTATAATTGCTTCATGCTAATGTATAGGGACTTAACCCTATTCCATCTTTGAATGGTGATAGACTACGCTCTTTTTACATGGTTCTTTCCTCTTCAAAACAAAAGTGATGTTTATGATATTTTCTTACAATTTAAACTCTTATTAAAAAGCAATTTAGTTCATAGATTAAATCATTTAACTCTTATTAGGGAGGTCAATTTCAACCACTTTTTAATCATTTTAATCAACAGGAATTCACCACAGAATCACTTATCCACACACAAATGAGCAAAACAATATAAATACAAGGAAAATTTGCCATATATTGGGTTACTCTAGTATGCCATTTAAATACTAGAATTTTTCCTTTGATACTGATGCTTTTTTAATTAATCACATTCTTACTTAATATTTGTCTTAAAAAATTCCTTTTTAACAAAGTTCTTAACTATTCCTTTTTACATGTCTTTGGTTGCCTTGCTTCTCCTTTTTCACGTCCTTTCAATAAAAATAAGTTTTCATATAGCAGAAAAGGTTGTGTATTCCTAGATTATTTTCAAAATTATCTAGGTCACAAATGTCTTGATAAAGAAAATAGTAGAATTTATATGTCTTGGCATATTAAATTTAATGAATCTAGTTTCCCCTTTACTTCCGCTCCCACCTCTTTTTTAAATAACCTTAAATAGAGTCCACCTCCTATCATACCATTTTTTTTATACGAGTTCAATTGCCTCTGCCTCAAGTCATAAAATCTAAGGACTCCTTAATATATATAAACTTTTCCTTTTCCTTATCCTTATCCTTATCTTCTGCTTCTTATTCCTATTCACCTAACTCTCACCCATCCATATCTCTATCTCTAACCATACCTATCCACTCTTTAACTTAATAAGATCTACATCACATCTATTATCTAAATCACCTATACCTAAACAACCTCTAAATTTTTTAAAAAAATTCATCAAGGTGGTTTAAAATTTTTTATTGATTTAACCTCATCCTCTCCTTTACCTCAATCATTCACCTAATCCACAATCCATATACAATCCTACATCATAACTAACACCACCTTGCCACCACCCTCTAATCCTATGGTTTGTTACTATGGCTCATACCAAACATTATACCTTGGCAGTTGACTCCCTTCTTGACACTGAACCAACTAGTTTTTCAAAAGCAAATTAAATTCACTAATGGTGGCAAGTAATGGATATTGAGATGGAAGCTTTGTTAGTGATATGCCCTAGGCCAATTATGTAATGGCCATACTTTGACATTGTCATTTTTCTATTTTAAGAATAAAGAGGCATTTTTATTATTACTAGATAATTCTAGTATTATCCTTATTAGTTAATTCTACTAAGATAATAAAGTACATGACCTAATAGTAAAACTCTTACATGATAATTTAATTTTAATCTAAATATACCTAGTTGATTATTATTGTGGGAATAATAATGAATAAAGACTAGTATGAGGTTGACTAATGATTAAGTTTGACTGATAATGTATATTAGATATTAAGTCAAACTTATAGGTAAATATTTAGGGAAATGATGTATTAGATCAACCCACTATGAGAATACCACATGGATTATTGTCATAGGTAATTCTCATATTATTAGCATTATTTGAGTCCTTTGACCTAAGATCACCATGGTTTTATGAATGATAAGTTTTGTATTTTAACACATCCCTATACCATACTTTAATATAATGGTAAAACAGGTTGTGATTGGATATAGAATGAGTTGTGTGAGGAATGTGAGTGGTTAAAATGGAATTTGTCCCCCAGTTATTTTGAGAAGATATCTATTAGGCCTCTCGATGAGTTAAGCTAAAGAGAAATTCATGTCCATGCTAGAATGATAAAGAGTTATAAGTGTTAGTATACTTGGGATCGAGAAACAATATGATTGAACAATATACGGATGACATAATCCATGTCTTATGTTTAATAAGGATATCATATGGCAAAAGTACTATAGTACACACTGTGTATTAAGTTATGTCAGATTATCAACCTTCACACAACTTGGATAGTCATAATGTCTTGTTAGAGACCAATTATGACTTGTGGGCTAAAATGGGAGTTTTAGGCCCATTAACAGTGTTGCATGAATCTATAGGGCCGCACACTTAGAACAAGGCCAAAGTAGTCTTGCGTTAATAAACCTAATAATTATCTTTATATAAAATTAAATAAATAAATATATTTATATATTTGTATTAGTATTTATTTATTTATTTCCTAATTTATTTAAGGTAAGAGTTATCTAAAATAAATAGGAAAGGATTCTAATTTGGAATTATAATCAAAATAAAAAAAAAGTCTAAACTTACCAAAACTATTTTGATAAGTAGAGATGTATTAAACCCTAAAAAAGATGACTATAAATACATCTTATTATCTAGGCTTTAGGATTAAGGTTAAGCCAACTTTTCTCTTTCTTCTTCCTATACTTCTTTTGTGAAAAAAAAAGACATTGAGAGAAAATATATTATGAGACAATAAAGGTTCTAGTAAACCTACTTTGCTTTGGATCATATTATTTGTGTGGATATCGTAGAGGATGTGATCTTTTAGTGACGTCTTAATACCATAAGAAGACACAAAAATCTTAAGGTAAGGTGTCACTGGAGTGAAACCCCTCTCTTTCTTTTAACTATCTTGCCATTAGATCATCTTAATGAGTGTTTGGAAACTCTCTTAATTAATCTAAGTCAAATTACATGAATTTAGGTTATGGGCTTTTTGGTTACAAGTTTTATTTTCCTCTATGTTTTGGATCATGAAACATAACTAGCTTTATAAAGAACATGTACATGGACTCTTATTCCACCACCACTAATGTTAATATGGTAGGCAATTAGTTGATGTATAAGATTGAAGACATTCTAATGGATCAATTAAGTAGTTCAAAGCTCTTCTTATTACAAAAGGATATACTCAAGCACACGATGTTGATTACATTGATACCTTTAGTCCAGTATTGAGCCAACAACCATTCATTGTGTTCTTTACGTTACAGTTTTTAAAAATTAGAAAGTTCATTAACTAGATGTTACCAATACATTTCTTCATGATGAGATAAATGAAATTATGTACATGGCACAACCCCGGGGGCATATCGACAAACAACACCCTTATTGTTTTGCAAGCTTAAAAAATCCTTATATGGTTTAAAGCAGGAACCTTATGCATAGTTCCAGAAGCTCAGTGGTTTCCTATAAACAGTTGGTTTCTATACTCCTCACACTGATTTCTCTTTACTTATCTATTATTCCGCTAGTATGCAATGTTTTATATTGGTTTATGTGGATGACATTCTTCTAATAAGAAGCAATAATGACTTTCTTCTGTCTGTTATTCAATAGTTGTCCAATGCCTTCCTTTTAATAGATTTAGGATCATTACACTACTTTTTTAGCATTGAGGCATCCATGAAGCCTACGGGTTTAGTTTTATCTTAGCAGAAGTGCATTTTGGGAATACTTAATTCCATGGGCATGTTTTTATGTAAGCTAATTTCCACTCCAAAGGTGCAAGGTACATCTTTATTTAAAGATTCTTCTCAATCTCTCTCACCAGATGAGGCTCTCAAGTTTTGAATGTGTTGTGGCTCTCTCTAATACATTTCTTGAACCCGACCAGACTTAATGTTTACTATGAATAAACTCATTAAATTTATACATTCACTAACAACAGTTCACTTGCAAGTAATGAAACGAGTACTTTGCTATCTACAAGGCACTAGACAACAGAGTTTGCTTATCTCTCACACCAAGGAGTTTAGTCTTATAGACTTTATAGACATTGATTAGGTAGTAGCCTAGACAATTGCAAATCCACAAGGGGTTATCTCATTTATATGCGCACTAATTTAGTAGGATGGTAGTCTAAAAAATAACCTACAGTCGCTCGAAGCTCAACTCAATTTGAATTTAAAGTCATTACTAATCTCATAGTTGAGCTTTGATGGCTATCCAAATTGCTTTAAGAACATATGCTTTGAGCATTTTGGGTTCCTTAAGTATGGTGTGATAACTTATGGGTTGTCTTTATTTCATCCAATGTCGCTTTTACTACTCGTATTAGGCATGTCAAATTGTTCTTTCACTTCATTCACGTGCACGTTGCTCCAAGAATGTTACATGTTGGTTCTATTTTAGCCAAAGATTACCTTCTAGACATAACGACAAAGGCACTTTCAAAACCAGTTTTCCATTCCATTGTCTCTAAGCTTAGGCTCTAAGCTTAGGCTCATATAATGTCCACCTAAGCTTATAGGGGGTATTAGTGACAAGTTCTATTATTGTATATTTGTTATAGTCGTTATGTTTATTACATAAGTGTTTTATCATTGTACAAACTCTTCTTGTATTTATATTGTTATACATGAATACAATAGACACAATTCTCTTATATAAACTCTGATCTTTTCAATTTGATATATTTAGAAAAAATATTTATTTTAGATGCTACTCTAGGAATTGAACTCATATTATTCAGCAGTAGATATTATCAATTATTTAAACTAATCAATAATTTTTTTAGGTGAAAAATGCAAAATTACAGAGACATGATTATGGTGTAAGTAACACCAACTTAATCATGATTCAACCATGTGAACATAGGCTTTGGTGGTAACTCTTAACTGATGGTAACTCTAACTGATGAACATATGAACTCTATGGTGTGTTCAGCTAAAAAGTCTGCATTAAAATTTGCCTCCATGACAGTATATGTGCTTTCGTATGACTATGATATTGGAATTTCTTTCTTACCATATTCAAACCTTCTATTTAGACTTCATTTCTCTTCATTTTTTTGTTTAAAAGCACTCCAATTACAATATATGACTTAATTTCTTTTTATTTTCTTGTTTACAAACACTTATATATACAATTTATCAGTAACACAGGGAAAATCTCTTAACAAGCACCACTATGATAGAGACTTATTTATTCATCATATTTTGAACAAAAGTAAAAGTAGATATGAAAAATAATAGAAGATAATTTGAAGAAGGAAAAATAACTTTTTAACTCTAACTGATGAACATATGAACTCTCTAACCATTACAATGAGTATATATATATATATATATATATATATATATATATATATGCTTGGTATTTCTTTCATATAGTCTTCATGCTTTATTCAAAATTAGAGAAAAACTAAATCTAAAAGTAGAAATCAAAATGTGAATCTCACCATTATTAAGCTTTTCCCCACTAATATACTTAGACTAAGTAAAAAATATAAAAATTGCTTATTATTAAAATTATAATATATGGCTTCATTCTTTTAATTTTCTTATTTAGATATTAAAATGTTTAAGGAAACGTCCAAAACAACCTATGCGGTCACAGAAATGTGCCTCTATGATGTCAGTTGGAGGGGATGGTACTTATTAGTAGATAAAAAAATAGCCTATAGCTTGTTATAAATATTGTAACTACATACAATATATATACACTCTTGTACATGTATTTTATTCACTTGTGCAATATAGAACTATTCTATTTCCTCAATTATAACTTGGTATCATAGTTGAACTAAGATGACAACATCATCCTCATCTCTTTCTTCATCTTTTTCTGCTCATTCCACTTCATCTATTTCTTTATCGCCCTCTTTTCTTAATCTTCATTCTCCTATAACTACTCTAACTCAAATCCAATAAAGCTTCCCAATAAAATTGACATATGAAACTATATCTTATGGAAACTCTAATTTTCCCCCCTTTTAAATTTCTATAATCTTGATGGCATGTTTGATACCATGCCCACCAAAGGAACAAGTGAACTTAGAAACTCACCAATTTGAATCAAATTCGGAAATACATCTCTTCGTTTACAAAGGATAAATTTCTCTTTTCTTGGCTATTATCTTTCATCATTGAGGAGATTTATCCTCATTTAATTAGTTTGAATTCCTTTGTTGCCATTTGGAACACTCTTGCCATAGCTTTTGGAACTATTAGTCATGCTTAAAAAAATCATCTTCACATTGAGCTTCATAATCTCTCTAAGGATGACAAATCTATCTTTAATTTTTTATATAAAGCCAAAGTTATTACACATACTTTGACACTTGCAGGGCATCCAATTTATGATGCTAAATTCAATGCTATCGTATTTCCATAGATTAGAGTTGATTATAACCCTATTATTGCTACTCTTTATAGTGCACTATTCCTCCGATTGCTCTTCGAATAAAATCACCAATGACAAATGTGAAGCTTGTTATCTTGGAAAATTATAAAGTCTCTTTACCATTAACTTATTATCAAAGTTCTATAGCATTACAATTGATACACTCTAATGTATAGGGTCCAGTGCATAAATGTTCATTAACTGGTGATAGATTCTTTGTAATTTTTATCAATGATTTTTATTTTTTCACATGGTTGTTTCCTATTAAACATAAGAGTGATGTTCCATTAATTTTTTTCATCAATTTCAAAAAATGGTTGAAAATCAATTGAGTTGCAAAATTCAATCATTTAATTCAGATTGGGGTGGTGAATATTGGTCATTAACTACTCATTTTAAGGACTTTAAAATTTTTCATTGCATTTCTTACCTGTACGCACATAAACAAAATGAAATTGCAGAACGCAAATTTAAAATATTATTAATATTGGTTTAGCTTTACCTAGCCATTGTGGAGCACCTTTTAAATACTATATGCCTTTGAGATAGTGGTGTTCTTCATTAATCGCCTACCTAGTAGTACTCTATCAATGAGCATTCCTTTCCAAAAATTGTTTCAAGCTTCATTAAATTATTTATTTTTTCAGGTTGTTGGTGGTGCTCTTTATCCACTTGTTCGTCCCTATAATAGGCACAAATTTTCTTTTTGGTTCAAGCTGTGTGTTTTCTTGGTTTATTCATAATATCATTTAGGTTATCAATGCCTAGATAAAAACATTGGTTATATTTTCATTGCAAGACATGTTCAATTTGATGAAAAAGATTTTCCATTTAAAGTGCTATCTTCTATTTCTTTAACAGCTTCTTGAGCCGAGTCCAAGTCAGACCAGCTTGATCCCACTTAGTTGAATCTCTCATATTTAGTGCCTGCACATTTTTGCTCACCAAGCGACACACCAACTCTTTTACCTCGTCCAACCATAAACACATATCCCTTGACTCCTACTTCAAGTGAGTCTTCTACTTCTATCAAGACTTCTTCGTTACTTAATCCTCTTATGACTCCAACATCCTTATCACCTATAACCTCTACCCACTCACCTGTTGTATCAAAATCCTCAAAATAAATAAAATCCCATCATATTTAAAGCTTCAAACTTGAAGGTTTAAAGCTTTTTGTTGATTTAATAGACAATCTCATCAAGAATTCAATGCTTCCTTTTCTTCTTCAATAGATACATATTCCCATTTAAAATCACCATACTAATTATTGTCAACCATTACACCTGCACTTGCCTTAAATCCACAATGTACATATCATATAGTATTTTGTAATCATTCAAAATTGAAATCTCATGTAGCCCAACTCACCGCCATGTCTGGTCCTACCTTCTTGCAATCACATGGTTTCTGGATTATCGTCGATTAACTGGTGAGTACCTTATTTATCTCGGCAACATTTTCATTGCTTCGAATTCTAAAAAAATGAAAAATAGTTACTCGCTCCTCCACTGAGTCCGAGTTTAAGGCTACGGCTGATGTTTATGTGGATCTCAAATGGCTCGCTTGTTTACTTTATGAGCTAGGTATTATTCTCTAGCTGAGTCCTCATATTTGGTATGATAATAGTGGGGTTATTTTCTTATCTATTAATCTAGTTTTTCAAGCTCACACTCACCATATGGAAGTCGATTACCACTTTGTTTTGGTTACTTCAAAACAACTTATGGCTGGCACTATATCACCCTCTGACTAGCTTGCAGATATTCTCACTAAGGTGCTCTTTAAACAATTTTTCTTTTTTGGTTCACAAGCTTTGGCTACTCTCCACTCTGCCTTCATCTTATGGGGGGCCTATTAGCGGATAAAATTTAGCCTAGAGTTTGTTATAACTATTGTAACTACATACAATATAACTTACACATGTATTCCATTCACTTATACAATATAGAACTATTCTATTTCCTCAATTATAATTGTGCTGATCCTCTCTACCTATAAAAAGTATAGCGTATTTTAGTACATATTAACATAGTTATATGCAGATCCAGCAAAAAGTGATAAGAAATATGTGTGCATGCTTGAGCGCATGTGTGTCTATTCTACATCAAGGCATATCTAAAATGATCCATCTGATAAAATGTATACTACAAAATGGAATTAATTAATGAGAGCTACCACATTTTAGTATAGTCTTAAGCAGTGGTGGAGTGGTTGGAAAAGAGAATCAACTCCAAGAGAATATATATTATTGAGAGGAAGTGCTTCATTTCGGAGTGCTTAAGAAGTCATCTACTCAAGTCTCATATCACTTTTTGATAATTACTTATATATAGAGCAAACCATAAAAAGAGTCAATTGGATTATAAAAAAAAATAAAAGACTTAAGTGGCAATATTGGACATGATGTGTAACATGATACATGCAACACAACCAACCAACCATTGATCACATGCATGTATTCAAAATATTTTACTTTAGATAATTACTGCTACTTTTGAATGTAAGGAATTTGAGTATGTATTTGGATTTCAATTAAATTTTTTATTTTGAAACTGCATGAATTTATATTTATGAGGATTTCATTTAATAAATTTACAATAAATTTAATTCTTCATTTAATAAGAATTTGAAATGATAAGTAACTATATGTTATTTGAAATCCACTATTTAAAATCTAAACTTTCCAACAAAATGATTGCATCCAAACACACTTATTTTGATCACTAATAAAAAATGTATCAATTATTTAATAATTTAATATTTTTATGAGGTTATCTTTTGAATATTAGTAACATATTATGTAGATAACATTTTTTGTTTTTATTATTTTATTATTTTATTAACTATAATAATAATAATTGTAGTAGCAGCAGTAGCAGTAGTAATATCATTGTATTGTGTTATGTTGTAACACATATTTAAATAATAAATAATGTTGAATACAAAATTTTGGTACAATTTCAGTGCTTTTACTTGATGATAAATCAATTTTAATAAACATTAAGATCTAAAAATATTTAGGCAGACTTATATCATTTCATATTTTTTTTATAAAAAGTATAGTATTAAATTTAACATGAGATGAATTTTTATTTTTCAAAAATTATTTAATAATTTAGAATTTAGAATCCATTCAATTTAATTTAATAATAGCTATATGGACTACCATTAATGCTAGTTTCTCTACAACGAGAGCCTAACACTCCAAAGTGCAAATGGAGTTCAAATTCAAAAGAGAAAAATATTGGATTCAATAGGATAAATTATATAATAGACCCTTATCCATATTGCAATATGGACTAAGGGTCTATCACAAGCGTAAAAAAAAATAATCACTATTTTTTTTTTCTTCCATCATCATTTATGTTGCTATTGTTTATGGTCGATGGAGCAGGTGTGCATTTGTGGATAAATTCTAGGAAAATGGCCATGACCAGGCTGCGCATGGGAGAAGGCTAGGTGTTGTCCCTAAAGGGTGCGATGATACAAGGAATTAAGGTGGAAGATGGAAATATCTTGGCCTAGTGGAGAAATCCTAGCTAAAGCATCGTTTTGCAAAACGATGATCCAAAAATTAAAAAACCATATCAACATAAACTTGATCAAGATGAAGTAATTAATAGATTATTAATTAATATTATTAATTTAATATGTTATAAAAATTAGTATTAATATTAAATAGAAATAAATAATATTAAATATAAATATAACTTTATTGAATAAAAATTAATCTTAAATAATTCAGATTCATTAGTTAACTAGTAAAGGTGTATTAGATAAAACAGTTGGTTCATTATTTAAATAATGTAATTTCACTATAAATGTACTATAGTTTCATTAGTATTTATCTATACATGTTTATTAGTAATAATTCAATTTACTAATTCAATAGGGTTCATTAGTAATTGCCTACAAATTCAAATAATACTTTTTACCGAGGTACAATACCATTAATTTTTTTTTAATGCCTTAATATTATTAGAGATGAAAAGTTGTAGTTATTAGTGGGTGTGAGGCATGCAAATCATCAACAAACAACACTACCATCATCAGTTCTTTAAGCTAATAATATGCATATTGGAGTTCTTACAGCTGCAACATATGTTGCTGCTTATCGGAGCCCATTCATTATTTTTTACCATCCAAGGATTATTGAACAGTCATTATTATATACAATTTGTTTCACCCCTTGCGGTTTCTGAATATAGTGATAACGCTATTCTCTCCACCATTTATAGGGCATGACATTAGAGTTTGTCATTCCTTTAGCTAAATATTGAAAAGCTGTATTTGGCACCCAAGTTTTAATCGGTATGAAATAATTCGAAATTAGTTGAGTTCAGTAATTACTGCATTTTTTTTCTTATGTGATGTAATATTGACAAGTATCATGATATAACAATTGGTTCAATAGTAACAAGAAAAGCTAGTTCTATAAGAGTATTTATCAATAAAAAAGTCCAAACCCAATGAGGTTTGAGCTAAATATTTCTCTATATATCATCCTAAACTTTCATAACATTCCTTACAATCAACATTCTCTTACTTACCCTATACTAAATTCAATATCAAAGTTATTGTAGAAGTCCATGAGTTCACCATAAATCTATTTGTGCATGAAGATTTGGAGGAAGGATTCATAACCGAGTTATCAAATACTCAAAATTATATTTCACTTTATTTCAAATAAGTACATAAACTATTTAATTAATTTATATATTAATTTACATTAAGCGTGTTGATAATGGATTCACACCTAATTAGTATAATTTAATAAAACTAATGGCTTGTGTATCCTTTCATAGGACTGTGCATCGGTTGGTTCGATTCAGTTCGGTTGTGAAATAGGTGAAACCAAACGGTTTTGAGGAGCATAATTTGTAAACCAAACCGAACCAAATGAAGTATGGTAATTGAACGGTCGGTTACCAAAAATAAGTCACTTATTTTGGTTTGCTATTTCGGTTATATAGGTTGGGCATTATATGGATTGGGCTTCGAAATTGAAAGCCCAATGATGAGAATTAGCAGTTTTCTTTTTTAGATAACTAATTAGCACTAGCAGCTCTATTATATATATGTATTCACTGTAAAGGCCTATCATTTACAAAAAAATTGCCTAACCAAAATAATTGCCCTATGCAAATAAACAAAAAAATGATGTAGACAGTATACAAAATATAATTTGCCATGCATTGGACAAAAAAAAGTAGTATGCATCAAGTTAAAGTAGTGTTGTTTAGTGTAACTGGAAGAAGTCTCCTACAAGGAAAAATACAAAAAACAAACATCAAGTGAGTGATAAAATTCAAAAGTAATCAACAATGAAAATACAGAAATTGAAATGAGGCTCAGATTAAATATGTTTTGATCAAACAAAAAAAATGTAGCCACATTTCTGATAGCTAATAAAAACTAAGCCACCTAAGAAACTTAAGCATGCACTTTGGTACATCAGAATACATAATGAGGGTGGAAGCGTCAGCATCACCTCATAATTGCATAGCTGTTGGAGCAATAATAACACTAGCACCTCAACAGATACACAGAGACACATCAAGTTGGTCATAGGGCAATGCAATTCATCAAAGCAAGCAATTCTTCAGGTTAAATGTGGCAATTAGCCAATGTAGCAAAATTTCACAACATTACAAATAAATGAAGTGAATTGAATCAATTAATAAAATTTACTGAGGACTGTTAGATTACTATAATTAGACTACAGTTGAAGATGATAGGCCAATGGGTGTTTGTTCAGGCAACTCTCTAAAAACCAAGATGAAATAATTATTAGCATTTCTTGTATGATAAATATAAATTAACAAATAAAAAAATTAAATTAAAGATTGCCTTTCTCAAAATCTTCCAAATCATTAATAGTTTCCTCAACACAAATTGTCTTTTTAGCCAATTTTAGCCAATCAGAAGTTCATATTAAGGCTTCAACAATCTTAGGAGTGAGAGAGCTCTTGAAATCATTCAGAACACATCCACCAGTGCTGAAAACACTTTCAAAGGCTACAGTAGAAATAAGGACAATAAGCACATCACGTGCCATAGGAGAAAAGATGGCAAACCTTTCAAAATTAACTTTCTACCAATGCAAAACATCGAATGAATCCCCTTCATCCATAATATCCTCAGATAGATAAAATTCCAATTCAAACTTCTTATTGCTAAAACTTCCACTATGTTTCATTTTATACTGTCTAAATTTAGCTTTTAAAAGTGACATAGATTTCCCAGCATTAGGAATAAAAATAGTAGAAGCAGAAGAGGATTTAGGTTGGTTTCCACTCTTATCAGAACCATGAAGCGTCATATAATCATCAAACATAAGATAAAGATTAGATTTTACAATTGTGTACAAGATGTAGCTAGTATTATCACCATACATTTGCTTGACTTAGAGCTCCTACTAAAGCTTGTCTTGAGGCTCTAAAACATTAGCCAAGAAGATGAGTGTGTTCGTATTTTCTAGGTCACCCTAGTATTTTTCAAATTTTGATTTCATTTAATGCCCTATATACATAACAATGATATCAGTAGAACCTTGCCACTCATTTAACATACAACTCAAGTTAGATATTTCATTGAAAAAAGAATTAGTGGTCACATAAAGAGATCCAAAAATTCTAAGCGTCATTTTATAAAAATGTTTAAGCATATCAGTAATTTTATTAGCATATTGCCAATCAAAGAAGTTAGGGACATTATCCTTTAAGTCTGCCATAAAGGAACTCTTTTGCTCCTCAAACTTATCAAAAGCTCTCTCATGTAAACAAGCAGTTTGAAGCATAATATAAGTAGATTTCTACCAAGTTGGAACATCAAGTGATAAAATAGACTAACAATTAATCCTAATAAAATTATAATTTTTTTAAAATTTTCTAAGTCTAATAGGTGAATTCCTTATATACGTAACAACTTCTCTTATCTTTTTGACATATTTATAGGATTATTTCAAGCCATCATTAATAACAAGACTCAAAATATGAGCTATACACCTCATATGTACAAATTTTAATTTAATAGGAGAGGCAATACCCCAAGAAAGAAGCTTCTTTTTGAAATGATTAATTGTAGTATCATTTGAAGAAGTATTGTCAATAATTACACAAAAAAATATTTCAAACCCCAATTTATCAAATAGTTTTGTAGAGCCTTAGTTATATATTCACCCCTATAGAAAGTCACAGGCACAAAAGAGAGAATTCTTTTTTGCAATTTTCATTTAGTGTTAATGAAATGGGCAATAACACACATATAATTTATTCTTTGGTTGGATGTCCATGAATAAGTTGAAATGTTAATTCTATATGACTAAGTGTGTATTAAGGATTTAAGCTTCACCCTCTCATCAAGAAACATAGAATAATAGTCTTTAGAAAATGTCTATCTAAATGGAATTTTAAAACTAGGGCAACAACATGCTATAAAATTTTTAAAGCCATAACCTTCAACAAATTTGAAGGGCAATTCATCAACAATCAATGTTTACATAAGTGATTTATGGATGACTTCTTGATCAAAATTCCATGTACCTAAATGCTTAGATTGGGTTGCAACAAAATCATATGTAGGTTTAAGTATTAAAAGAGACTGCCTAGTGTCATTAGAATGTGGCATTTTCTCATCGAATGATTTCTAAGACTAAATGTGCCCTTTTTTAGGGTCAACACTAAGAGTTTTAACATAGTATTTGCACTTAGCAGTCTGGTCCCCCGCCTTATCCTCTATTTTCTGAAGATGATCCCAACACTTTACTATGGATTCTGACGCTTTTCCTTTTTTTTTCAGAGGCCTGGGCTACTTCTCAGTCTCAGTGAAGACATTTTATGTCTCAAGTTGTGTTTGGGGCCTCTAAGCATCTGCTTCCACCCCCAAATTCTCACTAGAGATAAGGTCAGGGACAACAGTGGCAGCAATACTGCCACTGTCATGTTCCATCTTTATAAAAAAATAAGAAAACCAAAAATAAAAATTTTGGGAAAGAACATAAAAATAAAGATAAGTGACAAAAACAATTAAGATAATAAATATTTTCTACCTTCAACTTTTGTCTACAATTGCTTACAGAAACCCCAGAAAGATTGAAAGTCTTTTGAAACCAGATTCATATTGAAATAAAGTGACAGAAACAACCAATTGCTTGCTTCCACCCTTTTTTTTTATTTTACACTCAGGGTCAAAACTCAGAGAATCAAAATACATATTTGGCACAAAAATATTAAAAGAGGCATATGCTTCCACCCAATTTTTTTGCTTTTGCCTTTTCTTTACAACTGAAACAAATAAACATAAAATTACATAAATAACATAACCATAAAACATAAAAATGATAGTAAAGAAAAATATCAAAATAATAAACATTTGCTTTTTTAAAATTGTAGTAACAAATACAATAAAAATAAGTTATAAAACTAAACAAAAAATCTAAAAATTAAATATTTTCTGTTTTTTAAATCATACTAATAGAATGAAAATCTAAATATTTTCAACAAAGACTGTAGATCCATCAACACAGATTCATTGCACTGAAAAGCATAACAAAATAAACATTTTTATTAAAAAAAACTTTAGCATGCATATAATTATTCGACAAAATATTATAATTTTTTTTTCCAAAACAAAATTTTTGCTTGAAAACAAGTCATAAAATATTTGAACAAAGTTAAAATTTGCATATCTACACATAATCATAATATATAACTCAAATTCAAACAAATGAAAAAACTTTTTATTTCTCAAAAAGCCACACACAATATCTTATTTTACAAATCATAAATAATCAAAATAAAACCATAAAATGTATATATGCATTACCATTTTAAATTTCACTACCTAAATGATTAGAAAACATTTCAGAATTAGATCTCAATGTATTCAGTTTAAGAGAGTGCAAAAATGAAAAAAAAAAACAACAGAAAACTTGATTAAACAAAGCAAATGTAAGAAATTTTTGTCACCCGATTCACCGTCATCTTATCTAAATAGAGAAAAGATGATAAAGATAGAAGATAAGTCCAGAGCATGTGTAAGGTCAAGAAAATAGGAAAAGACAGGGGGTGTCATTTAATTTTAAGGGTTTTGGATTGATGAAGAAGATGAGAGGATTAGAAAAATAATCGAGAGAGAATAAGAGGGAAGCGGCAAGGAAGAGGGTTAAAGAAGGGTTAAGATGTCATGACCCGAACCTAAGGGCACGTGATCGGCACTAGGAAATGAGAAAGCATAAAGCTACCGAAACCCATAGTAAGCCTAAAAAAAATCACGGAATATTTAACTTTGAAACTTTACAATAAATAAGAAAATGATAATGCACATTATCAAACTAATTTTTCTTAATATAATTTAAACCATAATATCAGTGTATAGAATAAACATCGGTCATAAAACCCATAGTATCTCAGTACATAAAATTTTAAGTACATGAATTTTCAAATAAAGTATGCAGTTATACAATTTTCTCTACTGCGGTACGCGAAAGTAAATACAATACAACTAAATAGACCTACGCAGAATAGCCGGTGATAAAGCTACACGGCGAAGGGAAGTAAGCCTAACAAAAAACTCCCAAACTCCTGAAAAAAAAATAGGTTGAGGGGAGTCAGACCTCACTAAGTAAGTTAATAAAGAAATGAATGCAATTTAAAAATCTCATTAAAATAAATTTTATGGAAATATAACATAATATAATTTTATTTCAACCATTTGATATATATATATATATATATATATATAATAAATTCATTTTTTTTAAAAGAGAAGAAATAAATATTTAAATATCTTTTAAGATCATTTCAATATAAAAATTTTGTTGGTAGCACTCGATTTATAAATTTTTAACAGTCATGTGACTCACTTATATCCAAGACTGCCAAATCCCGAGAGCAATGCATCACCAGGATACACAGCCGCAGTCATATCTCTTAATCCAATATCACTGGCGGTGTCCGAGAGCAAGACATCACTAGACCATCGGCCCCAGTGATTTAATAAATAAACAAATATTATACTATTGACGGTGTCCGAGAGCAAAGCATCACCAGACCTTCGGCCCCAGTAATATAATTAAATAATCATATATTTTTATCGGTGTACACATAGTCCTGATGAAACCCATCAAGAAGCCCATTCTACCGTGATTTATTTAAAAAAATAAAAAAAATAAATAAAACAATAAAAATTACAATAAATGATAATAAATAAATAATAAAATAAAATAAATCAACTATAAATTAAATCATGCAAAATCCTATGAATAATGCTGACAAGAATCTCATAAGAATTTAATATGATTTAAAAAAAAGTCCGACACTCAAATCAAATATTAACTTACAAGATAAAGGTGCTCCTTTGGCACGTCGTGTCCGACCTCGACTGGTAGACGCGATTGGAGGGGCAACTAAAAGATAGAAAAGGAGATGATAATAAAAAAAATAGAAACCTAACTTCTAGAGTTTCTAAGGAAGACTCGATTTGAACACAGAATAAAAATTTTAGGATTGACCTAGTGTCACGTTTTACGAGAAATCTACCAAAAATTCGTCAAAGTTTTCTCTGTAAAACGGACATCCCTCTACCAAAGTAGAGTCAATCCTGCAAATAAACACACTTCAAAATTCACAATGGCACAACATCTCGGGTTGGGACACCAGACAACACAATTCCCAACCGAGGTTCACTAAAAAAAACAATAAGCAAATACTAAATATAATTTAGTAAATCACCAAAAATAATAAGAATTCATAATATAATCTGTTTAATTTCAATTTTTTTAAAACACTAAATAAAATTCTTTTCCACCATAATTTAATAAAATTTCAAATAATAATATAATATTAATAACAATTTAACTTTCCAAAAACCCAATATAAAAAAATAGACAAATTCAAACTATAACTGCCCATCTAGATTAAATATACCAAAATATTAATTAAAAACTCATTCAAGCCATAAAACAATAAATAATCTAATTTTGAATAAATTTTTAAAAAATGGTTAGTATTAATTAACTAAAATAATAAATAATTTATAAAAATTATTTTAATACCACATTTTGTCTCAAAACAATTAAAACATAGTATTTAATTATCATATCTACAAAACACACCATTTATCCATTATATCAAAATTTACATAATATAATAATTTCCTAAAAAAAAATTATTAGATAGATTAACAAAAAAAAATATTATTTTATAACTACTAAAGTCACTAACACTAATTTACTCCAATAATCAACTGGAAAAAGTTAATCAATCACATTAACAAAATATACATAATGTCACGACCCAAACTAGGAGTCATGACCGGCGCTAGGGAACGAGAATTCTTTCGAATCTGGAACCCGTAGCAAGCCTAAGAAAATAAAATCATACAATAAATAAATAAAAAGTACGATATAATTAAAATTTTTTGAATCAATATATAAAATAAATTCTCCAAATCCCTTCATAAATGTATACATATTCGTACAGTGTTCAAATTCAAATTCTCAAAGTATTTAATATCCAAACAAAATAATGCTCCTCAAATACAATAACACAACTACTGTAGTTTCTAGAATATAAATCAGACTTCAGAATATACATTTGCATAAAATAGTCAGGACTGAAGAATATCGGCGAGGAACTCTACTACTAAGGTCTGACGATATAGAATCTCCTGAAAAAATAATTGAGGGGGGTCAGACCTCACTGAGTGAATTATTATACTATATATACATGCAATCTAAACCATAATAATCAGGCATTATTGTATATATGTATATATATACACACAATTCACACAAATGTCAAACTCTGCTTTTATAAATATACAGAATGTAGGAAAACGTTTAATTAAATTCATGAAGGATCCATAGAACCCTAATAATAACAACCCCAATCAACCTCATCATCACTCTAGCCATACAGGTTCACTTGATTCCAAATATAACACTTATCCCAAATTGGACAGCAAACTGGCCCTGAGACACTAAGTCGATCGAGCTCCAATAGTCTGGCTGTCAGTGTGATTGGAAAATCTCATTAAAATAAATTTTATAGAAATATAATATAATATAATTTTATTTCAACTATTTGATATATATATAATAAATTCATTCAATTTTTTTAAAAGAGAAGAAAAAAATATTTAAATATCTTTTAAGATCATTTCAATATAAAAAAATTTTGGTAGAACTTGATTTATAAATTTTTAACAATCATATGACTCACTTATATCCAAGACTGCCGGATCCTGAGAGTAAGGCATCACCAAGATACACAGCCGTAGTCATATCTCTTAATCCAATATCACTGGCGGTGTCCGAGAGCAAAGCATCACCAGACCATCGGCCCCAGTGATTTAATAAATATAAATTAAAATTATACTAGCGGTATCTGAGAGCAAAGCATCACCAGACCTTCGGCCCCAGTAATATAATTAAATAATCACATATTTTACCGGTGCACACACGGTCCTGATGAAACCCATCAGGTAGCATGTTCTACCGTGGTTTATTTAAAAATAAAAGAAAATAAATAAAACAATGAAAATTACAATAAATAAATAGATAAATAAATAAAATACAATAAAACAACTATAAATTAAATCATGCAATATTATATGAATAATACTAACTAGAATCTCAAAAAATTAAATTCATAAGAATTTAATATAATTTAAATTAAAAATCCGACACTCAAATCAAATATTAACTTACTGTTTAAATATATAATGAAAATAAAAAATCCTAAGTCATGCATCCTATATGCAATGCATATATATACAATATAATAACTCACATGTTAGCGCCCCACGAGAAAAACTCGGCGGGCCTGATCCGCTAGGCCTTGGTCTCGGCGTAGCTAGACAAACAAATGACAACATGAATCAGAATAAATTTAACGAAAATTCTAAAGACTCGATCTAGATTTTTAGACACAGAATTAGAATAGGGATTTGACCGGACATCACGTTTTACGAGAATTCTACCGAAAATTTGATAGAACCTCTCTTGTAAAACGGACATCTCTCTACTCAAAGAGTAGAGCCGGTCCTGCAAAGAAATACACTTCAAGAATAAACATAGAATTCACAATCACAATCCCTCGGTCGGACTCCAAACTACAATTCACCGACCGAGGTTCACAATTCACAGAATAATTACAAAATACCGAAAATGTCCTTATATAATAAAAATACATTTTATAATTTCAAATTACGTAATTAACCCTAAAACATCTTAAAAATCGATAAAAATTCATTTATTTAGAAAAATAGTATATTATATATAATTTGAAAATAATTTACGAAAAATAGTTTTAATTAGTTAAAAATACTAAAAATTTGTAGAAATCATTTTTATAACTCAAATAATTATTAAAACCAATTTAATTATATTTTTAGCCAATTTAGTGTCAAATTATCAAAATACCCCTACTATATATAAATTCACTATAATTACTTAAAAATTCACCAAAAATAATATAATTACTCAAAATTAATTTTCTCAACATATATATCAATAATATCAATAAATATACTCAATTAACCAATTTATTTCAATTAAACACATAATTAACCCTATTTTTCCAAATTACATAAACTTAATAAATTCCATATAAATATATAAAAATTCAAAAAAATTACAAATAAATTTATATAATTCATTTCAACACCTATAATCACCATAAAACACAATTTCATAATTTAATTAATTAATTTTCGAAAATTAGAAAATATTAATAAAATAATACAAAAATTCACAAAAATCAAAATAAATTCCAAAAATTCTAAAAAAATTACAGCATGTAGATTAAGCTTCTAGGAACAAAGGTTGTGAAGAAAGTTTTCATGAATCAATCAAATTGAAGCTAAAAAAATTCGAAACCCAAAATGGCTGATTTGAAGAAATTGAAACCTAAGTAATTCTAGACCAAATCAAGTAAAACAAAGCTTGGAATCACACTCACCAGAGCTCAAGAAGAAAATAGAGATCGATGGCATTGAATTTGGTGACCGGAAAGTGCTTACTTGGAGTTAGGATCAACTTTCGGCCTGTTGATGAAAATCTGGCCAAACAACGCCGGAAATGGGAGTTTTAGGTGGTGGAGGAGGAAGGCTGAGGGGCATAGTGACAACAAGAAAACCAGCTGGAAATGACCAAAAATGGAAGAGAACGTGGTGGGAAGAAGAAGATGTAGAAAATGGCAAAACTGTAATTTCTACAAGCTTCTTTTTTTTTTTTTGATTAAAAATTGTGTATATATGTGTGTATATATATATATATATGTCTACCTTATATAATAATATTATATACATTTTCATACACAAATAATACTTACCACACAAATATTTTAATATATTTAATAATTTATACACTTAAAATTAATTAATTAATACAAAAAAATTAAATAATAAAATTAAGGAAATTAATTAAGCTCTAATTAATTTAAATAAATACACATATATACATTTTATTTAGCATTTAAAAATTATGTATGAGTTCATGCAAATTCGTAAAACTAGTCAAAATAATTAATATTAAATTATTTACGTGTCAATTTCCCCGAAAATATAATTTCCGAAAAAATTTTACGTAAAGTACTTAAAATAATATAAAATAATTAAAATTAGCTTTAAACAAATAACAACTTTTAAAATATCATAAATATATACAAAAATTATTAACACTACATGTCTCGATGCAGTATAAAAATATTTAAAAACTTGGGATATTACACGTAAAACTTAAAATACCTAAATAAATATACAAAAATTCCATAATACTCAATTAATTTAACCTAAATTAAATTTTTATAGACTCATAACCAAATTGATTTCAATAACTTAAATCAATTAATAAACATACATTAATCAACCAAAAATTACACCAAATAATAAAAATAAATTTATGCAAAAATTAAGTAATTTACATATAATTAACAAAAGAACCCAAAACAACCTAAAACTAACCAAAACAACTAACTAACAACCAAATCTAATTAAGTCTAACCTAAAGCTAACGAACTACTAACTCACTAACTTACTTCAAGCTCAAAATAGAGCAAGGGAGGGCTGCCACTGCAAGCCTAAGCTGCAAAATTCCAGGTGATAGCAGGTTAGGACAGTGATTATGCTGGTTGTCATTACAAGAGGAATAGGGGTTGCTGCTCTTGCTGCTGATCTGCCCTGCTGGCCTACTGCTACCTCTACACGATGATGGACTCATTACTGCTGCTCCCTCTGCTCGTTTTACTGCCTTACGTAGCTGCTGTTGCTGCCATCCTAATGTTTCTGGCTCACGCAGCTGCAGTCTTCTGCACGATGTTAGACTCGCTGCCTTCCTCTACTCGAGTTGCTGCCTCCTTCAAGCGTGTTGTAGAGATGACTCCGAAGAAAGAAGAAATGGATGGAGAAGGGGTGGGTAGCTTCTGGATCAGGCGCATGAAGATGGCAGGGGAAGTGGTGTGACAGAAGAAGGAAGAAAGAAAGAATGAAAGAAAGAAAGAAAGAAAGGGAAGGGAGATGAGTTGACTGAATTTTTCTTAAAAATCCTAAACCATACACATAGATATGAATATATATATATATATATATATATATATATATATATATATGTAGTAGATAATTTAAGTATATAATAATGTCATTAATAGTGGTGCTACAAATAATTATTTAGACAATTTAAAATAATAAAATATATGCATAAGGATAAAATAATATGAAAATATTAATATTAATAGTTCCCAATGGAATTTTAAATTTAGTTCTTAAATATAATAATTTTAATAAATCAAATATAACAATAGAAAATAAAGATAATTTATATTTTGAAAATCTCAATATTTATATAAATAATTTAAAATATTCGGGTTGTTACAATCTTCCCCCCTTATAGAAATTCATCCTCGAATTTCAAAAAGACGTTAAGGATTACAAAGTCTACGGATGAAAAAGATAAGGATAGACGGCATGCATCTCAGATTCTACCTCCCACGTATAGTCTTCTACTGTGTGGTTACTCCAAAGCACTTTCACCATCGGAATCTCCTAAGAGCGAAGTTGGCGAACCTGGCGATCCACAATCGCTACTGGATAATCCTCATAAGACATATCTTCATTGAGCTCCACTGCTTGAGGCTAAAGTACGTGGGAAGGATCAGGAATATAATTCCCTAACATAAACACATAGAACACTGAGTGGATTCAAGATAGCTCAGGTGGCAACACTAGTCTATAGGCCACTTCCCCAACTCGTGACCATATCTCAAAAGGTCCAGTGTATCTCGGAGCCAACTTACCCTTCTTACCGAACCTCATAACTCCTTTCATTGGAGATACCTTCAAAAACACCATATCTCCAACTAGAAAGGAAACATCCTTCCTTTTGGGATCAGCATAACTCTTTTGCCTACTGTATGCTATCCTCAACCTCTGCTGAATGATAGTGTCACGACCCAAAACAGGGGTCATGACCGGCGCTAGGGAACGGGAATTCTTTCGAATCCGGAACCCGTAGCAAGCCTAAAAATAAAATAAAACATGCAATAATAATAATAACAATATCAAATGCAGCGGAAATAAAAATCATAAATATCACAATAGTATATTCACCAACTGGATTTAAATCAAATCCTCATCATTTCATATATATAAATCTTTTGATACAAATACAGTTCAAATATATAATACAACATCTCTTTAAATATTTAATGACTACTGCAGTGTCTAGATAAAATAAAACTCAAGACTCAGGGAAGCAGTTTACACAAGGAAGCCGGGGCGGAAGAAATCCGGTGTATAGGCCTGCTACTGAGGTCTGAAGATGTTGACTCTCCTGAAAAATAGTCAACGGAGGGGAGTCAGACCTCACTGAGTGAATTATTATAATATATATACATACACACTAAATGACAATGCATACAGTCAATAGTATATATATATATATAATATGTATATATATAGGCAAATACACACAGATGCAATAAAATCATTTTATATATTTCATTGAAAATCATCTTTTATGAAGGATCAAATAGAACCCTATGATATCGAAGCCTCAAATAGTGTTAGACAACACTCTAGCCATACAGGCTCACTTAATCCAAATATATCCACTTAATCCATTTAGATAGTAGACTGGCCTCGAGACACTAAGTCAACCGAGCTCCAACAGTCTGATTGCAAGTGTGATTGGCCCCAAGACACTTGGTCAACCGAGCTCCAACAATCACACCCCCAAATCATATCTCACACATCAAATAATCATAACCAATCAATATCCATAAATAGGTTAGTAATATAGCCTAAATGCTATAAGCGCACTGGTACATACTCGGTCCTAGTGCTGCCCACTAGGTAGCACGTTCTATCGATATCCTTCATTAATGAATATAAAACATTCATTCACAAATAAATGATGCATGAATTTAAATAAAATAACAACATAAACCATATATATACTGGAAATATACCAAAAGTAAACCAGGTATATTTCGAGTATATATATACGTCAAATCAATCCAATCAAATTATAAATTAAGCTAGAAATATATTTAAAAACATTTTAAATATAATTTATTAACAAAGCATGCATGTAATTTAATATATACCAAAAATATACTTAAATACAAATCACATTATTTATGCATTTTAATCAAAATAAAACATATATTCCTAAATCATGCATCATAAAGCACATATATATAGTATAGTAACTCACAAATTAGTGCGCTCCACGAGATGGATCCGACGGGCCTGGTCCACTAGCCCTCGGTCTCGGTACAACTAAACAAACAATAAATAATCGACATTAGAATAAACCTAACAGAAAATCCTAGAATTCGATCTAGAGTATTAAACACAGAATTGAGATTAGGGTTCGACCAGATATCACGTTTTACGAGAATTCTATCGAAAATTCGACAGAACCTCCCCTGTAAAACGGACATCTCTCTACTCAAAGAGTAGATCCGACCCTGCAAAGAAACACACTTCAAAAATAAACACCACATCTCATTCACAACCCCTCAGTCGAACTCCAGACTACAATCTACCGACCGGGGTCCACAAACACAGAACAATTCAGGAAATACCAAAAATACCCTTATATCATAGAAATACATTTTATAAATAGAAATTACATAATTAACCTTAAAACATATCAAAAACCGATAAAAACTCATTTTATTAGAAAAATCGTATATTATATATATAATTGAAAATAATTCACGAAAAATAGTTTTAATTAGTTAAAAATACCAAATAATTTGTAGAAATCATTTTTATACCTTAAATAACTATTAAAACCAATTAAATTACATTTTTAGCCAATTTTGTGTAAAATTACCAAAATACCCCTATATATGTAAATATACTAAAATTACTTCAAAAATTCACCAAAAATAGTATAATTATCAAAAATCAATTTTCCCAACATATTTATCAATAATATCAATAATTAAACTCAATTAACCAATTAAATTCAATTAAAAACATAATTAACCCTAATTTCCCAAAATTACATAAACTTTAATAATTCAAAATAAATACATAGAAATTCATAAAAATTCCAAATAAATTTCTATAATTCATTTCAACATCTAATTTAACCATAAAACACAATTTCATAATTTATTTAATTAATTTCCGAAAATTAGAAAATAATATTAAAATATTCAAAAATACCTAAAAATCAAATTAATCTCCAAAAATTCCACAAAAATTCATACATGTAGATTAAGCTACTAGGATCAACATTTGTGAAGTGAGTTTTCATGAATAAATCAATTCAAAGTTCAAAAAAAATCAAAAACCCTAATATGGCCGAAATGGAAAATTCGAAACCTAAGCAAATCAAGACCATTTAAGCTCAAACCAAAGCTAGAATCACACTCACTGGAGCTCAAGGAGAAGAAAGAGACCGGCGGTGTCAAAAATGGTGGCCAGAATTGTGGTCGATGGCGAGGAGAGGAAGTTTCGGCCAAAATGGGGAAAATGGGGCTAGCCGGCGCCGGGGAAGAAGCTTGGGGCGGTGGAGCAGCTGGCTGGGGAAGGCGGAGCAGTTGGTTGGGGAAGGCGGAGCTACTGGCGACACACCGACGGTAGGGGAACATCAGTTGCAGGCGGTGGTTGGCTATGAGGAAGTGGTCGGGCACGGGAAAGGAAGAAGGAAGGAGAAGAAGAGAAGAAAAGAAAAAGAAAAGAAAAGAAAAAGAAAAGAAAAAGAAAAAGGAAAAGAAAAAAAGAAAAAAAATAAAAAAATAATTTTAATAAAATATTTGAAAAAAATCACACCCACACACTTAATATATAATATTTTAAAATTTAATATTAATTAAAAATAATTAAATAACAATAGAACAATTAATTAATTAATAAAATATTAGGGTAATATACTAAACCCTAATTAGATAAATAATTAAACATATACCCGGTGTTTAGTATTTTAAAAATATGTATGAGTTCATGCAAGTTTGAAAATATATTTAAAATAATTAATAATAAATTATTTACGTGAAAATTTCCCCGAAAATGTAAGTCCCGGGAAAATTTTACATAAAGCACTGTAAATAATACACAATAATTAAATTAGGTTTTAAATACATATCAACTCGTAAAAATATCATAATATATATACAAAAATTATTAACACTGCATATCCCGGTATAGTGTAAAAATATTTAAAAACACGGGATATTACAGATAGGAACTTTTTTAGAAGTAATATGCATCAACTCTGGACCTGTGAGCTGTCTCTCACCAATTTCCCAACACAAAGGCGATATGCACTTCCTACCATATAACGCTTCATACGAAGCTATCTCAATACTTGCATGATAACTGTTGTTATATCCGAATTCAATCAGTGGTAAATTATTATCCCATTGACCTCCAAAGTCCATCATGCACATCCGGAGCATATCCTCTAAAGTTTGAATGGTCCTCTCAGACTGACCATTAGTCTGAGGATGGAATGTTATGCTGAAGTCAAGTCTGGTACCCAATGCCTTATGCAACTCTTGCCAGAAAACTGATGTAAAAGTGGCTCCTCTGTCAGATTTTATTCTCACTAGAACTCCATAAAGACAAACAATCCTATTGACATACAACCATGCTAACATGTCCGTGGAGTATGTCTTCTTAACCGGTAGAAAGTGAGCTGACTTAGTTAACCTATCAATGATTACCCAAACAGCATCAAACCCACCTGTCGTCCAAGGAAAACCATTCATAAAATCCATAGCAATCATATCCCACTTCCACTCTGGGATAGGCTTGGGTTGTAACAATAATGAGGGCACCTGCTGACATGTGAGACACTTGGATACAAATTCTGCAACATCCTTCTTCATTCCATTCCACCAATATGTATCCCTCAAATTATGATACATCTTGGTAGAACCTGGATGTATACTATAAGCAGAAAAATGTGCCTCTTCTAATATCTCTTTCCTTAGATCATCAATATCTGGCACACACAATCGAGTACCCAAGCGTAGAACTCCCTTACTATCAATCATAAACTCTCTGGATTGCACATTAAACATAATTCTCTACAACTGTGGGTCCTTTCTTTGAGTTGCCTTAACTCTACCCAAGTACACAAATCGTACTCTGAATTGAGCAAAAAGGCACTTCTTAGTCATTTTCCACTGCAAGCCCAAATCAATAAGCTCATGCAACTCCTGAATAATCGGTCTTCTCTCAGTACCAATGTGGGCAAGACTACTTGCTGATTTTCTACTCAACGCATCAGCTACTACATTCGCCTTGCCTGGATGGTAAAGAATCAAACAATCATAGTCTTTCAGAAGTTCCATCCATCTTCTTTGCCTTAAGTTCAAATCCCTCTGCTCGAAGATATACTTTAAGCTCTTGTGGTCGGTGTAGATCTCACAAGTGACATCGTACAGATAATGCCTCCAGATCTTCAATACAAAAACAACTACTGCCATCTCTAGATCGTGAGTGGGGTAATTTTGCTCGTGCTTCTTCAACTGCCTCAAAGCATAAGCAACCACTCTGTCATTCTGCATTAGCACACATTCCAAACCTACATGGGAAGCATCACAATACATCGTGTATCCATCATCACCAGAAGGTAATGTCAGTACTGGAGCTGAAGTTAATAAATCCTTAAGCAACTGGAAATGCTCCTCACACTTATCATTCCACACAATTCTAAAATTCTTCTAGGTTAGTTTAGTCAAAGGTGCGGCAATCTTAGAGAAATCCTTCATAAATCTCCTATAATAGCCTGCTAAACCTAGAAAACTTCTCACTTCAGTAACCATTGTAGGTCTTGGCCATTTAGTAGTCACTTCTATCTTCCTGGGATCCACCTAAATGCCATCTTTAGACACCACATGGCCTAAGAATGTGACTTGTTCTAGCCATAACTCACATTTTGAAAATTTAGCATACAACTGGTGCTCTCTCAAAGTCTACAGCACCAATCTCAGATGCATCGCATGCTCCGCCCTATTCTTTGAATAAACTAGAATATCATCAATAAACACAATCATAAATTGGTCTAAGTATGGCCTAAAAACCTTGTTCATCAAGTCCATAAAGGCTGTTGGGGCATTAGTCAACCTAAAAGACATCACTAAGAACTTATAGTGGCCATATCTAGTTTGAAATGCTGACTTGGGTACATCCTCCCTTCTAATCCTTAACTGATGATACCCAGATCTCAAGTCGATCTTAGAGAAATGTCGAGCTCCTTGTAACTGATCAAAAAAATCATCAATCCTGGGGAGTGGATACTTACTCTTAATGGTAACCTTATTCAGTTGTTTATAGTCAATACAGAGTTGAAGACTACCATCCTTCTTCTTTACAAAGAGAACCGGAGCACCCTAAGGAGATGTACTAGGTCGAAAACCCCTTATCTAATAATTCATGCAATTGCTCTTTTAACTCCTTCAGCTCTGCAAGTGCCATCCTATAAGGTGGCATAAAGATAGGATATGTACTTGGGACAACATTAATTCAGAATTCTATTTCTCTATCTGGCGGCAATCCAGGTAATTCCTCTAGAAAAACATCTGCAAATTCACGTACTACCAATACCCTTTCCACTGATTCCATTTCTGCTTGAACATCTCGAACTATAACTAGATAGCCCTGACATCCTTTACTAAGCATCTTCCTAGCTGTAATGGCAGAAATAAGAATACGAAACATGGAACTCTCAGTACCTCTGAATCTGAATTCATCATCACCAGGAATTCTGAAAATTACTTCCTTTGCTCAACAATCCATAAAAGCATAATACTGGGACAACCAATCCATTCCAAGAATCACATCAAACTCGATCACATCCAAAAGGACCAAGTCTTCCAATAATTCTCTACCCTCTACTAACACGGGACAAGATGGGAAGAAAATGCCTGTCTCCAACTCATCACTAAGTGGAGTCGAAACAGATAGAGGAAAACTCATCTTGGAAGGAAGACAAGCCACTTTCAAAGTAAATGAATGAGATATAAATGAACATGCAGCACCCGGATCAAATAAGACTTTAGCCTCAGAGTAATAGATTGGAATAGTACCTACTACCATAGCATTGGATGCCTGTGCATCCTTAGGAGTCAAAGTGAAAACCCTAGCCTGACCACATCCTGACTACTGTGAGGTGAATGGCTGAGTTTGTCCTCTACCTCGGCCCTACTGGCTCGTATACTGCATCGGTCGCTACTGAGAGTACATAGGTGCCTGATACTACTGGGGCACCTGTTGCAATGGCTGAACAATAGTAGGTGAAGATCCCTGAGTAAAAGATGTCTAGAATCAATAGTTCGGACAAGCTCTAGCGAAATGTCCAAACTGACCACATCTAAAACATGCTCCTGGCATCAAGTGACAAGGACCCTGTTGCACTCGCCCACAAATGGCACACGCACTAGCTCTAGACCTAGAACTACCATGCCCAGAGCTCTGCCCACTACTATTGCTGGCGCTACTACCAAATCTAGCGGCCTTACTGCTCCTATGATCCTGAGTAAGGCGGTGCCTACCAGTCCGATGTGCCCTAAAATGTCTGCTCTGCTGAGAAGGGCATGTTGACTGAGAACTCGAATTGCCTATCTGAAATACTGGCTGCTGCGCCCTCTGGATAGGTCTAAAAGTGCCACTATCATATGGGTCAGGTATGGTGTCATGCCGGATGTGTCTGCGCTCCAGCTGTCTCGGCTCCTCTACCACACTCTTAAGATTATGACCCTCTAGTAGAATACTAATATAAACTAGGCCTAATCCCATCACATATAGCTCTACTGCCCTGGCGAGATCTTGCCTCACATCCTCAGCATGCCTCATCAGTCTGTAGAACTCTCAAGTATAGTCCTCCATTGATCGATCTCTCCTATCAATGTTAAGTAGTTGCCATCTATAGTTTTCTCGCATAGATGAAAGATAGAAAAATCTTATGAACTGCTCCTTAAATCCCAACCATGTCAATGTCATCATGAAAGGCTGAATGGACTTTATAAACCAGTCCTGAGCTACTACTGAGACTGATAGCTCCACAATTATAATCCTCTAGTAGTCAGAATACCTAGATCTGGTCCTAGACTCGATGGTATTAATGAAATCCAACGCATCCCCAGTACCATCAAAATGAACTCCCCCACTCTGGAGTATAATAAGGCTGCATCAACATCTAACATCCCCTGAGTCTGTCACTGAAGCATTTGCTGCACAATGGGCATCGCTTGATTAAGAACTGCCAAGCCCTGGTTAATACCCACCATGCCAACTGCAAAGACTATAGGATCCTCTGCTGGAATCTGAGGCTTTACTGGAGGCTGATCCTGCCTCTGAGCTGCTGCCACTCTAGCTCTACCCCTACCTCTAGGTTGAGGGGCAGGAGGGAGAATCTCATCCTGAAATGACTGCTCACCATCATCAGGTTCTGCATCTACAGCAGATGCATTCCGAGCATGCCTCATTCTGAAAAGACAAGAGAACTAAGATTCAAAACAAGACAAGAATACAGACTCAAATGCTAAAACCAAAAGATAAGAGATCAACAACCGATGTTTAACAATCTAAGTACCGTAGTATTATGAGAAAAGACAGACATTGGCAGTCAAAAGCATGAAAAATGAGCCAAGGCTCTGATACCAACTTTTTCACGACCCAAACCCAAGGGCACGTGACCGGCACTAAGGAATGGGAAAGCATAAAGCTACCGAAACCCATAGTAAGCCTAAAAAAAATCGCGGAATATTTAATTTTGAAACTTTACAATAAATAAGAAAATAATAATACACATTATCGAACTGATTTTTCTTAATATAATTTAAACCATAATATCAGTGTATAGAATAAACATCGGTTATAAAACCCATAGTATCTCAGAATGTAAAATTATAAGTACATGAATTTCCAAATAAAGTATGTAGTTATACAATTTTCTCTACTACGGTATGCGAAAGTAAATACAACACAACTAAATAGACCTATGCAGAATAGCCGGTGATGAAGTTACATGACGAAGGGAAGTAGGCCTAGCAGAAAACTCCCAAACTCCTGAAAAAAAATAGGTTGAGGGGAGTTAGACCTCACTGAGTAAGTTAATAAAGAAATGAATGTGAAATAAATTTTATGGAAATATAACATAATATAATTTTATTTCAACCGTTTGATATATATATAATAAACTCATTCTTTTAAAAAAAAAGAAGAAATAAATATTTAAATATCTTTTAAGATCATTTAAATATAAAAAAAAATTTGGTAGAACTCGATTTATAAATTTTTAACAGTCATGTGACTCACTTATATCCAAGACTGCCAAATCCCGAGAGCAATTCATCACTAGGATACACAGCCGTAGTCATATCTCTTAATCCAATATCACTGGCGGTGTCCAAAAGCAAGGCATCACCAGACAATCGGCCCCAGTGATTTAATAAATAAACAAATATTATACTACTGACGGTGTCCGAGAGCAAAGCATCACCAGACCTTCGGCCCCAGTAATATAATTAAATAATCATATATTTTTACCAGTGCATACACGGTCCTTATGAAACCCATCAGGTAGCCCGTTCTACCGTGATTTATTTAAAAAAATAAATAAAATAATAAAAATTACAATAAATGATAATAAATAAATAACAAAATAAAATAAATCAACTATAAATTAAATCATGCAAATCCTATGAATAATGCTGTCTAGAATCTCATAAGAATTTAATATGATTTAAAATAAAAAAAATCCAACACTCAAATCAAATATTAACTTACAAGATAAATGTGCTCCTCTGGCACGTCATGTCCGACCTCGACTGGTAGACGCGACTGGAGGGGCAGCTAAAAGACATAAAAGGAGATGACAATCAAAAAAATAGAAACCTAACTACTAGAGTTTCTAAGGAAGACTCGATTCAAACACAGAATAAAATTTTAGGATTGACTCGGTGTCACGTTTTACGAGAAATCTATTGAAAATTCGGTAGAGTTTTCTCTGTAAAACGGACATCCCTCTACCAAAGTAGAGTCAACCCTACAAATAAACACACTTCAAAATTCACAATGGCACAACACCTCGGGTTGGGACACCAGACAACACAATTCCCAACCGAGGTTCACTAAAAAAAACAATAAGCAAATACTAAATATAATTTAGTAAATCACCAAAAATAATAAGAATTTATAATATAATATGTTTAATTTTAATTTTTTTTAAAACACTAAATAAAATTATTTTCCACCATAATTTAATAAAATTTCAAATAATAATATAATATTAATAACAATTTAACTTTCCAAAAATCCAATATAAAAAAAATAGACAAATTCAAACTATAACTGCCCATCTAGATTAAATATACCAAAATATTAATTAAAAACTCATTCAAGCCATAAAACAATAAATAATCTAATTTTGAATACATTTTTAAAAAATGGTTAGTATTAATTAACTAAAATAATAAATAATTTATAAAAATTATTTTAATACCACATTTTGTCTCAAAACAATTAAAACATAGTATTTAATTATCATATCTACAAAACCCACCATTTATCCATTATATCAAAATTTACATAATATAATAATTTCCTAAAACAAAAATTATTAGATAGATTAACAAAAAAACAAATTATTTTATAACTACTAAAATTACTAACATAATATACTAACACTAATTTACTCCAATAATCAACTAGAAAAAGTTAATCAATCACATTAACAAAATATACATAAAACTTAAAAAACCTAAATAAATATAAAAAAATTCCATAATACTCAATTAATTTAACCTAAATTAAATTTTTAGAGACTCATAACCAAATTGATTTCAATAACTTAAATCAATTAATAAACATACATTAATCAACCAAAAATTACCCCAAATAATTAAAATAAATTTCTGCAAAAATTAAGTAATTTACTTATAATTAACAAAAGAACCCAAAACAACCTAAAACTAACCAAAACAACTAACAAACAACCAAAACTAATTAAGTCTAACATAAAGCTAACTAACTACTAACTCATTAACTTACTTCAAGCTCAAAACAGAGCAAGGGAGGGCTGCCACTGCAAGCCTAAGTTGTAAAATTCTAGGTGATAGCAGGTTGGGGTAGTGATTATGCTAGTTGTCACTGCAGGAGGAATGTGGCTACTGATATGCCCTGCTGGCCTGCTGCTGCCTCTGTATGATGTTGGACTCATTGCTGCTGCTCCCTCTGCTTGTTTTGCTGCCTCACGCAGCTGTAGTCTTCTACACGATGCTGGACTCGCTGCCTTCCTCTGCTTGAGTTGCTGCCTCACACAGTTGCTGCCTCCTTCATATGCGCTGCAGAGATGACTCCGAAGAAAGAAGAAATGGATGGAGAAGGGGTGGGTAGCTGCTGGATCAGGCGCATGAAGATGGGGCAGGGGAAGTGGTGTGACAGAAGGAAGAAAGAAAGAACGAAAGAAAGAAAGAAAAGGAAGGGAGATGAGTTGACTGAATTTTTCTTAAAAATCCTAAGCCACACTCATAGATATGAATATATATATGTAATACCCTATATATATATATACATATTTATTTGAATTAAAAGGGATATTTTTCTCAAATAATATTAGAAATGGTTACTTTGCATTATATTATATTATGTATATATAGTTATGTATATAGATATGTACATATGTACTAATATTTGTTTATATACATACATGCATGAATAAATATTAATATATAGTCATATATTGAATATATATTATATTAATGGTTATTAATATGTATATATATATATATATATATATATAATATAATTGCATGAAGTGTATGTTTAAGTATATATGTATATATATATGTATACATACACTAAAAAAAACTCACTTAGACACCCATGTATGTATAATAAGTATATTATATATATATATATACACGTATATATTAGTTTATAATATAGTATATATATATATATATATATATATGTATATTTTGAAGAAGAAAACAGAGTTGAAGCTCCTCCCTCTCCCCCATTTGTGCGACGCCCTCGACCGCCACCATCACTGCGCCTCCCCCACCTCCAGCCACCGTCTGCTACTTCCCCTTCCTTCTCCCTCGCCTCTGGTCGCCTGCAGAGCCGTCGGAAGCCGCTGGAAGAGAAGAAGCCGAGAGTTTGCTCCAAACTCACCCAAGCTTCATCCGGCCACCATTTTCCTCCATTCTAGTGGCAATCTCCTCCCCTTGCACCGGTGAGACTCATTCTAAGCTTAGTTTAAGCTTTGGCCATGAATTGATTGAGTTTTGGTTGATTTTTGGTTTTGAGCTCTAGGGTTTTAGAAAAATTTTTAGCTCGATTTAGATGGATTCATGCAAACTCCCTTTACAAATGTGATTCCTAGTAGCTCAATCTACCTCTAGGAATTTTTGTATAATTTTTGGAATTTATTTTGATTTTTGGTGAATTTTTTGAATATTTTAATATTATTTTAGGAATTTTCGGGAATTAATTATAAAAATAATAAATAATAATAATAATTGGTATTTTGGTGTTATTATGAGTTGATATAAATTTTAGGGTAAAGAAAATAAATATTATTAATTTTTGATATTTGTTTGAGTTGTGATATCGGTCGAGGCAAATTGTAGTTTTGGAAGCCCGACTCGGGTGTAGGTGTTTGTGATTATTGGAAGTGCATTTTCTATGCAGGTCTGGCTCTACCTTTAGTAGAGAGATGTCCGTTTTACAGAGGAGACTCTGTCAAAATTTCGGTAGATTTTCTCGTAAAACGTGATACTCGTAAAATTCCTACCGTTAGTTAGGTTAAATCCTGTCTGTCGAGTCTCGTCCGATTTTCCTCGAGTCAGTCTGGAATTTTATTATTTTGTTGATTTCTGATTTCCATTCCTTAGTCATGTTTTAAAAGTCGATTCATTATTTTTCTTTTAGAGCATATCGGAGCAGAAGCTGTGAGACCGAGGCAGACGTGTGGTCGTCAGCCTTCACATTCATCCTGTAAGTCAATAGGATGATCTGTGCGTGTGTTTATTTAAAGAATGTATGCGCTCGTGTTTCTATTATGTTGATTATATGATTTATTTAATTTAATGTTATTATTTACGATTTAAATGCATTTTATTTATTTAAAATCGATTTGAGAAATTTTGGTAGAACGGGCTACCTGGTCGGCTTCACCAGGACTATGTGCACATGGTAGAGATTGAGAGATGGATCCAATAAATTATATGATTGATGAATGTTAAACTGGGATGGGTGCCTCGGTAGAAGCCTTTGCTCTCGGGGATCGCCAGTGATTGGAAAGTCAATAATGGACTGGGGTGGGTGCCTCGGTTGATGCCTTAGCTCTCGGGGACTGCCAGTGCCATATATTTGGATTAAGTGAATGACTATGGCTTGGTGCCTCGGTTGATGCCCTTGCTCTCGGGGACCGGTAGTCTAGTTGGAATAAGTGGGCCCAGTTGGCCATGTAGATTGTTGGGTTTAGGGTTCTACCGAGATTTTTCAAAAGCTATAAATATATATATTATAAATTATTTTCACTATAAACATATATAGTTTTCAAAAAGGTTTTCAAGCCGTACAACTCTTTTTATTGACTTACTCAGTGAGGTATGATTCCCCTCAATTTATTTTTTCAGGAGCTTGGGATTTCGACCTCAGACTACCTCCATGCCGGGTTTCTTCTTCACCGGCTATTTTATGTAGGTCATTGTAAGTTGTACTGTGTGTTAATCTAGGTTGCTGCAGTAGTATATGTTCTAAGTATTTGTATGGTTTAAACATAATTGTGTAGTTTATTTGTGTAAACCACGCTTATGTATAAGATTCAATTTGATTTATAATATGAGATGTTGAAATTGTGTAATTTGAGAAAAATCAGTTTGATAATGTGTTCTATTTTAAAATAAAGTCTAAAATATGAATGGTTTTATTTTCTTTTCCCTTAGGCTTACTACGGGTTTCAGGGGCCTTATGCCTACCCATTCCCTAGTGCCAGTCACGTGCCCTCGGGTTCGGGTCGTGACAATATATATATATATATATATGTGTGTGTGTGTGTGTGTGTGTGTGTGTGTGTAGTAGATAATTTAAGTGCATAATAATGTCATTAATAGTGGTGCTACAAATAATTATTTAGACAATTTAAAATAATAAAATATGTGCATAAGGATAAAATAATATGAAAATATTAATATTAATAGTTTCCAATGGAATTTTAAATTTAGTTCTTAAATATAATAATTATAATATATCAAATATAACAATATAAAATAAAGATAATTTGTATTTTGAAAACCTCAATATTTATATAAACAATTTAAAATATTCGGGTTATTACATAAGAACACCAAAAACTCAATATTTTTTGTTTCTCAACTGAACTGATTGTTTAAGCCCTCAATAACGAAACTGATTACATTAAGCAGTTTGATTTGATTCGGTTCAATTTCTATAGTTCGGACAGTTTTGCACTCCCCTACTTTCGATATCATTGGGGATCCTACCATAGTTGATCATTTATGTATTGATTTATCATTTATGTACTAACTACAATTTAATATAAAATTCTTGTTGGTACTATATGGTGGCATTTGGTTCTAATAGAAGTTTTTCACCAAACAAATAAATCATTAGTATTCATTATATGATGAAATCAACAATAAATAAATAAATATATATATAAGAAGGTCATATAATTTTAGCATTGAAGGATTGCATAACAGAGGGTAGATCTTTCTTTTTAAATCGACAATGGCGAAAATCTAACCCTGTATCTCAAAATACCCTTAAAAAAGAATTATAACTTGACTACTTTATCACTTACTTATCGGTTATATTTTAAATTTCCTTTCATTAGCTAATCACTTATTAATACTATATTTAATGTCCGAATGGCAAATAAGATACCAGCTCATTGGATTTCCACTTGGCTGATGCCAATATTAAGTTCTATGGTGGTCATTTTTCACGGTAAGAACTTTTTCATGGTGGTCATTTTTAAATAAATGTTTAGTTTAAAAAAGTAAAATTTATTTTGAATTTCAATTTTTTTAATTTTGTGAAATTACTTATTATTGAATTAAATTTTTAAAATTTTAAAATTAATTTTTTAATAAAATATTTAAATTATATGTTTTATTAATAATAATTTATTTACAAATGAATTTTTTTACAACTTATTTAAAAATAAAATGAATTATTTAGTAAAACTAAATCAAATGCATAAATGCAAGACATAATGCATTTTTCAAAATAAATACAAACAATATTAGAGGTGGTGGTGGAAGAAAAAAAAAAGGAAGGAAGAAATGAAGTTAGGTTTTTTTTTTCCTTATATATATTTTTATTTTAATTGTGAAAAATGATTTGAAAAATAGCATACCACTGGTGTATTTTAGCATTATTTTGATTTTTACAAAGTGAAATAAAGTTTCTTTATAACTAAAAATCAAAGTAATTATAGAATTTCCCAAACACCACTATTTAGGTGGCAAAATAAGTACGAATCAGCAGTCCGTAGATGTGTTTTAAGTCAATGGAATAAAATAGACACATCATTATGTTCCATTTTATTTTATTTGTCTAGAACTAACATTTAATATTTTTTACACTTACAAAACTCGATTGAAAAAAAAAAATGTTAGGCCTCAATGGTTAAATTGTAAAATTTTTTAAGACTTCAAATGTCACTATTCCTTTAAAAACAGTTATATTATTGAAATTTATATTTTAATGCTTATTTTTACATAATTTCTGTTAATAATTTGAATGATACATAAATAAAAAATAAAAAATAATTTTTTATTATTCTATACTATGTTTAAATAATTTAAAAAACTCCAAAAAAAAAACTACATTAGGCATATGAAATTATGTTTAAAAATAAGTTACAACTTTCATGGTGATTTGTTATATTAAAAGTAATCACTAACAAAATTTTACTAAACAATTCACATTTATTAATTATCAATTATCTATTTTCAACTATCAACTATTAACTATTATAAACAACTAAATCAAACATTAGATATATATATATATATATATATATATATATATATATATATATTTATTTATTTATTTATTTATTTATATATTAAATAAATTATATTCATTATGCATTTATTTTTCTGTTTAACTGTTACAAAAAAAAAATAACTATTTATAATTTAGAAAAAATGAAAAACTAACTTTTCTAAATTTCTCAACTTGCTTTACATCAACAAATAACTTGACTTGTGAATTACACTCATATTGACTCCAAGTCTTCAAGTCAATACAGAGACTATATAATCTAAAATTATTCTAAGAAAAAAGAATTATTCTAAAGAATAAGTTAAAACTTATATATCACATCTGTTGATTAAAATGATAAGAAGTTTAAATTTTATTAAATAAAATTTTGAAGTCTTATATATAGAGAAAATAGGTGGTGAAAGAGCTTTACCTTTTATGGCTTCATTTGACTTGAATTCCAATTAGACAGAGCTTTTGTGACTACCAGTTATTTGAGACATCAAATAGAAAATATTAAAATGTATACCCCATAAAATTTAAAAAATATATATATTTCTCTTGTATTGAAGCTGAGCACTTACTCTAATATTGTAATACCCTATATTTTTATTTAAATAAAGGAATTTTCAAATAGTGTTATTAATAATTACTTTTGCATTATATTATACAATTGTTAATAATATTTTGTAGAGTTATTAATTTATGAAATGATTATATATGTGATTATTATTTGTTTATTGTCTAAAATTTTGTTGTTTATTATTATTATTATTATTATTATTATTATTATTATTATTATTGTGACTACTATTTTAAACTATATTAAATTTTATGGCTATTTATGTGTTACTATGTACATGCATATATATATATATATATATATATATATATATATATATATATTCATACTTATATATATATTTAGGGTTAATTATTATTTTTTGTGTGTGTACATTAAAATAGCTAGTGTATATGTATGTATATGTAAATGTAGTATATGTGTACATATACCAATAATTGCCTATACATATATATGCATAATTATATATTAACATATATTAATAGTTTATAATATATATATATATATATATATATATATATATATATATATATATATATATAGATGTTAGGACCCAAAATAGAAAACAACAAAACGAAAGAAAGCAGAAAAAAAAAAAACGAAACAAAGAAGCTTCCCAACCCCTGCAACCTCTCCCTCTCCGTCCCTCACCATCTTTCCCTTCTTCCTCACTATGCCATTCTTCCTGCCACTTCCTGAGAAGCCATTGCCGCCGCGAGAAGAAGCTCCAGGTGGTGTTGTTGTCGCTGCTTCTCATCTTCCTCCTCTGTTAGCTTAGATCCAAGCTGATCCAGTGCCACCCAAGCTTCCCCAACTTCCTTCATCCTCTTAGGTGTCTGTCCAAGCCAAGAGCCGCCGCTGCAACTCACCTCTGGCGCCGGAATTGGAGGTTGAAGGTGAGTTGCTCTATGTTGTTTTTAGGTTGATTTTAGGTTGTTTTCTGGTTGTTGATCGAGATTGGATGTTGATTTTAGGTTATTCTTAGGTATATGTTGAATTATGCCACTTAATTGCTCCAAATTCGAATTTTTAAGCTTTTTTCTTAATCTTCCTTAATTTACAGAATTTTTGCATAATTTTATTTAATTTTTAGTTGAATTATTGGATTTTTCTTTGGGTTAATTAGTGAATTTAGAGTAATTAAAATTATATTTTGTAAGGTTGATAATGGACCGGGATGGGTGCCTTGGTCAATGCCTTTGCTCTCGGGGATCGCCAGTACCATATATTTGGATTAAGTGAACGACTACGACTTGGTGCCTCGGTTGATGCCTTTGCTCTTAGAGACCGGCAGTCTGATTGGAACAAGTGGGCCCGATTGGCCATTTAGATCCTTAGGTTTAGGGTTCTACCGAGATTTTTCAAAAGCTATACCTTTACATTATAAATTATTTATACTATAATTATATAGTTTTCAAAAAGTTTTTCAAACCGTACAGCTCTTTTATTGACTTACTCAGTGAGGTCTAATTTCCCTCAATTTATTTTTTTTTCAAGAGCTTGGGAGTTCAACCTCAGACTACCTCCATGCCAGATTTCTTCATCTTCGGGTATTTTATGTAGGTCATTGTAAGTTGTACTGTTGTATTGTTCTAGGATGCTGCAATAGTATATGTACTAAGAATTATATGGATTAAGTATGTTTGTGTAATTTATTTGTATAAACCACGCTGATGTATAAAGATTTAAATTTGATTTATAATATGAGACGTTGAAGCACATTCTAATTAAGCATTTAAATTTGTGTATTTTGAGAAAACTCAGTTTGATAATATGTTCGGTTATAAATGAAAGTATAAAAATGGAAGATTTATTTTTCTTTTCTTTTAGGCTTACTACGGGTTTTGGGGGCCTTATGCCTACCCATTCCCTAGTGCCAGTCACGTGCCCTCAGGTTCCGATCGTGACAAAGTTGGTATCAGAGAATAAGTTCGATTAATTGTCCATGTCTATCTTTCTATGTAACTACTGTAGCTTTAAGGTTGATAGTTGTCTTTGAGATGTTCTTGTTTCTAATTCTGCGTTGCGTTAAATATTCTTACCCCATTTTCAATTCAATTTCCCTTATCTTCTTTTCAGAATGAGGCGTGTGCATACCGACCCTGATGTTGATCCGACCCTTAGACTTGATGAGCAGTCTATGCATGATGAGGCTCCCTTTCCTACTCCATGTCATAGGGGTAGAGGTAGAGGTAGAGGTAGAGGTCGAGCCAGGGTATCTGCAACTGAGATTCCTGAGTAGCAGTCAGTCGAGCCTGAAGCCCTAGCTGTTGACCCTACAACCTTTGCAGTTGGACTGGTAGGGATTAATCAGGGTCTAGCAGCATTGAATCAAGTGATGCCCCTTGTACAACAAATGCTTCAGTAGAGGAATCAGGGGATGTCAGATACTGAGGTAGCACTTCTTTACTCTCGGATCAGTAGAGTTTCTTTTGACGGTACGGGTGATGCCTTAGACTTCATTAATGCGATTGAGGCACATACTAGGACGGGACACACGGATTATCAGATGATTATGATTGTGGAGTTGTCAGTTCAAGCGATAGCTCAGGACTAGTTTATGCAGTCGATTCAGCCATCTATGCATGAGCTGACTTGGCCAGAGTTTAAGGATTGCTTCTTGAGATTTTTCTGTCCACCAGCCACCATAGATGCCTATAGGTGGCAGTTACTCCACATCACTAGAGGTGATAGGTCAGTGGAGGACTATACTAGAGAGTTTAATAGGCTGTCCCGATATGCAGAGGATATCAAGAGGGACCCTTATAGAGCAGTGGAGCTATATGTTACTAGATTGGGACTCACTTTTATTGGTATGCGTATCGAGGATCGCACCCTAGAGAGTGTGATTGAGGAGGCTCGTTTGATAGAGAGGCGACATATCCGCCAGGGCACCATGATAGATCCTTATATGGTTAGGGGCAGTGGATATGGTGTAGCTCCCGGGCACCAGCAGCCAGCATTTCACATCGGTAGTTTGAGTCAGCAGGCTGCGGGTAGTTCACAGCAGAGTGGTAGGAGGTCCAGGACTCACCGAGTTGGTCGACATGAGTGTGCCTCGAACATAAGGAGTGGTACGGGTCACAGATTCTGTACAAGAGTTAGTAGCAGTAGTAGTGGGTAGAGTTTCAGACAGAGTAGTTATGGGTCTGGAGCTAGTGCTTGCACGAGTTGTGGATGATTTCATCAGGGCCCGTGTCTTATGCTGTCGGGCACTTGCTTCAGGTGTGGGAAGATTGGTCATCTTGCCAGAGCTTGTCCTCACTCCGGATACCAGCCACAGTACGTTCAGGGTTCATCTTCATCAGTGGCTCAACCCTACTATCAGGTGCCTCAGCAGTATCGAGCACCCATACAGCCACAACAGAGATCACCTCAGCCTATGAGTCAGCAGGGTCGAGGTTCAGTTGGTAGACCTAGCGGTCGTGGATTTGCACAGCCTTCAACTTCTTAGCAGGCAGGTCGTGGTCAGGCTCGAGTGTTCACTTTGACACCACAGGACGCTCAGACTTCGAATGCAGTGGTAGCAGGTATTCTCTCAGTCTGTGCATGCGATGCTAGAGTGTTGTTTGATCCCGGTGCTTCACATTCCTTCATTTCTCCTGTGTTCGCTTCGAGAATCGAGTGGCAGCCTTCTAGGTTATCCTTTCCTCTATCTGTGTCGACTCCTCTTAGTGACGAGTTAGAGACAGATGTCTTTTTTCCTTCGTGTCCGGTGATAGTTGATGGTAGAGAACTATTGGCGGACTTAGTATTGCTTGATGTGTTGGAATTCGACGTCATTTTGGGCATGGATTGGTTGTCGAGGTATTACGCTTTGGTGAATTGTAGAGAGAAAGAAGTGGTGTTCATAATTCCAGATGAAGAAGAATTATGTTTCAAGGGTGAAAAGAGCTCAATGCCTCATAATCTAATTTCTGCCATTACAGCCCGGAAGATGCTTAAAAGGGGTCGTCAGGGTTACTTTGCAGTGGTAAGAGATATTGAGAAGGAGAATATGGCAATTGAGCAGGTGCTAGTGGTGTGTGGATTTTTGGATGTCTTTCCTGAAGAATTTCCAGGATTACCACCAGATAGAGAGATAGAGTTATGTATCGATGTCATACTTGGTACGGATCCTATTTCTATGCCACCCTACAGAATGGCACCAGCTGAACTACAGGAGTTGAAAGAGCAATTATAGGAGTTGCTTGATAAGGGTTTCATAAGACCCAGTACATCGCTTTGGGGTGCTCCAGTGTTGTTCGTGAAGAAGAAGGATGGTAGCCTTCGACTCTATATCGATTAGAGGCAGTTGAATATGGTCACCATCAAGAACAAGTACCCACTTCCGAGGATCGATGACCTGTTTGATCACCTTTAAGGTGCTACATGCTTCTCTAAAATAGAACTGAGATCTGGGTATCATCAGTTGAGGATTAGAAGAGGTGATGAGCCCAAGACAGCCTTTCAAATAAGATATGGCCATTATGAGTTTTTAGTAATGTCCTTTGGGTTGACTAATGCTTCAGCAGTCTTTATGGACTTGATGAATTGGGTGTTTAGGCCATACATGGACTGGTTTGTTATAGTTTTTATTAATGATATCTTGGTTTATTCCAAGGGTGAGGCGGAGCATGTTATGCATCTGAGAAGGGTACTTCAGACCTTAAGGGAGCACAAATTGTATGCCAAATTTTTGAAGTGTGAGTTCTGGTTGCATCAAGTGGCATTTCTAGGCCATATGGTTTCTCGAGATGGTATACAGGTGGACCCTAAGAAGATAGAGGCTATTACGGAGTGGCCGAGGCCAACTACAGTTAGAGAGGTATGGAGTTTCCTGGGTCTAGCAGGCTATTACAGAAGATTTTTGAAAGACTTCTCTAAAATTGCTGCACCTTTGACAAGGTTGACCCAGAAGAATGCTAAGTTTGTATGGACAGACAAATGCGAAGAGCACTTCCAATTATTGAAGGACTTGTTGACGTCAACTCCAATTCTAACTTTGCCCTCTGGAAATGAAGGGTATACAGTGTATTATGATGCTTCCAGAGTAGGATTGGGCTGTGTGTTAATGCAAAATGGCCAAGTGATTGCTTATGCTTCGAGGCATTTGAAGAAGCACGAGTAAAACTATCCTACTCACGACTTGGAAATGGCAGCCGTGGTGTTTGCTTTGAAAATATGGAGGCATTACTTGTACGGGGTAACATGTGAGATATACACTGATCATAAGAGCTTGAAATATATTTTTCAGTAGAGGGACTTGAATCTGAGGCAGAGAAGATGGATGGAACTCCTTAAGGATTATGATTGTTCCATTTTATACCATCCAGGCAAAGTGAATGTTGTCGCGGATGCCTTAAGTAGAAAATCAGTAGGCAGTCTTGCCCATATTAGCTCAGAGAGAAGGCCCATTATCAAGGAGTTACATGGGTTAATTAATTAAGGGTTGTAGATGAAAGTTACCCAAAAGTGCCTTTTAGCTCAATTTAGTGTACGATCAGTATACTTGGATCGGGTTAAGGCAGCTCAGAGTAGAGACCCACAGTTATAGAGAATTATATATGAAGTGCAACAAGGGCAGTCACGGGACTTTATGATTGATAGAGAAGGTGTGTTGCGGTTGGGCACTAGGATTTGTGTGCCAGATGTTGACGACTTAAGGAAGGAGATTATGGAAGAAGCACATTTTTCTGCATATAGTGTTCATCCAGGTTCTACCAAGATGTATCATAATTTGAAGGATACATATTGGTGGAATGGAATGAAGAGGGATATTGCAGAGTTTGTATCCAGGTGCCTAACTTGCCAGCAAGTAAAGCTTGAACATCAGAGACCCTAGGGACTATTGCAACCTATGCCAATTCCTGAATGGAAATGGGATATGATAGCCAAGGATTTCGTGACTGGGCTACCTCGGACTACTAGAGGTTATGACTCTATTTGTGTGATTGTTGATAGGCTAACTAAGTTAGCACACTTTCTGTCTATAAAGAAGACGTACTCTACTGATAGACTGGCGAGACTTTATGTTAATAGGATTGTTTGTCTACATGGAGTACCTATGAGCATAGTGTCGGATAGAGGAGCCACCTTTACCTCAGTCTTTTGGCAAGAGTTACACAAGGCCTTGGGTACCAGATTAGATTTCAGTACGGCCTTCCACCCTCAGACAGATGGTTAGTTAGAGAGGACCATCTAGACATTAGAAGATATGATGAGGATTTTGGAGGATAGTGGGATTCACACTTGCCATTGATTGAGTTTGCTTACAATAACAACTATCATGCTAGCATCGAGATGGCTCCGTATGAGTCACTATACGGTAGGAAGTGTAGATCACCTTTTTGTTGGGAGATTGGAGAAAGGCAGTTAACGGGTCTAGAGTTGGTGCAGATCACTTCAGAGAAAGTCCTCATTATATAGCAGCGATTGAAGACAGCCTTCAGTAGACAGAAGAGCTATGCTGACCCTAGGAGGAAGGATGTATTCTTTATGGTTGGAGACATAGTGTTCCTGAAGGTGTCTCTAATGAAAGGAGTTATGAGATTTGGCAAGAAGGGTAAGCTAGCTCCTAAATACATAGGACCATTTGAGATTCGGTTTAGAGTGGGTGAAGTGGCGTATAGACTGGTGTTACCACCAGAACTGTCGAGAATCCATCTTGTATTTCATGTATCCATGCTGAGAAAATACATCCCTGATCTGTCTCATGTGTTGCAACCTCAAGCCGTAGAGCTTAGTAATGATCTGACTTATGAGGAGTATCCAGTGATGATTGTGGATCGCCAAATCCGACAGCTGCGAACTAAGGAGATACCGATGGTGAAGGTGCTATGGAGTAACCATTCCGCTGAGGATTGTACCTGGGAAACTGAAGATGAGATGCGATTTTCTTTCCCGTATCTCTTTCCTTCTTAGCCTTGTAATTCTTCTTTTCTTTCTTTTCTTGAATTCGAGGATGAATTCATATAAGGAGGGGAGATTGTAATACCCTATATTTTTATTTAAATAAAGGAATTTTCAAATAGTGTTATTAATAATTACTTTTGCATTATATTATACAATTGTTAATAATATTTTGTAGAGTTATTAATTTATGAAATGATTATATATATGAGTATTATTTGTTTATTGTCTAAAATTTCATTGTTTATTATTATTATTATTATTATTATTATTGTGACTACTATTTTAAACTATATTAAATTTTATGGCTATTTATGTGTTACTATGTACATGCATATATACATATTTATATGTATAAATATATATATATATATATTATTATAGGGTTAATTGTTATTTTGTGTGTGTGTGTACATTAAAATAGCTAGTGTATATGTATGTCTATGTAAATGTAGTATATGTGTACATATACCAATAATTGCCTATACACATATATGCATAATTATATATATATATATATATATATATATATATATATAAGTATAGATATGTAGATGTTAGGACCTAAAACCGAAAACAACAAAACAAAAGAAAGCAGAAAAAAAAACGAAACAAAGAAGCTTCCCGACCCCTGCAACCTCTCCCTCTCCGTCCCTCACCATCTTTCCCTTCTTCATCACTGTGCCATTCTTCCTGTCATTGCCTGAGAAGCCATTGCCGCCGTGAGAAGAAGCTCCAGGTGGTGCTGCTGTCACTGCTTCTCATATTCCTCCTCTGTCAGCTTCGATCCAAGCTGATCTGGCACCACCCAAGCTTCCCCAACTTCCTTCATCCTCTTAGGTATCTGTCCAAGCCAAGAGCCGCCGCTGCAACTCACCTTCGGCACCAGAATTGGAGGTTGAAGGTGAGTTGCTTTGTGTTATTTTTAGGTTGATTTTAGGTTATTTTCTGGTTATTAATTGAGATTGGATGTTGATTTTAGGTTGTTCTTAGGTATATGTTGAATTATGCCACTTAATTGCTCCAAATTCGAATTTTTAAGCTTTTTTCTTAATCTTCCTTAATTTATAGAATTTTTGCATAATTTTATTTAATTTTTAGTTGAATTATTGGATTTTTCTTTGGGTTAATTAGTGAATTTAGAGTAATTAAAATTATATTTTGTAAGGTTGGTAATGGACTGGGATGGGTGCCTCGGTCGATGCCTTTGCTCTTGGGGACCGCCAGTACCATATATTTGGATTAAGTGAACGACTGCGACTTGGTGCCTCGGTTGATGCCTTTGCTCTCGGGGACCAGCAGTCTGATTGGAACAAGTGGGCCTGGTTGGCAATTTAGATCCTTGGGTTTAGGGTTCTACTGAGATTTTTCAAAAGCTATACCTTTACATTATAAATTATTTTCACTATAATTATATAGTTTTCAAAAAAGTTTTCAAACCGTATAGCTCTTTTATGGACTTACTCAGTGAGGTTTGATTCCCCTCAATTTATTTTTTTTCAGGAGCTTAGGAGTTCGACCTCAGACTACCTCTATGCTGGATTTCTTCATCTTCGGCTATTTTATGTAGGTCATTGTAAGCTATACTGTTGTATTGTTCTAGGATGCTGCAGTAGTATATGTACTAAGAATTATATGGTTTAAGTATGTTTGTGTAATTTATTTATATAAACCATGCTTATGTATAAAGATTTAAATTTGATTTATAATATGAGACGTTGAAGCACATTCTAATTAAGCATTTAAATTTGTGTGTTTTGAGAAAAATCAGTTTGATAATATGTTCCGTTATAAATGAAAGTATAAAAATGGAAGGTTTATTTTTCTTTTCTTTTAGGCTTACTATGGGTTTCGGGGGCATTATGCCTACCCATTCCCTAGTGCCGATCACGTGCCCTCGAGTTCGGGTCGTGACAAATATAAATATAATAAAGCTGAACTATACTATAATATTACACCAAGTTGAAGTATAAATTTATAGAATCTATCATTAAAACTCTAAAATCAACTATACACATATTTATTCATTTAGTTATCTCTTCAAAATCTTTTCATTTATCTAAATATTATTATTTTAATATTAATGTGTATTATTTATTGTTCGTTTATTCAAAAACTTTACCACTTCCTTTTCCTTTATAAATTAAATTCATATTTGAATGTCATTTGACAACACATATTTAGATAACCTACCATTAAAACTCTAAAAATTTATTGATACACTTATCTCTTTGAGGTCTTTTCATTGACTCAAAAATATTATTTTGATATTAACATACTCAAAAATGTTATTAATATACTTTATTTAGACTTCATTTATTTGCAAACTTTTTCTTTTGATTTTTAGATCACTCAATTTCACATTGAAGTACATACTATAAATATTGGCATGTATTATTGTGCAAAGCTCAAGAACTATTATGAAAAATGCAAGGAGGTAATGATTAAGAAGAAGCTCAAGAAAAAGAGAAAGATAGGAAGAAGATGGTGATGATAGTGACTATAAAGATTCAGTGGAAGCAAATGAAATTGAGTCTAACCTTGAAGTGACACAATGAACAAAATGGATGCATTCCCAATATTAAAATTGCATTGAAAAGAGGTTTTTTACTTGAAATATGTATGATTAGTAACTAATATTATATAATTTACCAATTTATGCATTACTTACTAAAATTTTTCTTAACTTATTTATAGTTTGTAATTTATTTTGTCCTATAGATAATGTTGAAATAAATTTTAGTATGTTTTTTTTAACTATAAAACACTAATCTAAATTATAATTATTATTTCAAAATATTCAAATATAATGGACCCATTGCTTTAAATGCAAGAAAATTATTCTCAAAACAAGTATAGATCCGACCATCGTGGTCACCAATTAAAGGTTTTGAAAGCATGGGAGGGGTTATTGTTGAAACTACATGGCCTGATACATAAGGGTTGTTTGATGTTGTTGGGGTTAATTAGATTTTTATACTATATAATAAATGAGATTTACAAAAATAAATAAGAGTGGTGAAGAGTGCACAGTAATATAAAGGCGGTTTAGCCTACCAAATTACAATAATAAAATTAATAAGACGGTTAAACTAACTAATGAGTGAATAAAGTAGTCGATAAAAACTTGTCATATATATAGAGAAAAATAGATAGGACACCAATAATTTTTTACGTCAAAACCTTTTAAAAGAAAAAATTACAGGACCTAGTCCAGTTAAATCTTCTACTATAAGAATAATGGGATTACAAATTTCAACCTCCATTTGTGGTTCACCCTCACAAATTGGCTCTCTTTAATAATATTTATTTTTCTCACCCTTTCCTTTTATATCAAAGAGAATCTCACAGTAATATTTTACACTCACCTAAAACTTATACTCAAAGCACTCTATTTTTACTTGCACACACCACTCACTCTTGCACACACAACTCTCCAATTTTTTCTCTCCTTCACTAAACTCATAACACACACCTCTTGCACTTATAAAAATAGAGAAAATACTCATTAAAAAACTTTTACCATACATGGCTATTTATAACCATGCAAAAGCTAGTAAGTTGGAGGCGGGACCCACCCAACAAATATCCCCCTCACTCCTCAAGTAGGGCATGGAAATAAACCTACTTTCTCTGAGCAAAATATTAGTTTCTCTAAATTCAAGGCTTTAGTCATCATGTCTAACCCATTGTCATCAGTATGAATTTTCTCAAATGAAACATATTCATCTCCAATACATCACGAATCCAATGATATTGCACGTCAATGTGCTTTAACCTTAAGTGGAATGCTGATTTCTTATTAAAATAAATTCCACTTTGACTATCGCAATATATAATGAATTTTTCTTGATTGCGACCCAACTCTTATAGAAATTTCTTCATCCATAAGAGTTCTTTTGTAGCTTTTGTAGTAGTAATTTACTCAGCTTTAGTAGTAGATAAAGCAACACATATTTACAATATTGATTGCCAAGACACTGCTCCCCCTACAAACGTCATTATGTACCTAAAGGTTGACATTCTAGTGTCGACTTCGCCGGCTATATTGCATTTGTATATCCACATATTATAGGTTTACCATCACCAAAGCATAAAAAAAAATTTAGAAGTATCTCTGAGATATATGAGAATCCATTTAATTGCATGTCAGTGGCCTTTGTTAGGATTAGAGAGAAATCTGCCAACTACTCCAACCCTATGAGCAATATTTGGTCTTGTGCATATTATAGTGTACATTAAGCTACAAACAACTGATGCATAAGGCATTGTATTCATTTCTTCTTTATCTTTCTCACTTGTTGGACATTACTTAGAACTTAACTTGAAATGTGCTGTAAGTGGAATGCTGATTGGTTTTCAATTGCCCATATTAAATCTCTCTAGCACCTTTTTAATGTAATTTTCTTAAGATAACCATAGCTTATTTTTCTTTATGTCATGGAGGATTCTCAAGCTCCCAAATCTTTCATGGAAAAAGTTTTGCTCATCTCCTTTTTAAGATCTTTTATCTTTGTAATGTCTCATCTGATAATTAACATATCATCCATATAGAGTACGAGAATGATAAATTTATCATTAGAGAATTTTTGCACAAAGACACAATGATTAGAGTTTGTCTTTAAATAGCCATGGTTCGCTATAAATGACTTAAACTTTTTGTTCCACTATCTTAGAGCCTATTTTAATCTATAGTCTCTTTTTTAATCTGTATACAAGTTTCTCCTTCCTGTTGACCTCAAATCCTTCTAGTTTTTACATGTAAATTTATTCCTATAAATCTCCATAAAGAAATACCATCTTCATATTAAGTTGTTTAATCTTTAGGTTCATGCTAGTTGTTAACCCGAGTGCTACTCAGATTGAAGATATTTTTACAATTAGTGAAAATATTTCTTTAAAATCAATGCCCTTTGTCTGTCTGAAGCCTTTTATAACCAACCTTTCCTTATACCTTGGTTGTGAGTTACTTTCTTTGTGCTTCAATTTGAACACCCATTTATTCTTGAGTGCCCTTTTGCCTTTAAGCAGTTGCACTAGTTCAAAGGTACTATTATCCTGTAAGGATTTCATCTCCTCTTGTATAGCTTCTGCCTACTTTTCTTTGTGTTCACCTGAAATAGCTTCTTCATAACATTCTAGTTCTTTTCCTTCATTCAATATTATATAGTCATTTGAAGGGTATCTGTGGCTTTCTACTTGAGCTCTAGCTGATCTTCTTAAATTGGGTTATACAATAGGAGGTTCATTAGCATCATCCTCGCTAGCTCCCCCTTCATTATGACTAGTAGGTAAAAGAACCGGCTCCAGATTTACTGGATATTTTTTGTTTGATTAGTCTCCTTCTTTTCTTAATATCTTTAATGGTTTTATCTTCAAAAAAATATAATATCTCTACTTCTGATGATCTTCTTATCAATAGGATCCTAGAGTTTATGGCCGAATTCTTTATGAGCATAACCCAAGAATATATATTCCTTGGATATTCTATTAAGTTTGGTTCTTTCATCTCGTGGACTATGAATAAAGGCTCTACAATTGAACACTTTCAAATGCTTGTAAGAAATATCCTTTCCAATCCACACTCTCTGTGGTATGTTGCCATTAAGTGGAAATGAAGATGACATGTTAATTAAATCAACTTCAGTTCTTATTACCTGCCCCTAAAAGGAGTTTCACAATTTTGCATTTGAAAGCATACACTTGAATCTTTCATAAATTATTTTGTTCATCCTTTCTGTAACGCCATTATGTTAAGGTGTTTTTGGTACTAAATTCTCAAGCCTAATGCCAAATTTTCTACAATATTCTTCAAATGGACCTCTATATTCACCACCATTATCTACATGAACACACTTCAACTATCTTTCAATTTCTCTTTCCATCTTTGTATGAAGTTCCTTGAAAACTTCTAACACTTGTTCTTTAGTTTTTAGACCAAATGCCCATAATTTTCTAGAGCAATCATCAATGAATATTACAAAATACAAGGCCTTTCCAAGACTTCTACTTTGCATGATGCATACATCATTATGTACTAAATAAATAATATTTAGTTTTCTTGATGGTATGGACTCTAAAATGCAACTCTATGTTGTTTTCTATTAATACAATCAACATAGTTTTGTAGATATACACATTAATCCTTGGTAAGAGATCTTTCCTTACTAGCCTCTGCAGCATCACTCATATGGTTGAGTCATTTATGCCATAACTCAATTGGAACTTCTTTCTCCATTACATTCATTTAGTTTTTTCGTAGCTTTGCTTCTATTGTATAGAGGGAGTTGATTTTCTTCCCTCTAGCCATCACTAGAGAGCCTTTAGTGAGCTTCCACTTCTTTCTACCAAAATAGCTTTTATCATCAAGCTTTGTGATGGAGATTAAATACAACATGATGTCTGAAACATATTGTACATTTTTACGAGCAATATTAACCTGCCAAATTAAACTAATAAAATTAATAAGGTGATTAAATCAACTAATGGATGAATAAAATAGGCGGTAATAACCTACCGTATAAATAGAGAAAAATAAATATGACACTAATATTTTTTATGTGGAAACCTTATAAAAGGAAAAATCACGAGACCTAATCCAATTAAATCTTCGACTATAAAAATAATGGGATTACAAATTTCAACCGTCAATTTATGTTCACCCTCACATATGGGCTCTCTTAACTAATATTTATTTATCTCACAATTTCCCTTTATACCAAATAGAAGCTCACACAAATATTTTACATTTACCTAAAACTTATATTCAAAGCTCTCTATTTTTACTTTCACACACCACTCACTTTTGCACACATAGCTCTCCAATTTTTTCTCTCCTTCACTGCACTCACAACACACACCTCTTGCACTCATAAAAAAAAATAAAACACTCACAAAAAAACTCTTACCATACATGGCTATATATAGCCAAGCAAAATTTGGTAAGTTGAAATTTTTTTTTCAACAAATGAAGCATCGAATTTGGTGTTGCAAAATTTGACCCTTATTTTCAAATTTTTCATTACTAACTTCAAAATTTATGGGCTTGTAGGACCACACTTATAGGCAGGATCCACCCAACAGATGCAGAGATTAAATCTGTGAAAGCTCAACATATCATCAGTGGCAAGCAGAGCACACATAGAATTGACATGTTGTGGATAATTTTGTTTTTGAAAATGTAAATCGATAGTGAGAGCTGATTCTAGGGGCTTTCTTAATCGTCACCTTTTTTTCTAATCTTTTGAAAAAGTAACCATTGATGAACAATTTGTGGTGGGAACAATTTGGTAAATCAAATGACGACCTGGAGGATAACATATGTCGAGAAAAATATGGATTATATGTATTCTGCATAGTGAAATTCTTGTCTACACTCACAGTATTGCATCTAATAATTAGGTGTGTAATATAAAAACTATGTCTTATTTTTATTTGTCAAGTGTGAAACATTTAGTATATATGTCAGTTAAACAATTTGATGTTATAGTTTGGGCATAGGTAAAAAACTCCATAAATAACTTTTAGTTTCATTTCTGCATTAAAAAAAAATTATTTATTTATTTAGATGTAGTATATAAGATAATTAAATTTAATATCTGACACATTTTGTAATATATGTTAATTTTTACTTAAGTAATTTTTTTACTAAAATGACAGGTATTAACTTTATCTTAAACATTTTATCGAAATAAAAATTCTAAAATCAAATTTTTTATATTAATTAGCTCAAATATATGATTATGATCTAATTATGTGATATCTCTCATTAGAAGAATAAAAAAGTGAGAAGGAGAAATTATATTTCACTAAATTGATTAATTTATTTACCAAAGTGAAAATAGTTAAACAATAACTGTTTTTGACATTTTAAGGTGTAAAATTCAAATTTTTTCATCATCAATTTAAAAATGAAAAACTACCCATATTGTATAATTCATAAATGTTTAGGTCATATCACTTTGTGTTAACTAAAAATTACGTAATTTAAAACTTTTAAACAATGAAGTGATATTCAATTCAATTTTATATATTTCACTAAACAATCTAACAATAAAATTCATTACAATTACACAGTCTAACACTAAAAATTGAAGTAAAGAATTTCTCAACACCAAAGCTGAATGTTGAGAGCTATATTTATTCTCCTTAATTCTGTAGTTTTGGCATGAAATACAATTAATTCCCATTGTACTATTTACATGAGTGATCTATTTTTAAGGATTGATGCCTTCACAACAATTATTCTAGGAAGGGTGACAATATAGGTTTAAAGATTGGCTCTTGGGGACGCAATACCGGATACATATAATGGGATTTGATGGTGCATGAAAAAATCACCCAATCAAACACGAACACATGGCAGTTTGAGCCTATGTTGGCTCAGCATGCCACCTCATTAGAAGAAGGAGATAAATATGACAGTTGTCATTTTGGTCTTCCACCAAGGGGTCGTCTAATAGTCACATAGGTTAAATCTAGATTGTTCTCTTGCCTCTGATGCACATTAACTGTAGTTGCATACATTTAATGTGCCTGACAAAGCTATTCCTAAATTTTCACTTGCACACAATAGAACAAACCTACCCTTGACTTCACTGTTGACGTGAACCTTGTTACCTAACATGGATATGCCTTTTGACTAGGGTTGTTGATGTGAATCCAAATTTCAAGCCTAAAGAGATCCAAGATCTATTAATAGTACAAGAAGGTCCAATCACAAGGTCCAAATCCAAGAAGTTTCAAGAAGTCATATTGGGTTTAATTAAGAACATTTGGAAAGCCTAAGAATTTTAACCCAATAAGACATCCATGGAGGTCTAAGGAATAATATTTAACTTATTTTTATGTTAATAACAATTAGGGTTACATGTAGCCACCATATACAAGTTAATGGGGTAATTAATACTAAATAATAACTATTAATGTGATTATTAAGAGCCACCATATACAAGACCTACAATTCCCATCAGTTATGCATGGGTTGAAGAATATTAATTCTCCAGACTTAAATTGAACTTTAGAGAATTTTACAAATATTTTTTCAAAATCGACCGGAATATCAAATACTCCACTCTAAATTGTTCCTAAATTTTGGAGCAATTCAAAGTAAAGAAATGGAGAAAAAAGGAAAATTAATTTGAATTAATATATTTTTCTATTATTACTGTTTTTATTTTTATTTATCTGATGATATTGTATAATTTATTATTAATTTATATATTAAAAATAATAATTAATAAATTAAAAATAAGAAAATATACATTTTTTACTCTATATTAAATATTATATACTAATAATATTAAAAATTTTAATTAAATTTCACTTTTAAATTTTATTTTAATATTCATATTTAAATTATTTAAACATAGCTATCAATTTTACTATAAAAAGTTTTATTTATAATATTATAATTTTATTATATTACTGTACATTTATACACACACACAAATATGCACATACACATATTTATATACATACACACACATGTAATAAATTTGTACTCTATAACCATAAAAATATATGTTAACTGATCAATTAGTAATTGTTCAATTGCCTATATAATTAATTTTAAAATGATATTAAATTTCATTTATAACATATAATTATACACATGATTATTAATTATAAATATGGATATAAAGTAAAGAGTCCATGTACTCTTTATACAATCTGATTAGTCCATTCCCTTACACTAGCAAACTTCATACTCACTTGAATGTTAGAGAGGCTTTGGGCTTCCCTAGCCCTTAGCTCATGATTTTTTCATCATCTTTCAACTCTCTATGGTGATGTGGAACTGAGAAGGAACATGAGCTAGAAGAAGACTATTGGTGCCAAATTACAAATAGATTTAGGACACAATTTAACATTCATTCATTTAGTTTAGGTAGCATTTAGTATAGGATATCATATAGGAATACAGACTTTTATGTTTTTTTTTTTTTTTTATTTAGGAAAATAAGTATGAAGGTGTTTGGTGGTGTTTTGAGAGACAGTGGATGAAAAATCAGAGGAAGGAGCAGAGCAAGCATTCTGTTATGATCACGGATGGTAGTATGATCGTAGATTGATCGAAGCTTCCTAAATTCCTAAGTTAAGGCCCTTATATGATCATAACCTAACCCTCAATCGTAGCTTCCTGAATGGTCAAAATCTCTATGGCGAGCACAATATTTTCATGATCGCCACCCCTTCTTTAGATGCCCCTTCTTCGCAATCATGAAAAGGTCATTTCTAGTATATAATAGGCTGAGGTGGTATCATTTTAAAAAGAAGAAAATCTAGGGGAGGTGAAGGGAAATTTTAGAGAGGCTATAAAATAACAAGGACCACACTTTTAAGGATATAATTGAGAGGGGAATCAATCCAGAAGGAGGACCCATAACAACCTAGAGAGAGAAAAAGGAGAAAAAGGAGAAAAATGAGTTAAGTAGAAGAAGAGAACCTCCATTAAAAATTCAAGCTTCTTGATAACAATTTCTCTTCCTTTTTTTTTTCATTTTTATTTCCTCAATCTCTTAGGTTGTATTAAATATTAGAAGCCATATTTGGCTAAGTTTTTATTTATGTTGTTGGAATTTCAGAAACCCATTTGAATCAAGTTTATTTTATAGATCCCTTCTTATTTAATGCATATTATGATTATTGTGCTTTGATGTATGTTGTGTTATGGTCAAATGCAACCTTAGTCTAGGTCTATGCATTGAGAAATGGTAGATCTAGTAGACTCTCAAATGCTTATTGATGAGTGTGAGAAATATATTATTTTGAGCACTCAATGTGTTAGAATTAGGTGTCATTCTAGTTGCATTTGTAATCTTTTGTTAAGTTTTTCTTTAGTTTAAGTCTTTTGTTAAGTTTTTCTTTAGTTTAAGTATTTATGTTGTATGACTTGAGTTTGTGTTCATTTATAGTAATTTGGTTTACTTTTGGTTGTTTTTATGCATTTAGGTGTTCAAAGAATAGTGATGGAATGAGGCATATGACTTATGAAGGCTATGGAAGTGTCTAAGGAGCATTCAAGGCATAATCTAGCAAGTTTGAGGTTTAGAAAAGGTGTATGGCCATGTGCATAATTGCACATGGCCATGCCTGATTGAAGGATGGACGCATAACCATATGCACCCACATGCATGGCCATACCTGATTGTTGAAATTTTTAAGAAGACAAGCAAATGGTCGTGTGCCTAAACAAGCATGGTTATAGGGCTTTATGTTTGTAGCCCTTTGACATGTGAATTTTGAAGCACTAGTTATACGGGATTTGATGGATTTTTAAAAAGGAAAGATATCAAGAGGCTAGAGGCTAGGGTTTTATGTATGTATAGCCTCTAAGAACAAAAAAAAAAAAAGGATTCCATTTTTCTTATTCTACATTTTTTACAAGTTTTTATCTTTCTTTTTGTCGTCAAAGACTAATGGTTATTTATGTTGGTTTTAGAGATTGAGGAGCAAGGATTGAAGAAGAATAGCCTTCAATTGTCATAGAGGTTTTCTAAATACTTGTTATTATTCATTTATATTTTGATTAATGATGATGTTTATTTTCTTTTATTCCTCTTCTTTGTCCCTTATTGCCAACATGAGTATCTAAGTTCTTATCAGGGTTCTTATATCAATTTAACCATGTAACAATTGCAAATAAACCTGAGCCATTAATCTTTACCCATTGGTTATTATTGAACTTAATGTCTTCATAGTATTGATCACCCTTTGATTAAATCTACATAATGAAACTTGATTGAGAGATAGGTTCCATTAGATACAAATAATAACTTATTAGTTGATTTCTTAGTTAAGAGAGATTAACACAACTAATATTTATTAAGGGATGGAGCTTTAAACCGGGTTAACCAACATTTAGTAAGTGAGAGCTATAAGTCTAAGATGTTAATTTACTTAGTTAATTATGGGCTTATTTGAGAGGAAAATCTAGATTCCTTAGATGCCTTCAAATTGGATTAAGGTTAGGTATGGTTTAAGTACTAATTAATCTTAAGAAATAGTTGAATTGATAATAAGAACCCTAGCTTTTCAATTGATTGTTAATTATTATAGATTTTCTCTATGCAATTTTAGTCCATTTCAAAACACCATTTTTCATTGTTTAAACAAACAAAGAATAATTAGTATTATAATACTCAATTTGGAATCTTTATGGGATTGATATTTAATTACTACTTATAAGATTCTGTATACATGCGGATACACATAAAGTTTTTTTGCAACATTGCTAAGATTGCCAAGATTGATATTTTTGAGAATTTTATGTTGTTTAATTTAGACTTTCTTTTAGTGATTATTTGTGTGGTTTTCAGGGATTTGAATAGTGCATACACACAACACATTGTGCAAGCATATGAGGAGCCTAATTAATACTGCTTGATTTAGAGCTAGAGAGGATAATTCATATAAGGAAGAGACAGACTAGTAATAGAATGAATAGAGGAGAAGAGGAAAGAGACCTGCCTCCAACTGAACTAGTGGTGCATAATGGGCAAAATGGGAAAAATTGTCAAAAAATTATGAGGGACTTTATAAGTCCCAATGTCCAAGGTAATCAAAATCCAATTGTGAGGTTGGTGGTAGTAGCAAACAATTTTCAAATTAAATCGATCATGATCCAAATGATCTAAAATTCATAGTTCAAGGGGTTGCCATATGATGATTTGATTGGTCACCTGACCCAATTTTTGAAATATTGCTTATCCTTTCAGATGAATGAAGTGTATCCTAAAGTAATTTGATTGATCCTTTTTCCATTTTCATTTTGATGGATAGGGCCAAGAGGTGGTTCACAAGCTTACCACTTAACTTGGTAAACACATGGAAAGAGCTTTACATATCTTTCTTTAAAAAGTACTTCCCACCAACTAAAGTACTCAAAATCAAGAATGAAATCAACTCTTTTTAGTAAAGAGAGGATAAGAGCTTTTATGAATGTTGGGACAAATTCAAAGATCTTCAGAAATAATGTCCACCATAGTTAATTCCTTTATGGGATTTGGTGTAGTCTTTCTATAAAGGAGTCAATCTAAGAGTTTGAGTAAACATAAATGCTTATGCTGGAGGAACTATTATGTCAAAGACACCTGAAGATGCTTTAGAGCTTTTTGAAGAAATGGCTAATGAGAGGGCCATTTTGAAAAGAGGGGGAATAATAGAAGTTGATAACTTGACAATGTTAAATGAAAAATTGGATGATTTATCTAAGAGGATGGACAAAATGAGTGTTAATTCAATTTCTAACTTGTCTTTTTCTTATGAATTGTGTCTTGGTGGTCATCCAACTATTGAATGTCAAATGATACAAGGATTGATAATTGAGAATGTTAACTATGTTAACAACTTCAAGGGCTAGCAGAACCAAGTGCATAGAAACACCTACAATCTCAGTTGGAGAAATCATCCTAATTTATCTTGGAGGAATCAAGGAAATAACTAGTGGAGGCCATAAGCACCACCAGGTTTTGGAGGGTAGAATGTACAACATCACCAAACTAATTTTCAGTATTAAAAAGGTTCATCTTTAGGGACTTCTTTAGAGAGAAAGTTAGAGAAGTTCATGGATGTCATGTCTACAAAAATGAACCAACAAGATAAAGCATCAAAGAAGTTATATAGAAAACTTGAGTAGATGTACCAAGACACTCAACTCATGTTCAATAATCATTATTCCTTTATATATAATTTAAAGGTGCAAATGGGCTAATTGACAAACTCATTGTCAATAAGAAATCAAGGTTCTTTGCCAAGCAACACTGAAAAAAATCTAAAAGAGTAGTTAAGGGCTATTACCTTGAGAAGTGGAATAGAGATTCAAACCCTAAAAGCAACTATAGAATATGAGAAGGAAAAAAAGAAGGAACAAGAAGATGAGTGGGTTAAAGTGCAAGTGGAAAAAGAATAAGAATTTAAGGATAAAAATAAAGAGAAATCAATACCACCACCAATGAAGCCTTATAAGCCTCCAGTTCCATATCCTCAAAGGTTGAAGAAACAGGAGCATGACTAGCAAATTGCAAAATTCCTAGAGAGGTTAAAGGCACTTCATATTAATATGCCTCTTATTTCTAGATGTAAAAATATGCTAAGTTTCTTAAGGAGCTGATTTCCAATAAAAAGAAGTTACAGGAGTATGAGACAATCACACTCACGAAGAAGTGTAGTGCAATCATCTTAAATAAACTTTCTTTAAAAAGGAAGCATCCAGGGAGTGTCACTATTCCATGTTCTAATGGAAACTTATATTTTTAAAGTGCTTTATATGATTTAAGAGCTTCAATTAATCTCATGCCTTTGTCTATTTATAGGAAATTGGGGCTAAGAGAAAAAAAACCCATAAATATCCGATTGTAACTTACATATAGGACAGTGAAAGAACCTTATAGCATAGTGGAAGATGTGATAGTAAGGGTTAGGAAATTCATTTTTCTAGTCAATTTTGTAGTCCTTAACTTTGAAAAGGACGAGGAGTCCCATTAATCCTTGCTATGCCTTTTCTTTATACTGTAAGAGCAATCATTAATGTTTATTATGGAACTCTCATTTTAAGAGTGGGGGATAAAAGCTATAAGTTTAACATTTATTAAAGCATGAAATACCCCTATGATGAGGATTTTTGTATGAGAATATATGTTATTGATGAATGTGTGAATGAATTCTAATGATGAAGGTTTGCAAAATCTATGGAGATTGACAATATTGAGAAGTGTTTTCATGTACAATCCTCTCAAGATGAATACACCTCAAACACCAACCCCATGTAGCACACATGAAATTACCAAATACTGAACCCATACCACCCTTAATCATTAAACCACCAATTAAACTTGAAACATTTACCCCAATATTTATGGTACACTTTTCTAGGAGAATATCAAACATGACCTGTGATTATATCCTCTAAATTTAATAAAAATTAAGAGGATTTGCTAGTGGATGTGCTAAAGAGGAGAGTAAAAGCAATTTGGTGGAAAGTTTTTGATATAAGGGGCATAAGTCTGTCTTATTACATGCTTAAGATCTTGATGGAAGAAGGACATAAGCCAACCACTGAAAGGTAGAGGAGGCTCAATCCAAACATATAAGAAGTAGTGAAGAAAGAAGTAGTCAAACTTCTTGATGCATGAATCATCTACCTAATCTCAGAAGTTCATGGGTGAGCCCAATTGAGTGTGTATCGAAGAAGGGTGGAGTTACAATTGTGAAAATTGAGGAAGGGGAGTTGATTCCTACAAGAGTTATAAATGGATGGAGGGTGTGCATAGATTACAAAAAGTTGAATTCATCCATGAGAAAATATCACTTCCTATTAACTTTTATTAATTAAATATTGGAGCATATAGCAAGACACACTCTTTATTATTTTTTGGATGGGTGCTCAGGTTACAATCAAAGTGCAATAGCTCCAAAAGATAAAAAAAAACACTTTTATTAGTCCTTATGGCACATTCGCATATAGGAGGATGCCATTTGGATTATGTAATGCTCCTATAACATTCCAGAGATGTATGATAGCTATATTTTCATATTTGGTAGAGCAGATCATGGATGTTTTCATGGATGATTTTTCAATCTATGGAAACTCCTTTGATGGGTATCTAAATAATTTGGAGCAAGTTCTTGCACAATGCGAAGAGAAAAACTTGGTGCTAAATTAGAAAAAATGTCATTTTATGGTAGATGAAGGAATCATTCTAGGACATAAAATTTTAGCTTAAGGGATTGAAGTTGATAAAGCAAAGGTGGAAGCAATCGAGAAGCTACAATACCTCATGAATGTGAAGGGAGTCAAGAGTTTTCTTTACCATGCAGGCTTCTAAAGGTAGTTCATAAAATTTTTTTCAAAAATCTCTAAACCACTCTGTAAGTTGCTTGAGAAAGATTCACATTTTGAATTTATAGATGATTGTAAATTGGCTTTTCACAGGTTAAATGAAGTCCTTGTCTCAGCTCTTATAGTGATGGCATTAGATTAGAGTCTACCATTCAAGTTGATGTGTGATGCAAGTGATAACATCGTAAGAGTTGTGCTGGATCAAAGAAATGAGAAAAACCTATATGTGATTGTAGATAGCGAGGTTTAGTGCGCGTCCAAGATTTTAGCAACTGCGACACTGTTTAAGCTCAGGTCTCTAGAGAACATACTAACCACTGTCACAAACAGATGGCATGGAGATGAGAAGTCACCACCCAGGGTATTAACTGTGACAAATTGAAAAGGTGGTACTTAATTCCCTAAAAGAAAGCTAGCACCATAACCACGAGATTCTGGGTACGGAATACCAACTTCTTTCAATCTCGTGTTCATTTAGAATTACTTTATGAATTACTATATTATCCTCTATTTACATGCAATTTCATATAAAACCTTATTCTAGCAATTAACTCCAAGGCAAACCAGTCATGAAAATATAAGTAAATAATGCATTCAATCAAACATATAATCCCTAAGTTAGTCTAATATACATGAATTTTAATTAAATGAGTTAAATCTACATATTTTAATAAATGAGCCTAAAGACTAATTCCTTTTAATTTTAATTAAATGGACCTAAATCTATTTATTTTATTTCTAAAAATGGGTCTAAATCTATAAATTATGAAGGTATTTAAATTAGTGGACCTAATTCTACATATTTTAATTCTAAAGTGATCTTAAATCTATAAATTATGAAAAGGCTTTAAGTGGGCTAGATCTAATAAATAAATTAAATTAGGTGGGCCATGTCTAATTTACTAGATGGGCCTAAGTTATCTCTACCCTAAATCTAATTAATTATGAGCCTAAAACACATTTTAATTAATTAAACTTAAATAACCCAAATTTATTTAAATGGATTAAAATCTAATATGGGCTTAAGACCCAAAACACATAAGAATAAACAAACAAGCACAAAATAAACAAAAATAAATAGACAAGCCCAAAATTAAATAAAATAAATAAGCCCAAAATGAATAAAACATATTAAAACAACTAAATTAAAGATCAAACAACTAATTACTTATTTCTTCTAAAACCCTAATTTTCCTTAACATGCAACCTAAATTAATCTACTTCCTTTATTGATTTTAATCAATTACCCAATTAGAACCCTAATTTTACTAACTAATTAATTAACATAAACATACAATCACACATATAATTCAATTATTCCCACTATTGGGACTATTACAGTAATCTATTAAAAATAATAATAAAAATAATTAATACAACCCAGAAACATAAATAAAATAAAGAAATTAGATAAAAATAAAAAGACCTAAAAACTAAATTTACAAGGTCTTATCCATGGCATTCCATGGATCTCTTATGGATTTGATTCTCCAAGTATGATCATCATGTGTTTTCCTCCGTAATCACCATAAAAAGAATAAAAATTATGATTAGTGAATAAATAATAAAATAATATTAAAAATCAATAAACTCAGAAAAAAGAAATAAATAAAATAAAATAAGAAGAAGATGATGCTTATGGATGTTCTTAATGAAGTGCTTCTCAGATTTGTTGAATCACCATTCTTGATAAGAACTCGAATATTATTCTTCAAAAATTCTTCAAAGATCCTTCATTAATAAAGCAAAAAGAATTCATAGAGAATAAGATTTTCTTTTTTTCTTTTCTCTTTTTTTCTTCTCGTTGATCCTTTGTCTTATTAACCCTATTAATTGCAATCTCATGCATTGAGGATGCATAGGAGTGGGCAAACTAACTGAAGCGAGTTCTAAATGATGGAATCAGATGGACTTGCTCCTTGAAGAACTCTTGAGCAAAATGTGAAGCTTAATGTTGATGCCATGATTGATGATAATTATAAGACAAGACTTACAATGCAAGTTATTGAGCCACCTAAATTCTCAGGGTATAAAGGGACACTAGGCTTACAAGGAAAATTACAAAAGGGGTGGTAGAAAAAGAAAACATAACTAAAATAGTGATCTCATAGCTCTGATTTAGCTTTTATTATGTATTGTCTTTCCATTCAAATACTTATGCAGTATGGTATAGACGAATATGCAATATTTGAATAAAATTTAAAATTCAATTTTAATAATTCATTAGGGAAAAAATGAGAACATTCATTACATCACATGATACAACTCCTGTTACCAGCCAGTCCTAATTTTTCTCTCTAATTTTTGCCTTACTGTTCTTTTTCTTTCTTTTTCTCTTTTTGTTTTTTTTTCTATTTTTTTCATTTTTTCTTAAATTTCCAATCTTTAGAAGTTACATCATGTGATATATAAATGTTCTTTGAATTTGCATTTGTACCCATGCTGAATGAATCTAATTGAATTGAATTTATGTCAAACATACATATGCGATTAATAACATAATGCACAGTATCATTAGGATGTACATTACATAAGTAAGCATGATCAGAATTTATATCATCGATTAGTAAAACAAAACAAGTTCTAAAGAAACTAAAATTTTATTTAGAGAAGATAATAAGAAATTTTATTTCCTATTCTATATTCTATGGATGTTGAGTCTCATAGTGGTTATCTTTCAGGTGGCTGACATAATAGCTATTACTGCATCTTCTTGCCAACTGTCTCCATGACTTTATCTTTTTGTACCACCACTGTGCATGTTTCTTCCTTGTCTTGTAGCTTCTTATCATCAAACTCATTACCTCATCCTGTAGGCACAATCGACTTGAAGGGTATGTCAAAAGAAGTTGGTTTAATGTAAAACACCTTATAGTTGAACTTGCCTGAGGGCTGACCCAACAGATCTTCAACTCTTTCCATATCTTTGGGGGCATTAGGAGATTTCTCATTAATTTTAAGATTTAAGTCCTCAAAAGAGTTTAGCACTTCATCCTCACTTATTCTTGAGTTAATCATTATAGTAGCTGAGGGTGGTATGTTTTGGTAATTTGGAGAAGGATTATTTTGGGTGTTTGGATTTGGATTTGATTTTTTAGGGTCTGTGATTTTTCCAGAATCTATAAGGTTTTGAATTTCATGTTTGAGGCAGATGGAGTTATCTGTGGAGTGTTTATGGTTTTGATGGAATTTGCAGTGCTTGTTTGGGTTATAGCCTGGGGTGTTTGGGTTTGGTGGGTTTGGATTAGGTAAAGGTTGAAGTAAGCCCTTTGGCATTAAGAGCTTTAGGACATTTGACAAAATTTGGTTAAAATTAGAGAATCTCCTGGATTTTTGAATAGCATGGACTCTTATAACTCAACTATTATTTCCTTGCTGCGTGCCCTCTAGTGGGTAATTTCTCACTCTAGTGTTCCTAGTGACCTTCTTTTTCTTATTTTCGATCTCTTTAGCTTGCAGCCTATCATTGTAAAGGTCTACAAGTGTTTTAGGATTCATCATCTGCGACCTCTCAACCAAGTTAGGTGACACATTTCAGACTATCATCCTAACCTGATCCTTTTCATCTGGCTTATTTTTCATTAACCCTACCTTATTCATGAATCTAGTTAGACAATTCAAAAATGATTTATTAGGCTTCTACTTGGATTCCGGCTCTTGAACTTGCTGAAGTAATTCCCTTTTTTCCTTTTTAACCATATAACTCTCAACATCCTTGAGTTTCATTTCCCTAGCATTATCATTGTTAGTAGGTGGTGTAACCATAACAGGCGGAATGGCCGCAGTGGGAGGTGTAGCAGCAGGTGGTGGCATTAATCCAACCAAGGCCTGTCTCAACTCATCTTGTATCATCGCTCTCATATCATCCATCAAAGCTCCTTTGACATCCTCTAGGGTCCAGCTTCCTCCTTCTTGTTGTTCCATTTCTTCGGTTTGTTTCAGTTGTGCAAATTCTAGGTAGAGTGGATTAATGGGACTCCATTATAGTCTACTAAGGATCTCTTTCGCAATCAATTACAGACTCAAATCAGTTCTTACTAGTTTGCCACCCTTTCGACTCTAAACATAAGAAGACCCGAATGAATCTATGATGGCTGAAAGAAAAATATTAGTATGATGCATGTATGTATGATGCACGTGTTATGCAACAAGTAGTGAATCAAGTTAGGTGTACATACATCCTTCCAACCTTATTCCTCCCACACACGTATTCAATGGTGAGTCTCTTTTCCTAGGATTTTTTGTCTTGGTCTTAATATCAACAGGGAATATCAAGGACCAATGCACATGCCAAATCTCTCTTAAAGTAGTAAAACATAGAAATAGTATTTCTAGGTGTAAAAGCATAGCCCAATCTTTATTAGTCCTAAAGGGCTTCTAAACTATGGGTTTGGGCCTTTATAGATAGAAATACCTCATGGCAACATTCACAAGCAATTTGGGTAAATACTAGGGGAAGTAACTAAGTCGTTACATATGGTTAGGGTCCAGTGAAAAGTGAAGGTTCCTTTAGCAAGATGCCCTCCTTTAAGACTTGAGTCACATGCCAACGTTAGAGGGGCTTGACATCCTTTGCAAACTCGAGAGAAGACTACCAGGTTACAGAATCTGGTTAGATGAGCCCAGTAATCTCTCTTGGACCGAGTTAAGGCTAAGAGTGATGGTTAGCCGATTTACAATCCCATGAAGCTAGTGGAATCATGGAACCATAAACCAATGCCATCGGTTAATAGGGACAAGCATAATGAATGCAAGAATAAAATAATAATTAATAAAATAATTCTAAAGAACATAAGTAGAATTAGTATCTCTTATCCCCAGTAGAGTCACCACTGTAGACGGCGGGGTTTAGTGCGCGTCCAAGATTTTAGCAATCGTGATACTATTTGAGCTTAGGGCTCTAGAGAACACACTAACCACTATCACAAAGACATGGTGTGGAGATGAAGAGTCACCACCTCGGGTAATAACTGGGACAAATCAGAAAGGTGGTACTCAATTCCCTAAAAGAAAGCTAGCACCACAACCACGAGATTCTGGGTACAGAATACCAACTTCTTTCAGTCTCGTGTTCATTTAGAATTACTTTATGAATTACTATATTATCCTCTATTTACATGCAATTTCATATAAACCCTTATTCTAGCAATTAACTCAAAGGCAAACCAGTCATGAAAATACAAGTAAATAATGTATTCAATCAAACATATAATCCCTAAGTTAGTCTAATATATATGGATTTTAATTAAATGAGCTAAATCTACATGTTTTGATAAATGAGCCTAAAGACTAATTCCTTTTAATTTTAATTAAATGGACCTAAATCTATTTATTTTAATTCTAAAAATGGGCCTAAATCTACAAATTATGAAGGTATTTAAATTAGTAGGCCTAATTCTATATATTTTAATTCTAAAGTGATATTAAATCTACAAATTATGAAAAGGCTTTAAGTTGGCTAAGTTTAATAAATAAATTAAATTAGGTGGGCCTAAGTTATCTCTACCCTAAATCTAATTAATTATGGGCCTAAAATGCATTTTAATTAATTAAATTAAAAAACCCTAAATTTATTTAAGTGGATTAAAATCTAATATGGCCTTAAGGCCCAAAACACATAAGAATAAACAAACAAGCACAAAACACATAAAAATAAATAGATAAGTCCAAAAAAAAAAAATAAACAAGCCCAAAATGAATAAAACATATTAAAACAACTAAATTAAAGATCAAACAACTAATTAATTATTTCTTTTAAAAACCTAATTTTCCTTAACATGCAACCTAAATTAATCTACTTCCTTCATTGATTTTAATCAATTACCCAATTCAAACCCTAATTTACTAACTAATTAATTAACATAAACATGCAATCACACATATAATTCCACTATTCCCATTATTGGGGCTATTACAATAATCTATTAAAAAAATAATAAAAATAATTAATACAACCCAGAAACATAAATAAAATAAAGAAATTAGATAAAAGTAAAAAGACCTAAAAACTAAATTTATAAGGTCTTATCCACGGCATTCCATGGATCTCTTATGGATTTGATTCTCCAAGTGTGATCATCATGTGTTTTCCTCCATAATCACCATAAAAAAGAATTAAAATTATGATTAGTGAATAAATAATAAAATAATATTAAAAATCAATAAACTCATAAAAAAGAAATAAATAAATAAAATAAAATAAAATAAGAAGAAGATGATGGTTATGGATGATCTTAATGAAGTGCTCCTCAGATATGTAGAATCACCCTTCTTGATAGGACCTCGAATATTATTCTTAAAAAATTCTTCAAAGATCCTTCATTAATAAAGCAAAAAGAATTCGTAGAGAATAAGATTTTCTTTTTTTTCTCTCTCTCTCTCTCTTTTTCTTCTCATTTTCATTTGCTTCGTTCCTTTTTTTTTCTTTTCCCTTTCTTCCCATCATTTTTTGCCTTTGTTTTCTTCTTCCTCCCTTTTTTAGAGCCAAACCCTCCTTATATAGGGATACGTCTTGAAACCCTAATTATAAATTGATTCCTAAAAGACTTCTATTTCCTTAAAAACATTATTAAAATAATTTTAGGAGAATTTCAAACCCATTAAGACACAATTTATCTGGAAAATTCGAGTTTTATCTAAAAAATTTAAGAATTAGCAGAGGAGTCTAATTATGACTGGAATTGTGTAATTCTAATCAGAATTACATAATTTTGATCAGAATTAGCATAATTCTGATCGAAATTACATAATTTCGATCAGAATTAGCATAATTTTGATTGAAATTATAAAATTTCAATCGGAATTAGTGTAATTCCAATCGAAATTATGCAATTTCGATATGAATTAGTATAATTCTGATCACTTTTTTTAAAAAAACTTTTAATTACAGAAAGGTCCTTGAAAGAATTTAAGTTTTGCAATTAGATCCCTAAAAAGCATTGCAATTTAGTCCTTGAAAACATTAAATCATTTCTTTGAAAAATGCAATTAGATCCTTGAAGTTTCAAAGTTCAAATATTAGAGACCTATTCATGACATTTTCATCATTGGAGTCTTCTATCGCTTCTATAACTCATCATCCCAAAATTGGGTGTCTACAGTGATCTATTAAGCAAGCTGAACAGTGATTGATACACAATTGAATTATGCTACTATAGAGAAGGAGATGTTGGTAGTAATTTTTCCTTTTGACAAGTATAGTTCATATCTCCTTGGCTAAGGTTGTTGTCTGCATAGTTCATGCAATATTAAAGTACCTAATGAAAAAGAAAGAGTCCAAACTAAGGCTCATTAGATGGTACTATTGTTGCAAGAGTTTGACATTGAGATTATAGGCATGAAAGGATCTAAAAATGTAGTATCTAATCATCTTTTAAGGCTGGATGTAAAGCAAAAGGAAGGGAATAGTCAAGAACCTATCAAGGAGCTATTTTAAGAAGAGATGCTTTTGGCTATAGGAATTATAGGTGGTCCTTGGTTTTCTAACATAGCAAATTTTTTGTCAAGTGGAGAAATGCCAAGAAAGTTCACTCGTCAATAAAAGAAGAAGTTGATTCATGATTCCAAATTTTACATTTGGGATGAACCATTTTTGTGGAAATTGTGTAGTGATACTATGGTAAGGAGATGTGTAGCAAATGAAGAAGTTGGGTCAACATTGCAACATTGTCATAGAATGGTCAATGGTGGACATTTTGGACCATAAAGAATAACTGCAAAGGTTCTTGAAGTAGGGTTCTTATAGATGGTGAGTTTATTAAGGATAAGAAATACTAATTATACTTATGTTTTTAGAATTATTTTATTAATTATTATTTAATCTTGCATTCATTCTGGATGTCCCTACTAACCGATGGCATTGGTTTATAGTTCCATGATTCAACTAGCTTCATGGGATTGTAAATTGGCTAACCATCTCTCTTAGCCTTAACTCAGTTCAAAAGAGATTTCTGAGCTCATCTGACCAAAGTCTATACCCAAGTCCTAAAGGGGTGGTAGTCTTCTCTTAAGTTTGGAAAGGATGTCGAGACCCTCTAACCTTGGCCTATGACTGAAGTCTTAAAGGAGGGCATCTTACTAAGGAAACATTAACTTTTCCACTAGACTCAGCTCATGTAGAGACCTAGTAACTTCCCCTAGGATTACCCAAATTTCTTGTGAATGTTGCCATAAGATATTTCTATTTATAAAGGTCTAAGCCTATACTTTAGAAGACCATTTGGGTTAATAAAGATTAGGCTAATCTTTTATGCCTAGAAATATTGTTTCTATGTTTTATTGCTTTAAGAGATATGACATGAGCGTAAGTTCTTAATATCCTCTGTTGATATTAAGGCCAATACAAAAAATCCTAGGAAAAGAGACTCACTATTGAATATGTGTGTGTAAGGAATAAGGGTGGAAGGATGTATGTACACTTAACTTATTACTTGATTTGACTTACTACTTGCTATATATTGCATAGCATGTGCATCATGCATACATGCATTCCATGTATCATACTAACACTTTATTTTTTAGCCATTATAGATTCATTTGGGTTTTCCTAAGTTTGGAGTCAGAAAGGTGGCAGACTAGTGAGAATGGATTCAAATCCATAGTCAATTCCAAAATAGATCCTTAACAGATTGGAAAGGAGTCATATCATTCCACTCTACCTTAAAGCTGCACAAACTTTAGCTAAATAGGTAGAAGAAATGGAACAACAAGAGGGAGGAAACTGGAGCCTAGAGGATGTTAAAGGAGCATTAATGGATGACATGAGAGCGATGATGTAAGCTGAACTAAGACAAGCTTTGGCTGGATTAATGCCACCACCTGCTGTTGCACCTCAAGTTGTGGCTAACCCACCTGTTGTGGGTGCACCACCTGCTAATAGTGATAATGCTAGGGGAAACCTTTCATGTTGCTAAGAATGTACCTAAGAATGTACCTGCAATGGAAATGAAATTGCAAGATGTTGAGAACTACATAGTTAAAAAAGCAAGAAGGGAATTCCTTAAGCAAGTTCAGGGGTTGGAATCTAAACAGATGAAAGCACTGACTCAGAAGATATCCAAAATAGAAGAATTGATGAGAGGATAGGGCATTAAATACTATTTGACTTTGATGATGTGACGTAATTTGAGGAGGATAAGCTGCTTGATAAGTTCAAGATGCTATAACTGTAGAAGTTTGATGGTAATAGAGACCCAAGGATCCACCTTAATCAATATACAATAACTATGAGCACCACTAAGGCTCCTTTATCTTAGTTACTAAGTTATTTGTATTATCCTTAGGTTATGGGGGTTAATTAGTAACATGGGTTGGAGAAGTCTATCTGAGCAGATTGGAGAGAATTGTGTACCACTTTTCTAAAATAGTATGACTATAATACCAAGATTAAAGTGTCTATTAAGGATTTAGAATTGACCAAAAAGAAGCCTTTGAATCATTTTTAGCTTTTTTTTTCTCTAGATTCATGAATAAAGCAGGATTAGGTTAGGATGATAGTCTAAAATGTGTCACCTAAATTAGTTGAGAGGTTACAAATGATGAATCCTAAGACATTTTTAGACCTTTATGATGATGGGTTGCAACCTGGGGAGATTGAAAATGAGAAAAAGAAGATTGCTAGAAACATCGGGGCAAGGAGCTACCCAACTAGAGGCACAATAACGAAATACTAGTCGGGTTGTAGCAATCCATGTTATTCAATAACCTAGTAGATTCTTGAATTTTAACCAACCCCTATCTAAAGTCCAAGACCTTTTGATCCAAAAAGGCCTCCTTAGATGCTTAACCTTTTATAAACCACCAAACCTAAATCTCCATGGCTTTAGCCCAAACAGTTACTACAAATTTCACCAAGTCGCTGGCCATTCCACTGACTCCTACATGCACTTTAAACATGAAATTCAAAACCTCATAGACTCTTAAAAAATTATAGACCTTGAGATATCAAATCCAAACCCAAACACCAAAAATAACCCTTTCCTAAATTATCGAAACATGCCACCCCTAACGACCATGATGATCAACTTAGGAGTAAGCGAGGAAGAAGTGCTAAACTCCTTTGAGGACCTAGACCTTAAAACCAATGAGAGATCTTCAAATGCCTTAAAAGATTTAGAAACAGTAGAAGACCTGTTGGGACAACCTTCAAGCAAGTTCGATTATAAGGTGTTTTATTCCAAACCACCTTTTTTTTATATATCGATCAAGTCAATTATGCCTACAGGGTGGGGTGATGAATTTGATGGTAAGAATATGCCAAATAAGAAAGAAAAATGCATGGTTAAGGTATGGAAAGATGGAAAGAAGGAATGAACTATTGGGGTTATTGACATCTAGTATAACTCTGATGAAGAAGGCACTAAAGGATACAATGCATGGGTTGATAATCCATAAATTAGCCATGTTACTAGAAGTGGCAAGAGTTATAAACTGATAGAGAAAACTATAAAGAGAGAAGAAATTACTAAAAGAGAAGACTGAGATGAACATGGTGATGACTTGATCCTTGAACAACTTAAGAAGGCAAAAGCAAATGTGAGCATTTATGAGCTCTTGATGCACTCAAGTAGCCACAAGAAGGCTCTAGTTAAGGCTCTAGCTAAGATGAGCATTAAAACTACTGCAACCCCTAAGGCAATGGTGGCCAAGGTTATTGAGAAAAAATATGGTGTGATCACTTTCTTTGATGAGGATTTACTTGTGGAAGGGAGGAATCATTATAAAGCCTTGTTCATTCTAGTTAAAGTGAGAAGGAAAAGGACCAATTATATGATGGTGGATGATGGGTCTATAATTAATGTGTGCCCACTATAAATCCTTCCTAATCTAGGAGTTAAAGTGGAGGATTTAACAAAATTAGACCTCATAATCAGAGCTTATGATGATAGCACAAGGAATGTAAAGGGAACATTTATGGCTCCTATAAAGATTGGACCTTTAGAGGCAATGGTGGAATTCATTGTGCTAGATATCCCTATCACCTATGCCTTGCTTATGGGTAGGCCTTGGTATTATATTTTGGAAGGAGTGCCTTTAACTGTGAACTAAAAGGTGAAATTCCTACTTGATGGAGAAGTTGTGACTTTAAATACTAGTATGAACAAAACTATGTCCGCGATAATGGATAGTCAAAAGTAGGTAGTTACTCCTTTTGGTTTCTAAATAGCCATGATCTTTAATGGAATTAAGATGGATCCAAGGGTTATGAGCATGATTAAGAAGATGAATTATCGACCTAGACAAGGACTGGGAAAGAATGAGAAGGGAAGCCTAGAAGTCCTAGATTTCAAAAGCCAAGATGATACAAGAGGATTGGCCTATACAAGAGTTGAATTTGGCAGTAAAAGAGCTAGAAGAAGGATTTTCAATAAAAACAACCTCTTAAAGAATGTGGGACCATTAAACGATAGCTTTGTTAAAAAGAGAAAAGAGAAGTTCTACCTAGTTGGAAAAGAGCCTAGCCAAACAGCTGGTGTGAATATTCCTAGGTTTGAGATCTTCAAGAATCAGATAGTTAAGAGTCTGGTGCAAGATAACAAAGACAAGGTGATGGAGAAACTTACTGAGAAGATGGGGACTGAGGTTGTTGAAGAGCTACTTTGTTTGCTACCTAATAAAGAACCACCATAGGGTTTAGCTAAAATTATTAATAATAGTTTTTGTGATGTTTTTTTATAAAGAAATTGATGTAATAATGTACGGTCTATATGAGGACAAAACCCCTGTTTTTCTTATGGTTAATGATATGAACTTTGGTTTGGCTTATTTATGTGATATTGATCCTGATAGTCTTGTGCATTCTAATAGTGATTATTCATGCATGTTTAATATTAATTCAATTCAATTCAATTCAGTTGGACTCATTAAACATGGGCACAAATGAATAACCAAAGAACATTTCTATATTGCATGATTTAACTCTTAAAGAGAGGGAAATTTTTGAGAGAATATTAACAAAAAGAAAGGTAGCATTTTCTTGGTTCTATGAGGATATGCCAGGTTTAGATAGAGAAATTACAGAGTATCACATTCCAATATATCAAAAAACTAAACTTGTTAAGAAAGCACTTTTTAGATTAAGACCAGAATGGGTAGAAAAGATAAAAGAAGAAATTACTAAGCAAATCTAGGCTAATTTACTAGAAGTAGTAGAGTACCCTCAATGGCTAGCAAACATAGTACCAGTTCCTAAGAAAGATGGAAAAGTTTAGATGTGTGTAGATTTCAGAGATCGGAATAAAGCATGCCTAAGGGATGACTTTCATTTACCCTATATTGATATGATTTTTGATAGTGCAGCATCTAGTGCAATATACTCTTTCATGAATGGGTTTTCAGGTTATAATAAGATAATAATGGCAGTTATGGATAAGATCAAAACTGCTTTTATCATGGAATGGGGGACATATTGCTATAAAGTGATGCCCTTTGGGTTAAAGAATGGAGGAGAAACCTATCAAAGAGTAACCACTACTTTATTTTATAATATAATGCACAAAGAAGTGGAAGTGTACATTGATGATATGATGGTTAAGTCAGAAATAAGGGAAGGACACTTTAAGGCTTTAGATAAGTTTTTAGCAAAAATAGAAAGTTACAACCTAAGGCTTAATATGAAGAAATGTATTTTTAGGGTCACTTCTAGAAAGTTGTTAGGGCATATAGTTAGCAATAGCAAAATAGAAGTTTATCCAAACAAGATTAAGGCCATTTAGGAGATGCCAATAGTAAGGACAAAGAAAGAAGTACGAGGGTTAGGAAACTATAGTACATTAGTGGGTTTATTATGAAACTCACCATGATTTGTGATCTAGTCATTAAGCTCTTAAAGAAGAATCAACCAGTAGAATAGAATGAAGAATGTTAGAAAGCCTTTGATAAGATTGAAGAATACCTTACTAATTCACCTGTGTTGAGACCACAAAGACAAGGTAAACGCTTAATCTTATACTTAGCTTTAGAGGAAAAGGCAATGGTCGCAATGCTGACGTAAGAAGGATGAGAAGGGGTAGAGTACGTAGTGTATTAACTTAGTAAAAAGTTCCTAGCATATGAAGAAAAATATGTTCTTATAGAGAAAACATGTTTGATTATAATATGAGCTATAAGGAAGCTAAAGCATTATTTATAGTCTTATAAAGTACAAGCCATTTCAAAGATAGATCCTTTAAGGTACTTGTTTCAAGCACCGGCTTTAACTAGAAAAATGTCTTAATGGTTGGTACTTTTGACTGAGTTTGATATATAGTACATCACTACCAAGGTCATCAAAGGAAGAGTAGTAGTAGAATTCTTAGCACAGAATGCAGTCGAAGGAAATGAGTAATGGAATTTAGAGTTTCCATATAAGAACTTAGCAGTTATAGAACAACGTGAATGGAAGCTTTATTTTGATAGAGCTGTGAATAATAGGGGAGCAGTGTTAGGAGTACTTATTGTCATGCTAGGAGGAGAAACCATCCCCATGGCTAAGAAACTAGACTTCAAAGTTACAAACAACATGGCTGAGAATGAGGCATGTATCTATATGGTAGAAGCTGCACTAGCAAATGGAGCTTAAAACCTACTGGTTTATGAAGAATCTCTGTTAGTCATTAGCTAGGCTAACAAAGAGTGGGAAGTGAAAGAAGAGAGGTTGAAACCTTACATTTCCGATTTCAAGAAGTTAATGAGAAATTCTACTAAAAGTCTCTTCATGCATTTACCAAAAGATGAGAATTAAATGGCGGATGCCTTGGCAATGCTTTTTTTGATATGGGATAAATTGATACGTTTGATGATGAAGCCTTTCGTAATAATGACAATAAACGATCCATGTTATGGTGAAGAATAAGTTATGAGCATTTGAATAGGGCCAAAAGAAAAGCCATGGTTTTATGACATCAAGAGATTCATTGAGGAAAGGAAGTACCTAGATGAAGAAACTTCTAACTTCATATTATTGCACAACATTATGCAAGTCATGATGGGGTATTATACAGAAGAATGCGAAATAGAATGCAGCTAAGATGTCTCAAGAAGGATTAAGCAGAACAAGTGAGGGAGATTCATGTAGGGGTTTATGGATCTCACATAAATGGGATGATTTTGGCAAAGAAAACAACACAATAAGGGTACTATTGGATGAGTATAGAAAGTGATTATCTCCAAACTGTGAGATAATGTCATCAATGCTAGATACATGGTAATCTCAATCATCTTCCCCCTACAACATATAACAGTTTAACATCTCCATGACCCTTTGCAACATGGGGGATAGATATAATAGGAGAGATAAGACCAACCACCTTAAACGGGCATAAATATATAATGGTGGCGATTAATTATTTCTCTAGATGGATAGAAGCAGAATCCTTTAGTACCTTGAAGGATAGACAGATGGCAAGGTTTATTAAGAAGAATCTCATTTGTAGATATGGGATCCCACATCATGTTGTGATTGATAATGGTGTTTAGTTTTAGGCAATGACGGCTGAGTTGTTGCTATAAGATTAAGCATCATAAATCCTAACCTTATTGGCCTCAGGATAATAGTGCAGTTGAAGCAGCTAATAACAATATAAAGAGAATCCTCTCTAAGATGGTGAAAATGCATAAAGATTGGTATGAGTATCTCCTTTTTGCCTTATAGGTATATAGAACTATGACACATAATACTACAAGACAGACACCATTCTCATTAGTATATGGTTGTGAAGCAGTTTTGCCCATAGAGATAGAAATCAAATCCTTGAGGGCCATTATGGAAGAAAAAATCCCTGAGAATGAATGGATATAAAAGAGATATGATCACCTCGTATCTCTAGATGAGAAAAGGATGGATGTTTTATTTCACACTTAGATTTACTAGAGAAGAATAGCAAGAGCCTTTAATAAGAAGGTTAAATATGGAAAGATAAAGGTTGGGGATATGGTACTAAAGCAATCAATGGCAATGGTGTTTGATCCAAATGGAAAATTTAGACCAAATTGGGAAGGATCGTATTTAGTCAAGATGATTCTACCCAAGGGAGCTATAAATATATTAGATCTAGAAAGGGATTGAATTCATTGAGCCAATTAACCTAGATCATCTCAAGAAATACTAACTTAAAAAAAAAGGTTCCACTGACTAGAAAACCTAAAAAGGCGAGTCAGGCAAAAATTAGGACATTGTCGCTTATCAGAAACTTGTAAAGGGCTGGTCAGGTAGAAATTAGAGCCTTTAATATGAACTTCAACCTCTACCAAGGACAAACCCATTTAATCTTAGTATCAGGAATGCCTTTCATCCAATCAATCCATTGATCTATAGTATGCTTGTCCTTTATCTTCAATGGATGAGATTGTAGATGATGAGGTTGATAAATTAAAGCATTGGTGGGAGCATTAAGCAAACTAAATTTCTCCTATAATCAAATCTAAAAAAAAGGGTTACATATCTGAAGGAGAAGAAAATTGCCTGATAATCAATTTTGAATCTTGAAATTATCTAATCTAATGATAGTTTTAGCAAGTATAATAGGCACAGGGTTAGCTCTAGCTTCCACTTGTTCTAGGATATTAACAATCCTTATGTCAACATCGCCATGAGAAGTCACTAATATAAATTTGTCATAAAAGCAAAAGGAGACAATCCAGGCCGCATTTTTCTTGTCCTTAGTCCTACAAGAAGTAATTAAAGAAGAAAGACTACTAGTCTTAGAGTTATATGCATACATATAGATATCACTTGGGGGCATATCAAAGAATGCCATTAGTCTACTAGGAAATTGCATCTCAAGATCAGGAATAGCAACATGGCAGTTAATTCCAAAGAATAGCCAAGAATAGCAGCAAACTCTCTAATTAACGAACACAATTCTTATCTATTAAATCTAAACACGTGGTCCTTAATATCCCAAAATGTAGCAATGACATGTAAAAGATTGTTGTCTATTTTTAGATGCTGAAAGGATTTCAAGGATTTGGCATGGAAGGGTAGCAGTCTGTTCTAATTGTCCCCATTAAGGCTTTTAAGAAATTTCTTCAGCAAATAAAGGGTGGCTTACATCATGATTAAGAAAATAAAAGGGAGGAATGGGTGATGATCCTTTTACTAGCTCTTTATATAGGCATAAGGGTTAATTTGGATGGGATTAGAATTTTACATTTTTGGATTGAACTCAAATCAGGAATTAGAATAGAAAAGAATGAGGAACTACAGTTGGACTTCCGATTGGTAATTCTAGAATTTTGATCGGAATTCTAAAAATCCAATTAAAAATCCATAATTTCGATCGAATCCAGAATTTCAATCGAAATTTTAGAAATATGATCAGAAATCTATAATACCAATAAGATTTCCTATATTTTTTTATAAAAAAGGGGATTATTTAAATTTTAGGGTTTGATAAAAAAAGTCCATAATCCATTCAGAAAAGGGGAAGCAATTCACAGTGAAAAAAGGGAAGATAAAGTACAGTAGTGAAGGCATAAGTCCTAAAGATAAAAAGATCAGTCATCATGGACCCCAGTATCTGGCTAAGGACTCCACCCTCTAGCTAGATCATTGCTCTAATTTAGGGGCATAGAAGTCCCAACACCAAGATTGTCAAAATTGAGACTATCAAGTTGTCAGTGAAGCCTCTTGTTCTCATGCTTTAGATCCCCAACATAACTCTGTTATGTTAGGAATAGTTAGAATCACTCATATTATACATAACGTGCATACATTTGCATACTTGTTATAAATACTAACCCTAGTAAATAATCTCTGGGATGAGGCAAGTCTATATAGATACTGCCTATGTTCGAGGGACAAATAAAATAAAGTATACTAATTTAGCAAAAAGAGTCAGTTTGTATAGGATTGGAAATGTAAATTGCACTTACATGTGAAGCTTAAGGAGGAGATAGGCTAAGAATTTGAGCTATATGAAAATACATGTGCTCCTTTATGGGAGTCAGTACTATAGGAGCCCAATTATATATGGACCTATCAAGTGGTGGAACATTGCCAGAATGGCACTTGAAGAAGTATCACCTCGAGGAACATCTTTATGCTGAGTATGCTCAACCTTATGCTTAGTCTTCTCAATGTCACCCTTAGTCTCCTCCTCCATAGCAATATAGTATCTTCTTTAATTTGTACAAGAAAAGAAATATCATATATAGTAATGAAAGAGATGAAGTAAAAGATGATAGTGAGGAATGGTGATGGAAAGCATACCTCAACTAGGTCAGTAGGAACCTATTCTAGGAGATTCTCCTGAATATACTCATGATAGTGATAAGAATGCTTGAGCAAAGTCAAAGCATCATATCCCTGAAGAGCTGCTCTAAGCTCAGGACCAGTTATGCTATAAGCCCATAATATTAAAGAGGGAATAAAAAAAGGAACACATCTCCTAGAAGGTCCCATATGCTAATGATAGACATGCTCACCAAGATACCGCATCTTACAACCATAACTAGGAAGTCAAATCCTCACACTCTTAAGCCTCATAACTACAGTTATGAAACTTTATCGCTAGATGTCTTTGACACCAAATAGCCAATCTGATATAACTTGCAAATTCATTCAGATAAATTTTATTTAACTTTTACAATTGGTTAAATATTAAAAGTTAAATTTATCTTAACAGGTCCCACTCCAAGGAGTTCAGTTAGTACTGATAAGTTTGCAAATCATACTTGACACTAACTAGACTAGAAGAACCCCATATATGCATCAGAGGAAGACTCATATTAAAGCTAATAGCAGCAAAGCCTCGAATCACCCTAATCTCAATGCCTCAGATATGAAAGACTAGAAATAGTTAAAGTAAAAAGAAGGGGTTGTAAATGAGTAAAAAGGGGCAGAAGACATGTAAAAGACATACACATAGGACATGCCAGAAGTCATACATCATCATAACACCTCTATAAATAGTATCTAGCCTATAGTAAATATAGGCAGGAGCTACGAATCCCTAATAGAAAGTAGCGACTCTAGCAAGATCCTGAAGTGGACCAAAAAGAGTAATACTGACCTCATGACCAGTCTTATAGAAGAGGGTAGTCCCTAGCAGTATCAATAAGAACCATCTCTCCTTCTAGAGGATCTGAAGAGGTGTGGTGGTAGGTAATCTCCTGAAACCCTGAACAAGAGAAGAAAGGAGTACATTCTTTTGATTTTTCCATGTTAGAATGAACCTAAGCAAGTCACAAACATAATGACTCCTAGCATCCTCTGGAAGACTACAGTAATGGATATCAAAGGGAACTAAGACACCTCCAAAGGTAATCCCAGTGATAGTAGAGAAGCTCATAGAGGAAATAGTTAGCTCACCCACTCATTTGTGAAAGGTGTGAGTGGTATCCATCCACCTCTCGATAAGCACAAAAAATGAATAGTGGTATGGCCTATCTCGAGTAGTCAGTAGACCAACAATGAAGCACCGAAAGCCAAATTCCTAGATATGTTATACTATCTCCCTAAAAAAATTATGAAATACTTCTCAAGCTAAGTGAAAGCAACTCGTGAATTTCAGTGATTTTTGAATAAAATTCAGAAAATGATAGGTTTACTTTCTTTATAAAACCTTAATTTTTGATTTTTTTTACTTTTATTATTATGTAAGAAAAAGAGATCGAAAGACTGGATTTTCGATCAAAAATCTAAAATTCTAATAGGATTTTCAAAAACCCAATCGAAAATCCAAATTTCTTATAAAAAATCTAAAAATTCCAATCTAAATTTTAGTTTTTTGATAAAAAATCTAGAAGTCTGACTGGAATTTTGTTAGTCCCCTATGACATGCAAATACTGACTTTGCAAAATTTTATTCTCAAATTGACAGTTTCATGCAATTTTATATAGCAAATATTATATAATTGCATGCATATATTAGCTTACATATTAATAAAAATATATTTTTTCTATAGAGTCAAAGAAAAAAGAAGAAAAATTTACCTCTTCTCTAGTCTGGGAGCATCTATAGTGGTGCAAACGAGTCAAAGGGAGTACATCTTCCCCTTCATTAAGCCCTATATTATTTTGAGAAAAATGTAGCTATGAAATGACCATATCTAACTACCTAGAGTTACTTCTATGTAGTTTGCATTGTGGGTGAGCCATAGGATAAGATGAATTTCAAATAAGAGGATAAATGAAAGAATAATTGAAGAAAGAAGATTTGAAAATCAAGAGAAAGAAAAAAACAACAAAAGAATAAAAGGGATAGAAAAATGAGAAATGAATCAGCAAAAGGAAAAATTTATATTAAAGGGAAAATGTCCACTTTAGTTCCTCAATCTTGTTTGCATTTTAGTCCAACATTTCTTCCCCAATTTATCGAATTATTAGCATAAAAGAATTAACTATCAAATCATATCGCATTGCAATTTAGTCCTAAAATGCAATGCAATATGATATGATAATTCATTGAATTATTAAATTATTAGCATAAAAGAAATCAACACTACATGTTCGAGTCTATTATATTAATCAATCAACATTATACGTCCAAGTGTAGTCGACATTGTATGACTGAGTACAATATATCCTTTCAATTAGGACTATACAACCGAGTGTAGTCAACATTGTACGACTGAGTACAATGTATCTTTCCAATCAAGACTATACGACTAAGTACAGTCAATATTATACAACTGAGTATAATGTATCCCTTTAATCAGGATTATACGACCGAGTGTAGTCAACATTGTACAGCTGAGTACAATGTATCCTTTTAATCAAGACTATACAACTGAGTGTAGTCAACATTGTATGACTAAGTACAATGTATCCTTTCAATCAGGACTATACGACTGAGTATAGTCAACATTGTATGACCGACTACAATGTATCCTTTCAATCATGACCATACGACCGAATATAGTCAACATTATATGATCGAGTATAATGTATCCCTTCAATTAATGCTATACGTCCAAGTATGCTATTTTCTCAGATGTTTTAGTATTTTGCCTAGTGTTGCATGACAACAAAAGCATTCATCATGAACCGAAAATCACTTACAAGTAAAAGCCTTAAGGAGCACAAGTAAGTATCTAAACTTTTATTCCTAAGAAATTGTGTGCTCATCTACTTTACCATAATTTGTCAAGCAAACAATGACAAAGGAGGGCAACTGCCACTGTAGACAGTGAGGTTTAGTGTACGTTCAAGATTTTAGCAATCGCAACACTATTTGAGCTTAGGGCTTTAGAGAAAACACTAATCATTATCACAAAGACATGGTGTGGAGATGAGGAGTCATGACCCAAGGTAATAACTAGGACAAATCGAAAATGGTGGAACTCGATTCTCTAAAAGGAAGCTATCATCACAACTAGGAGATTCTAGATATGGAATACTAACTTCTTTTAGTCTTATGTTCATTTAGAATTACTTTATGAATTACTATCTTATCCTCTATTTACATGCAATTTCATACAAACCCTTATTTAAACATTAAACTCCAGGCAAACTAGTCATGAAAAATACATGTAAACAATGCATTCATTTAAATTCACAATCCCCAAGTTAGTCTAATATACATTGTTTTGAATTAAATGGGCTAAATCTACATGTTTTACTTTACAAGTGACCCTAAAGACTAATGAGCCTAATTCCTATCTACTCTTAATTAAGTGAACCTAAGTCTATTTATTTTAATTCAAAAAATGGGCCTAAATCTACAAATTATGAAATATTTAACTTAGTGGACCTAGTTTTACATGTTTTAATTCTAAGGTGATATTGAATCTATAAGTTATGAAAAAGGCTTTAATTTAATGAGCTAAGCTTAAATTAATTTTAATTAACCTAAGTGGGCCTATGTCTAATTATCTATATAAGCCTAAGATATCCTTAACCTAATTTTTAATAGATTATGGGCCTAAAGATGCATTTCAATTAAAATCTAGACCTAATTAATTAATAACATATTGAATGAAATGGGCTAATTAAACAATGGACCAAAAGGAACTACCTAAACCTAAAATTAATTAAATGGGTTAAAGCCTAAAATGGGCTTAGGGCCCAAAACACATAAAAAGTAAACAAACCCAAAAATAATAAAAAACATATCAAAATAATCAAATAAAAGATCAAAAAATCAATTAAATTTATTCTTTCTAAGAAAACCCTAATTTAGTTAAAGTGATCTTAAACAATAAATTATTAAATAATAAAATAGTTAACAAGCAACCTTAATTCTATCCACTTAAATCTAATTCAATTTTAATTAAAAAACCTAATTATCTATATAGCTATTAATTTTAATTATTCACACAATTAAAACACTAATTTTACTACCTAATTAATTCACACACATTCACACATATAGAATTTCATTATTTTCACTACTGGAGCTATTACAATAAGATATTGAAAATAAAAAAAATAACAATTAATACAATCCTAAAAAACTAAATGCAAAATAAAACAATCAAAACAATAATAAACAAATAAAAAAACCCTAGAAACTATATTTGACTACAAAATTCAATCCATGGCATTCTATGGATCTTCATAGATCTTGTTCTCTAAGTGAACTCATCATGTAACCCTCTCTATAATCACCAACATAAACAAAAAAAAAGAGATAACGATTAGTGAATAAACAAAAATAATAATAATAATTAAATAAAGTTAAATTTTATGGAACTAAAATAAAAAATTAAAAAAATAGAAAAAAAGTAGGAGAGGACATGATGGTATAGATGCAGTATTGATTTGCCTCTTAAACTAGTATAGATCACTGTTGCTTTTAAATGGATCTTCAAAAACTTATTGTTCTCCTTTCAAAAAGCCTACTACTTCTTCTTTAAAGAATAGATATTTCACAAGAAAATCTTTTTTTTGGACACTACATAGGAACAAAGGGAAAAGCCTCCAAAAAGTCTAGGACAAAAGGAAGGTTAAAAGCCTCCTTTATGAGAGTTCAAGCTTGGTTTTTATAGAAAAACCCTAGCTAAAAGACATATCCTATTATGACTTGCTTTCTTCAAAGTTTTGATTTAAAAAGAACTTTAATTTCCTAAATTCAGAAAATCAAATTTTATTTATTGTAAAAAATAAAAATAAAATAAAATAATGGGAAACATTTAATTATGACTGGAGTTATATAGTTTTGATTGGAATTACATAATTCTGATTTCTTTTATGTAATTTCGATCATAATTATGTAATTCCAATCAGAATTTCAAAATTTGGATAACTTTTTTTACAAAAAAAACCCTAAAAGAATTTAAACTTTTCAATTAGGTCCTTAAAAAACATTACAATTAAGTCCTTAAGAAAACCAATTAAACTCTTTTGGACAAGAATTTAGACTTTTAAGGTTTCAAACTTCAAGTGTTGAAGATCTATTTATACTATTTTCATCATTAGAGTCCTCTGTTGCATCCACACTTCATCATCCCAAAATTGGGTGCTTACAGTTCTATTGGCCTACACTTTTTAAAGATGCAAGAGACTTTGTGATTCATTATGATGCATGTCAAAAGGAGTGGTAACATTTCAAAGAAGGATGAAATGCTTCAATTTGGAATTTTAGAGGTTCAAAAATTTGATGTATAGGGCATTGACTTCATGGGGCCATTTCCTTTGTTAGAGGGTAATAAGTACATTCTTATTTGTGTGGACTAAGTTTTTGAATGGGTAGAGACCCAAGCATGCTTAACAAATGATGCAAAAGTTGTTCCCTCAACTTGGTATGCCTAGAGTAATCATAAGTGAGGGGGAAACACACTTTTACAATAAAAATATGGAAACCTTATTAGCTTGTTATAGGGTGAAGCATAGAGTATCTATAATATATCACATTCCAATAAGTGGACAAGTTGAAGTGAGCAATAGGAAGTTGAAGAAAATTTTAGAAAGAACAGTGAGCAAGTCAAGAAAAAAATGGGGAAGGAAGCTTGACATTACTTTATGGGCATATAGAACAACTTATAAAACACCAATTAGGATGTCTCCTTTTAGATTGGTTTATGGCAAAGCATGTCATCTTCTAGTTGAACATGAACACAAGGCTTATTGAGCGGTGAAAGCCTAGAATTTTGACTTCAAGAAGGTAGTTGAAAAGAGATTGTTACGATTGAGTGAGCTCGAAGAGATTAGAGAAGTTGCCTTTGAGAATCCAAGGATTGATAAGGAACACATAAAGAGATGGCATGATGTAAAAATAAGGGTTAAAAAGTTCAAAAAAGGAGATCAAGTGTTACTTTTTAATTTAAGGCTCAGATTATTTCCTAAAATATTGAAAAGTAAATAGTCACGACCATCTACAATGGTTAAGTCATACCCTTATTGAGCTATAGAATTGTTTAACACTAGAGGAGACAAATTCAAAGTGAATGGGTAGAGATTGAAGCTGTACCATAGAGGCACGTTAGAGAATTTCCATCAAATTGTATACTTAAGGGAGTCGACTATATGATCAACATGGTGGTCTAGCTTATGGACCCTTAAAAGAGCACTTATTGGGGGCTTAACTAAGAATTTTTTTTACTTTGTTTTATTTAAATAATTTCATTTATGTTTTTGAAAGTTTATTTTAATTAGACTTTTAATATTTGTTTTCATTTATAATTTCAGGAAGTGAGGAAATGAGGAATTCTATAAGAGGTTTTACAACTCAAATTTGTGTGAAATGCTAGTTGATATGATGTGCAAGTCATTTATGTGATACAATATATGAAAATTTATGATTGATACTTTAATTGATGAATTGATCATGTTACACACCCTGTGGTGTAGCCATGTGACCTTATTATTTTTCTTTGCTGTTAAAAATTACATTCAAGCATCACCATGTGCATTTCGTGCATAGCCATACCCATGTTAAAGCAAAAAATTTGCATCCAAGCATGGCCATGCATATTTTGTGAATGGTCGTGTGCTTGACAAGCTAAAAAAATGTAACTAGGAATGGCCATATGCAAAATGCTTGGCTATATGCCTATCATCAAGAAAAAAGATGTGCTAGTAGGTTGCATGGCTGTGCGTCCCTTATTGCATTGTAAATGTATGACATGCACTCAATTTCAAGCGGGCCCCTTCCACTTTCCCAACATTCCCCACTTTTTAAACACCCAGGTTTTTTAACCTTGACCACCTTTCCCACTTCCCAAACTCTAGCATTCATTAATTCCCAATACCTTTCCCACTTCCTAAACTTTAGAATTCCTTACTTTTGACTATCTTTTCCAAATCCCACCACCCCATCTCTTCTATTTAAACACCCACCACTCTTCCACTTCCTTGCATCTTCTAATTACTCATTTATTCTTCACTCATCTTCTCTATTAACACTCTCTCAACTCTTCATCTCCTTCATACCACCATGGAAAGAGAGCAAAGGAAGAAGAGCATTACAAAGAAGAAATCTGCTCCTCCTCCTAAGAGAGCAAAGCTTGGTGGAAGCTCTAACAACCAAGTTGTGCTAATGAAGAATGAATAGTAAAACTCTTTCCTAATCAAATTCATTTTAAGTATGAGGGGCATAGGAAGAAATTTGAGCAAATGATGAATAGGAAGATTATCCCTAGTAGATATGCTAGTGCTTAAGCTTAAAAGGAAATTAGGTTATTTGATGAGGTAATGATGCATGTCAATAGGATGGGTTAGGTGAATTTGTTATGATGCAAACTTATGCTAGGCTTACTTGTGAGTTTCTCTCTTCATTTAGCTTTAATGAATAAACTTTTATGCTCAAGTTTCAATTAGGCAAAAAAGAACATAATTTAGGCTTGTTTGAACTTAATGATGTATTTCATTTTCCTAATGATTAAAATGCTAATGTTGAGTATGATAGATATGTATTTTGGAGAGAAATAATCAGGGAAAGGGAAGTTTTCTATGAGACTAGCGTAGTGAAAGAATCTCATATTTGATCGCCTGCTTTAAAGTATTTGCATAGGCTCATGGCCCATTCCTTGTTTCCAAGGAAGGAAGCGGATTATGTGGTTACCACAACTAAGCTAAACACTTTGTATTGCATGGTCAGTGATAGGAAACTTGATATTTGTCATGCTTTAGTCAGAAATTTAGGGGATGTAGCTATAAAAGTACCTGGGGCTATCAAGGTAATAGGACTAGTGACCATCATGGCTACATACCTAGGTTTAGTACAGAAAATATGCCAATTGAAAATGTCAAGGGTCATTTCTTTATTGACATTAAGATAATGGAAGCTATGGATTTAGTCCATATTGATAAAAGAGGAAGAGCATTCCTTACCAATCTGCACTGTCAGAAGAACCACAAGAAAGGAGGAGGAAGAAGATAAAAAAGCTACCCTTAATACTATCATGGAAAGGTTGGATAACTTGGAACTTCAAGTGGGAGTAGTTTATTCAAATGTTAGTGAGTTGAATACATTAGCACACTGATTGGACTTTACAATGATGGGAATGAATCATAATGTGAATTTGGTCAACCATAATCTTATGGCATTCTTCAAGTCCCAGAATTTTGTTCCTCTACCATATCCGCCAATTCATAATGAACCTAAAGAGGAAAAAGATGACTCCTCATTTGAGGATGAAGGAGAAGAGTGAAGACCTTGTTTTAAATTGTTATCTTATTCTAGATTGAATAATGTTTCTTTTAAGTTATTTTTAATTTCATGTTTTGTGGACCAAAGTGTTTAAGTTTATTATGTTTGATTTTATTTATTTTTTTGAATTGTTAAAGTTTGTTTTGTTTTAGTTTAAATAATTTTAGGATTTTATTTAGTTAATGTTAATTATCCTTTGTTTCATGTTTAATTTTTCACTCATATGGATAACATAAGTTTATGATACTAGTTCCTTAAAAACTAATAGCACTTATATTGATAAAAGCGAAGAGAGCTCATTTCTCATGTTCAGTTTGTGTTTTAGGCATGACCATGCACATTATATGCACAACTGTGCACCTTCAAAGCTTAAAATTCACTATCCAAGCATGGTCGTGCACCTCCAAGTGCACAGCCGTGTGACATAATGAGTTAAAAAATGCAAAAATAGGGCACACGGCCATGCGCCTTAATGTATGGTCATGCACCTTAATGAACATGGTTGTTCATTTTTATTTCTCATATTCTTTATCATATGCTCATGCAATAAGGACATTGCACGTTTTAATTATGGGGTAAAGATTAAAATTTTTAATTTTTAATTTTTCAATTTTGTTTGTTAACTTTTTTATTTTATTTTATTTTCCTTATTAATAAGGTATACTAGGAGAGCTTAATTTTCTATGTGATTCCTAATTGCTTTTTAGAAAGGAAACTTTAACTTGATAATCTTTATTTTTCCTTTCCTTTTTATAAAAATTACATATTATTTCCTTTCCTTTCTATCTTAGGAATGGAATTCTTTATAGCCCATTTTCTCATTTAAACCTTACTGTTCTTTTTTTTTGTTCTTGTTATTTTTTATTCTCTTTTGCTATTTTATTTTTGTAGAGACATAATTATTATTGTGATGGCTAGAATAAAGATGTTATATCAAGGAAAGAGGCTTAGCAATGGAAAAGGTAAGTCTAAAGACATAAGGAATGATTATGAAGCTTTCATTACAAGCCGAAATATTTTAATGATAAGGTACTTTTAAACATGGGGATTAAAGGAACTATAGATGTGTTTTGTAAGAAATTCGGGTGGTCTAAACTAGCTATAGCCTAATATGATGTGTTCTTTAAGCTCATAATAAAACTTTACACCATATTTAAGATTCTAGATGAAAACCAAGGGGTCTTTTCATGTAGGTTCTTTAGAAAAGAATACTATTTTAACTACGAAATTATGTCTGACATCTTTGGTTTTCTTGAATGAGGTGTCTGTCAACCTCCCTTAGATTATAATATGAGTAGTTTTTCGCATGAAATAACTAGGGGTGATAGAGTTTGTGAAGGCCAATTGATGACTAGTGGTTAGATTAATGATCAGTTATGTTTAATTCTACACAAGTTCATGTCACACACATTTTTAGTTGAAAGGATGACACTAAGGTTTCTCTAGATGAGTTATTTGTGTTGCAGTGCTTGAAACCTAACACAAAAGTGTGTAGTACATACTTTATTTTATGTTCTATATGGCGTGTTGTGCAAGCTAGGAAAGCATTATTGTTGGTGGTGCATATTATCATTGGTTTGGCTGCATATAAATTTGGCAAACATCAATTGGAGCCACTAGAATCTAAATTACTTGATGAAGACTACCTTATTTGGGCTGAAATTATCATAGAATTCAATGAGCTTCATTATGTCACTTTAAGGAGATGCTACTTATTATGCCAAATGGTGGCAATGCAACATGGTGAAGTCCCTTTGCCTCCTAACACTATAAAGGAAGAAGCTAATGGAAGTGAAAGGTAAGCAAGGAAGAGAGGGAGCACTAGAGGATAGAGTAAAGGAATCATGGAAAAAATCAAGGAGCTTATGGACATCTCTAACAGTAGGATTGGGAATATGATCATGGACTTATCTATTGAGATGGAGAAATTTAAGAGGCATTGCAAAGTAAGGGCTGAAAAGTTGCAAGCCTAAATTTATAAAATCTTTTGCATACTCCTTCAAAGCAAAAGGTTTAAAATGATTGATGAGGTAGAAAAAGATCCCATTGTCATTCCTTTCACTTCCCCACCAAGTGCATCCAAATGAGGGAAGTACACTATTCTTTTATTTTTGTTTATTTTTATTTTCTTTTTAAAATTTTTTTATTTTTTTTACTTTAAGAGTTAAACATGTTTTGGTTTAATTTTTGTGTTAATCATGCATTACTCTCACACTTGGATTATTGCAATCTATTCACATACAGAGTCTTATTCATTAAAGTTTAGTTTTCTTGAAGAAATGCTTTAATCTTCCTTTATTGATTTGTTTGAATTTTTAAATTAGGAGAGTAATTTGTGGTTAGGAATTTTTACAATTTAATGAACTTAATACTTACTTTTCTATTGAATAAATGAATTTAGGAGCTTGATACTTAAGAAAAATGTTCGTAAGTTGGAATTTAAGTCTAACTTTAGTGTGATTAAATTCTCGTGTATTTTGATATATTTTTGTTTTAAAAAATAAGATGAAGTGTAAAATACACTTAGTAGGAGCTGAATTTGAAAAGAATATCTTTAAATGCTCCTTCAATTCCAATGCTCTCTTTAAAGTAAAAGTATCCAAAGGACCCTTTTTGGAGGTATCCATAATGAGTAGTGTAGGAAAGGTCGGGGATATAGAGTTTGGGAAAACTTAAAGTTTTAGAACCTTATATATATTTCATTTTTAGCTCCCTAATTATTAGAATGATTCCTACTTTCTTTCATTTTTCTTGAGTGTCAATTTTTTGCTTTTATGATTTCAATAGAAAAGTATGCTCTTCATAAGGTAACAATGCATTCTTAAATTCATATTACTATTTTAATTTTGATTTTTAAAGCTTTTTATCTAAGGAAGATTGAGTAGTTAGTCAAGTTAAAGCTAGTTAATGAGCATGATTCTTTAAGTGCATATAGTGTATTTGAGCTTTGCTTAAGGACAAGTAAACATTTAAGTGTGGGAGAATTTGATGAGTATGAGAAATGCAATATTTTGAGCACTCAATGTGTTAGAATTAGGTGTCATTCTAGTTTCATTTGTAATCTTTTATTAAGTTTTTTCTTTAGTTTAAGTATTTTTGTTGCATAGCTTTAATTTATGTTCATTTCTAGTATTTTGGTTTACTTTTGGTTGTTTTTATGCATTTAAGTGTTCAAAGAACAATGATTAAATAAGGCATGGGACTTCTGAAGGCTACGGAAGTGTCTAAAGAGCATTAAAGGAATCATCTAGCAAGTTTAAGGCTTAGAAGAGGCACATAGTTGTGTACATATTTACACATGGTCGTGCCTGATTAAAGGATAGACGCACACCCATAGGCATGACCATCCCTAATTATTGAAATCATTGAGAAGATAGGCACACAACCGTGTGCCTAAACACACATGGCCATGTGGCCTACTGGTAGTTTTTTTGAAATTTCAATTTTGAAGCATTGGCTAGGGGGGATCTGATAGATTTTTAAAAAGGAAAGATATCAAGAGGTGGGTTTTATGTTTGTACAGCCTCCAGGAAGAAAAAACAAAGGATTCCACTTTTCTTATTGTATATTTTTTACAAGTTTTTATGTTTCTTTTTATCATTAAAGACTAGTGCTTGTTTATGTTGGTTTTAAAAATTGAGGAATAACAATTCAAGAACAATAGAATTCTACTATCAAGGGAGTTTTTCTAAATACTTGTTATTATTCATTTTTATTTTGATCAATGATGATATTTATTTTCCTTGATTCATCTTCTTTGTCTCTTATTACCAATATGAGTAGCTAAGTTCTTATTACGGGTTTTATATCAATTCAACCATGTAACAATTCTAATTAAACCTAAGCTATTAATCTGAATCCATTGGTTATTGTTGAACTTAATATCTTTATAGGATTAATCACCCTTTGATTAAATCTACATAATGAAACTTAAATGAGAGACAGGTTCCATTAGATACAAATAATAACCTATTATATGCTTTTTTAATTAACAGACATTAAAACAACTAATATTGATTAAGTGCTGGAGCTTTAAACTGGGTTAACCAACACTCAGTGAGTGAGAGCTATAAATCTAAAATGTTAATTTACTAAGTTAATTGTGGGTTTATCTAAGAGGAAAACCTAGGATTCCTTAGATGCCTTTAAATTAGATTAAGGTTAGGTATCACTTAGGTATTAATTAATCTTAAGAAATGCTTGAATTAATAATAAGAACCCTATATTTTTCAATTTATTATTAATTATTATTGATTTCCTTTCTTTAATTTTAGTTCATTTTAAAACAACATTTTTCATTGTTTAAACAAATAAAGCATAATTGGTATTACAATACTCAACTTGCAATCTCTATGGGATTGATATTTAATTACTACTTATACTATTATGTATACTTGTGGATACGCATCACTTGTTGAATGATCAATGACTTGAGAGAGCTTGAACCCATTCAACCCTCCATAAGCCCACGTAATGCCTAATATGTTTGATGTTAACTTACTTTCATAGTGAAGATGATAATTAAGCTATGATTTTAAGATCTAATGGATGCATATTAGTAGAGTTTAACATTACTTGAGAGAGAGAGAGAGAGTTAAATGATTCCTGAAAGCTTGAGGTATGTAAATAACTTGATTGGAACTATAATTTTACTTGAGGATAATGTGGTATGGCATTTCCCAATAATATAATTCTAATATTAATTGATTTTCCCATTAAGTGTTTAGTTTTAGTTCAATTAGCATTTCATTATTTCTTGCTTATTTAGTTTATTCATTATTGGTTTCTTATTCAATTTGCAAGCTCTAAACAAATTAAACTAAAGCTAATAGGTGATTAGTCCCTAATCCTTGTGGGAATGATACTTTACTCTTTCTATATTACTTATCAACCTATCTACTTACGGTGTGTGAGTTCAAGCAATAATAAGTTTTTGGCACCGTTGCTAGGGATTAACATAGCTAACATTATAATTAGTGACAGTTTACTTGGATTAGAGCATATTTTCTTTTTAGTACTCTATTTTTAATATGTTTTACTCTATTTTTAGATGTTATTATTGATGTGTAAGCACACTAGATGTATGAAGAAGGAACCACTGATTTTCATCTCTGACTTGTCTAAATTCTAGAAAGAGAATCATAGGAAATAAAAGAGGGCAACTGAAATGGTATACCAACAACAACAAGTAGCAGTTGAGAGAACTATTTTAGAATTCACCATGCCTAGATTAGTAGGTACTTAAAAAGGCATAATAAGGCCAAATGTCCAAGTCAGTAACTTTAAAATCAAGTCTACACTTCTATAGATGATACAATCAATGGTTCAGTTTCATGGCTTGCCTTTAGAAGACCCAAATGCACACATTGCAAATTTTCTTGAGATATGTGACATTTTTAAATACAATAGTATGTCAAATGATGCAATAAGTCTTTGACTTTTCCCTTCACTCTTAAGGATAGAGCAAAAGCATGGCTCAACTCATAGCCACCTACATCCATCACAATATGGGATCTCCTCGCAAGTGTGTTTTTGGCAAAACACTTTCCACTGACAAAGCTGACAAAAATTATCAAAGACATTACAAGCTTTTAGTAATTTGACACTAAATCTTTGTGTGATGCATGGGAAAGATTCAAAGACATGCAGGAAAGTTGTCCACACCATGGTCTTCCTAGGGATATGCTCATTCGTACCTTGTATAATGGTGTAATGAGGTTAACTATAGACAATATACATGCAACCAGTAGAGGTTCTCTTATGTAGAAGATAATAAAAGGAGCTTTTAATCTTTTAGAGGAATTGGCCAACAACAATTTCTTATTACCTTCATAGAGACAAATAGCACCCAATTAATGATGGAAATGAGTGTAGATGTTGTCACTTCTATCAAAGCTCAAATTCTAGCCTTATCATATCAAATTGGAGACTTAGTATCATAAGGTGACATTATCCCACCTATAACAGTTTTATTTTGTGAACATTGTCATATTCTTGGTCATTTAACATTTAAGTGTAGCCTTGGAAATGGACATGTATAGAGATGGTATATTTGAGACTTATAGCTATATTGGGAACTAATTCCAGCAAAGGAAATCAAATGATAATCCATTTTTGAATACTTAGAACCAAGCTTGGAGAAACCACCCTAACTTTTTATAGAGAAATCATAAAAATTCATAAGTCTTCTCTAATCAATTTTAGGCTAAGTCAATTGATGAGAGGTTTACAATAATGGATGAGAAATTTATATCCATAGGGACAAAGCTTGACAAGCTCTATGATATCGTTACATCCAAAATGACTAGCCAATATGAGAATTTGAAAAGAATGGCGACAAAATTTGATCAAATTATTAAGAACCATTCTTCTTCCATTTGCAACATTGAAGTTTAGTTGGGGAAATTGGAAAATGTTGTTTCTACTAGAGCATAAGGTCATTTACCAAGCAACATGGAGCTTAATCCAAAGGAACAATTGAAAGCAATCACCTTACTATGTGGAAAAGAGCTTTAAGGACCTAAATCAATCCCTTTAAGGGCTGATGATGATGACAAAGAGAATCAAGAGTTGGAGAGTGACTAAGAGAAACCTAAAGAGCATAAGCATGATGAACTAAAAGGAAAGCAAGTTGAGAAGCAAGTGGAGCAACCATCCATTGTTTACACATTTAGATATGCTCCAAGACTACCCTTTACCGACAGTTTATCAAGGATTTCTCATTAATTGTAAAACATCTTACTTAACTTTTAGTTAAAGATACTCTATTGAACTTTGATGAATCTTATTTGATTATTTTTAAAAAGTTGAAGAAGGCTTCAACACCTATAATTTCTCTATTAGATTAGTCACTTCCCTTCAAGTTGATGTGTGATGCTAGCGATGTGGTGATGGGATGGTCTTCAGACAAAGAAAAGAGAGTAAGCACAACGTTATATATTATGCTAGCATTACCCTTTGAGATGCATAACTCAATTACGCAACCATTGAAAAGGAGTTTTTGGCTATTGTGTTTGCAATGGAATAATTTAGATTATACATTCTAGTATTTAAAATTATTATCTATACTGACCATAATGCATTGGGGTATTTATTTGCTAAAAGGGATGGTAAACCAAGATTTATATGTTGGGTTTTATTGTTGCAAGAATTTGATTTATAAATCAAAGATAAAAAGGGAAGTGAAAATGTGGTAGCTGACCACCTCTCTCGATTAGAACAATATGATAAATTACCACCTAATAAAGGTGACACTAATGATCAATTCCCAAATGAATTTCTTTTTGCTATATAATATATAGAACCCCTATAGTTCGCTGATATTGATAATTATTTAGCATGTGGAGTGCTACCATAAGAGCTCACATGCTTGCAAAGGGAGAAATTTCTTTCAAAGGTGAAGCATTACGCATTGGATGATACCATTCTATACAAAACTTGTGCTGATGGTTTAATAAAGAGGTGTATGCCAAGCTTAACACATTGCCATTCTAACACATTGCCTCTCCCTATGGTGGGCATTTTGGTGCTTCAAGGACAATAGTAAAAGTTCTTAAAGTGGGTTCCATTAGCCTGCAGTATTCAAGGATGGAAGGGAATTTGTTCAAAGGTGTGACAAGTGTTAAAGGATAGGAAATATTACAAAAAAGGATGAAATACCACTCAACAATATTCAAGAAATCAAGCTCTTAGAAGTATAGGGAGTGGAATTTATGGGGCATTTCCCATCTTCTTACAGTAACCATTACATTCTTATGGGGTTAGACTACTATCATACCTTAAATTTGACTCTCCCTAAAAAAGTTCTAATGATGAAATGAACCTTCGAGATTATTAGAGTCTGCTCATTCATAACACTTCTAAAGTGTGCAACCTTAAAAAATCTAACCGACCCTACTACCATGCAAAATTGATCATCGAGCCATTAAGTTATGCTCTAACCTTACAAAATACGAATTATCATAACAATAAGAAGCTTATTTTGAGAATTCCTTTCTTAAAAAATTTAGCTTGTTGGGTCAGTGTTCATTTCGTTAGACTGGGACCTAATTTTTGAAAAAATAGAAATCAATTTTGATGAAAAAAACTTTGGAAACACATCTAAAATGCTCCAAAACCTTTGAAAGTGGTCCCCAAATGGTCTAACACAACCCGAGGATTAATGCATATTTCTTAGAAGTGCATGTAAAGCCATAAACACCCATAGGTGTCACACACTAAAATTGAGGCTAATTTGACAAAACAAACTTCAAAAATGCATCTAAAAGGCACAAAAGCCCTAAGAAATAACCTCATAAAGCTTCTGTAAGCGCCGTCTTAGGGATGTATATGTGACCATGCCTATACCCCCTATTCCACACATTTTTCACCATAAATAGACACCTCCAAACCCCATTTTGAGGGGGAAGCAAGTAGAAACACACACACACTCAAAAATTTGTCCAATCATAGGAGTTGGAAACCCCTTTCCAGATAGTTTTTGCTCTCCCAATGCTTTCTTTTAGGTGATTAGATCTTTTTTCCACAAAACCAAGCCTTATCTTTATCAAAGCACACTTCAAAGGAATGTAAACTAGCATCATTTTATTGTCATTTTGAACCTCTCAATGAGGAAAGCTTGATAATCCCTTAAAGCCAAAGCTTCAAAACCCACACTAGCTCAGTCAAATTTGAGGACCACATAATCATTTTGGCATGTTTATTTTATTGCATTGCATTTTATTTTATTATCGCCAACATTTAAGAATATTGTTGTGCTTATGTTATGAGACTAGCAATTTTGCAAGCTATATGAATAATCAATGCTTTATTATGCTCATTTCATATCATCATTTTACATCCTCTAGTTCTGAAATATAAAATCACATCGTAAATATCAATAATGTGAAAAGTTCGTATTCCAAAATAGAGTCATCATGTTTTTGGTCCAATGATGACATATGCATCCCCTATATTATCATCATAGCATAAATAATCACTGCGAACATGCATGATCATCTACATTTTGCTTACTCTCTCAAGTGATCGAGTGTCCATTACTTATCCCATTATTCATATGATCGAGCAAGTTGTGCAAAATGTCGTATTTACCTTGCAGATTCATCATATATAAATTAGATTTACTTTTCTGCAATCTTTTTTTCCTTTTATATGTATTTCATTAAGAAAGCGATGTAATAGTAATATCTTTAGCTTTATTATTTTCCGCTATAAGATGAATTGTGTGAATGCTATAGAAACTATCATTACTGAAACTAGGGTGTTGCGATAGCTATACATCGAACATCGTATAATGAGAAATAGTAAAAAAAGTAGATGCGATCTCCCGAACCTGAAAATCTCTACTGGGTGCAATGCTCGTTAAGTGACCTGATGTTATCCCTTTCTTTTTCCTAATTTTTTAAAAATTAGGTGGCAACTCCACAAAATAAAAAATAATCTCGTTCCTCCTGAGACCAACTGTGGATGGTGGGGTTTAGTGCGCATCCAAGATTTTAGCAACCATGACACTATTTGAGTTTAGGGCTCTAGAGAATACACTAACCACTATCACAAAGACATGGTGTGGAGATAATGAGTCACCACCTAGGGTAAAAACTAGGATAAATCGAAAAGGTGGTACTCAATTCCCTAAATGAAAGACAACACCACAATTAGGAGATTCTGGATATATAATACCAACTTCTTTTAGTCTCGTGTTCATTTAGAATTACTTTATGAATTACTATATTATCCTTTATTTACGTACAATTCAATATAAACCCTTATTCTAGCAATTAACTCTAAGGCAAACTAGTCATGAAAATACAAGTAAATAATGCATTCATTCAAACATATAATCCCTAAGTTAGTCTAATCTATATTAATTTTAATTAAATGAACCTAAGTCGATTTATTTTAATTCTAAAAATGGGCATAAATCTACAAATTATAGAGTATTTAAATTAGAGGGCCTATTTCTCTATATTTTAATTCTAAGGTGATCTTAAATCTATAAATTATTAAAAAAGTATTAAATTAAATGGGCTAAATCTAATTAATTAAATTAAATTAAGTGAGCCTATATCTAATTAACTAGATGAGCCTAAGTTATCTCTAACCTAAAATCTAATTAATTATGGGCCTAAAATGCATTTTAATTAATTAAATCTAAAAAAATCTAAATTTGTTTAAGTGGATTAGAATCTAATATGGGCTTAAGGCCTAAAACACATAAAAAAATAAACAAGCCCAAAAATAGATAAAATATATCAAAACAATTAACTTAAAGATCAAACAACTAATTAAATTAATTCCTTTTAGAAAAAACCCTAATTTTCATTAACATGCCATTCTAAATTAATCTACTTCCTCCATTGATTTTAATTAATTACCCAATTGAAACCCTAATTTACTAATTAATTAAAATAAACAAGCAATCACACACATAATTGCAATATTCCCACTATTTGGGCTATTACAATAATCTATGGAAAAAATAATGAAAATAATTAATACAACCCCAAAAACATAAATTAAATAAAAAAATTAAATAAAAAAAACCTAAAAACTAAATTTACAAGGTCTTATCCTTGACATCCTATGGACTTCTCATGAGTTTAGTCCTCCATAATCACCATAAAAAAGAACAAAAATTATAATTAGTGAATAAATTATAACAATAACAAAACAAAATTGAAATTCAATAAAATCAAAAAAAGAAATAAATCAATCAAAAATAAAATAAGGAGAAGATGATGTTTATGGATGATTTTAATGGAGTGCTCCTCAGATTTTGTAAAATGACCATTCTTTATAGGTCTTCGAATATTGTTCTTCAAAAATCCTCCAAAGATCTTTAATTAATCAAGTAAGCAAAAGATTTTTTTTTTGTAGAGAATACATATGCTCTTTTTCTCTCTTTTCTTCTATTTTTTCGTCCTTTTCTTTCTTTTTTCTTTTCTCCTTTTTTCTTCTATCTTCTTTTTTTTTCTGTTTTCCTCTTTCTTTCTTTTTCGTCCTTCTTTCTTTTCAGGAGTCAAAACACTCCTTTTATAATGAAACGTCCTTCAAACCCTACTTATAAATTGATTCTTAAAATACTTTTATTTCCTTAAAAACATTATCAAAAATAATTTTAAGAGAATTTCATACCAATTAGGACTGAGGAAAAGACTTTTATTTTCTAGAAAATCAAAAACCTGCGGGAAAGGTATAATTTGGACCAGAATTACACAATTCCAATCAAAATTATATATTTCTAATCAGAATTACATAATTCCAATTGGAATTATAAAATTCCAACCACTTTTTTTTAACTTTTAATTACAAAAAGGTCCTTGAAAGAATTTAGGTTTTACAATTAGGTCCTTAAAAAGCATTGCAATTTAGTCCATGAAAACATTAAATCCTTTCTTGGAAAAATGCAATCAAACCTCTGAAGTTTCAAAGTTCAAGTATTGAAGACCTATTCATGATATTTCATCATTGGAGTCCTTTGTCGCATCCATAACTCATTATCCCAAAATTGGGTGTCTACACCAATCATTTATCCTTGTAAAGTTGCCATGTCCCTTGGAAACAAAATGAAAAGACCCTAATAGAACCAATTTCACCTCAAAAATAAAAAATAAAAAATAGGTTACTCACAGTGGTGACTCCACTAGGGACTTATAAGTAAGAGAGATCAACTTGAAAATGACTGTTTCTGATTATGCAATAATCAACCACTACATTTGCACTACACATCACATGTGTACCATTGGTCCCTAAAAGCCTTAATAATACTAAATGAAATTGCCGCCATGATTCCACTTAAGTCATGGGGCGATGAAGATAAGTTGTTATCACCTTTAGTCTTTACTCGTGCATTCCTTAGACTCATATGACTAGATTCTGTAACCTAAGTCATAAATGGAGGTGACTAAGTTATCAAAAGAATGCTACTGGAGTCCGTAACCCTAGTCATACAAGAGCATTCTCGCGAAAGGAACTCTTAGCCTTTCACTCTAGCTCATCTCATTAGATAAACCAGTAGTAATATCCATTAGGATTCCACTAAGTTATGCATGCTATCCCTATCCTAATGCTCTTCGTCTGACATGATATTCATAAAATGACATGACTCTCCCAGTGTCTATCATCTAATGACATCGTTCTGTCAATTTTATAGAATATTTATGCTCAAGACCACATGATTCTCATTTACTTCATATAAGCCATAAGCATGGTGAATGATAAGAATCATGAACCTCAGCTTGAATACTATGTGTAAACTAACAAATAATGACATCCCTCGATGTAGAACCTATGAGATGTTGTCTATTTATCCTTATTAGATCAAATGAATGGGTTAGGAATCTAACTAGATTATGGACCATTATGTCGGCAAAATCAAACTATAAACTATTGAACGATACTTTTATGACTCCTAGTAAACATATCAAATATCGATATAGGGGCAAGAACTTGGGCTCCTTTTGATTGACCTTGATCCTATGCATATAGGTGCATGCGGGCTCTGGACATCATTTGAAGCTTGAAAATTAACCTTCACATCAACATCATTTAGTTACCTCAAGCACATTTTAGTATCATTCTTTAGTTTATCCTTTGGTTCTAATCAACATAAATCAAAATAGCCTAGTTCCAAGAGCGGAACTATAGTCCCCCGATGACTAAAGGTTTAAAACCTACCTAAGAAAGGGACTGAATAACCTAGTGGAGAAATAAGGTCAGAAGTGAGAGCTTGCTTGTGATTGGCTTGTTCACTATCTAGGGAAAAACTAACCAGTTTTAACCATGCATACATAACATACATGTAAATAAGCATGTACTAACCATTGTTTCTTACAGGAATAATCATCTTTCATTATAGGATTTTGCATCCACTCTATGCATACATGCTCACCCTTTTCCTTTGTAGGCACACATCATGCATCATTCATTTAGCTAACCTTAATTAAAAAAAAAAAGAATCCTATATCCAATATGAGTGACCAAGAAGATACTTCTTGTCAACAATTTGAAGACAGGCTAAGAGAAGGGATCCAAAAACTGCTCGCTTATGGTACTATAGCCAAAATCCTCCAAACACAAATCAAAGACAAAAGTGCTCGAGATGGGAAAGGCACCCCCACTAAATGAAGCTTCCACATCTATTCACTTGAGGGTAGATAAGGCAAAGGGAATTCCTTGCACTCCAGTTTAAGCTAATGATGATGATGCCTACTACTAGTATCTTATAAATGCACTAAAAGCTATAAAAATTACTGACATAACCAAGCCTGAATCAATAGGGGAGGTTAAATTATTAGCTAATGAAATGGCTCAGTTGGAATTCACCTTCAAAGACAAGGGGACTCATGGCTCCAAAAGCTTTACTGACTTGGCACTATTCAAAGATGAGCCACTTATAGATGATTTTAAACTACCAAAATTTGCTAAGTTTGATGGAATAGGGGATCCAAGGGTCCATCTAAGGTCATATGCTACCTTCATGGCTACTATAAGGCTTATAGAAGCTCCGATTGTTAATTTTTTCTTTATGTCATCAGAAGAAGGACCGAGGGCACGATTCTTTGACCTTGAAGTTGAAATCAAAAGTGACTGGCTACTGCTAACTCAGAAGTTTATCAAGTAGTGTGAATACAACACTTAACTAGACATCACTTGAAAAGATCTTGAGATCATAGTGCAAAAACCTAGTGAAGCTTTCTCTAGTTATAAGATGGCAGGGAAAGGAAATCAAAATGAGAAACCATCCTTTGGAGGATGAACAAATAGAGCTAATAATCAAAGGGGCACTACCACACTTTAGAAAATAAATTATCTTTGCTTATTATCCTGACTTCAAAGCTCTCCATCAAGCTAGGATCAGAATTGAGGATAAGGAACCTCAACAAGCCAAGAACACCTTCCACCACAACACCTAACCAAACATCCAAAACACCTTCACTTGAGTTGTAGAAATAAATATTATCTGACTTGACACCCACAACACTATCTATTAATGTCATCATACCACCAAAAAAGTTCTCAAACTTTAACCTCCCACTATCCAAAGTATTCCAGAGACTCTAATAAAAAACCTCCTATAGCTTAAAGAACCCAGCCTCTTCCAAACCCACTACCCCCTCAGATTAACCAAAACATATTCTGCCACTTTCACTAGATGCCCGGTCATACCACTAATACATGCAGAACCCTCAAAAATACAATCCAAGACTTCATTGACTTTAGGAAAATTGATGACCTAGAAAAACATCCCAACATCAAGATAAATCCTCTCCCAAACTATCAAAACATGCCTCTACCAACCATTTGTGTGATTTCCTTTAATCTACTAGTAAACCTTATTGAACAATTAATCCAAGATGTCCAAAAAACCCAAGATAAGCCCTCAGAAGACAAAATCTCGAGTCTCATTCTTGAACCTCATGACTCTAGTTAAGATGAACAATGACTTTTTACCTTTGAATATATTTTGATGCCCGGGAAATTCCTTCCTCACTTAATGATGCAAAAAAGAGCCAGGGATATAGCTCCCCTTTAAAAAGAGTAAAGTGATTGATTGCCCTTACTCATAAGGAGCAGACACATATGAAAATCCTAGCAATGACCATAAAATATGGGATTTACTGGGCCAACCATATGGGAAGTTCAACTACAAAGTCAAGTACACAATACCTCCTGTTACACACACACAATTTCAAGACATAGTACCCTTATGCTGGGGAAAAAAATTTGACAAAGAAGATGAGTTGGTCAATACTATTCAACTTCAGAACCTGCAAGTCTTGGGGATCAATATATGGTATGACTTTGATGATCATGAAATCATTATCTTAGACCAAAATAGCGGTACAAAAGTAGATAAGCAAGCAGCTAAAAAGCCATCATTAACAATCAATCATGTAACTTGCAGTGGGTGGGTATATCAACCTCTTGAGAAAGGGATCCCTCTAAAAGAAAAGAAGTAAAAAGTGATCAAGCTCCAATAAAAAAGGAAGACATTATCCTCAAATAGCTTAAGAAGACTCAGGCACATGCTAGTATGTGGGACCTACTCATGGCCTCCAAGAAGCATAAGGATGCCATTTTTAGAGCACTAGATAAGGCCAAGGTTGCCATTAATGCCTCACCTTACAAGATGATAACCTCTCTAATGACAACTCCCTCCAATGCAATCACCTTTTAAGATGAAGATTTGCCCATCAAGGAAAGGGTCAACAACCATCCTCTCTTCATACAAGCAATTGTAATATCTAAAAAGAATTTTTGTGTTATGGTGGATGATGGATCTACCATTAATGTTTGCCCCCTGAGGTTGCTATATAAGTTTGGTATGAATGTTGAAAACGTAGAAGAATCCAATGTGGTCATACGAGCATATAATGATTCAAATAAGCCACTTATTAGCACCTTCAAAGCAGTAGTCATAGTGGGGGATATCGAATTAGTAATAGAATTTACTATTTTAGACATCCCTCCAACTTTTGCCCTGCTACTAGGAAGACTTTGGTTCTACCCACTAAGGGGCATACCCTTCACTGTGCATTAAATGATGAAGTTCCCTCTGAGTGAAAAGGTCATTACCATCCTTATTGAAACAAAAAACATTATTGCTTATTTGAATATGGTCCCATGAGGATTCTAGGTTTTCATAATCAGTGATGGTCATATCAATCCTAAAGTCGCTGCTATGATGAAAAAGATGCAATATCTACGTGGAATAAGATTAGGAGAAAGGAACATTAGGGTCACATAATTCCCTAACTTCCAAGGATAAACCAATAAATATGGTCTAGGGTATCATCATGAAGAGGACACTGGGGCTAAAAAGTCAATCTCTTTTATGGCTAAAAGGTCAACCTAAGTCTACCAAAAATAAGCTAAGAAGTGGGTGAGCAATGGAATTGAGAAATCAGAGTTCGAGATCTTTAATGACACCCTTAAATGAAAGCACTCACAATATATGGTCACTAAGGCTGACATTAATTAACTTATGAGAAACATAGAGCTAGAATTTGGAAGTGAGACTAACAATTATGCTTAAGCTACTGCCATCCTTCAATCCAGCATCGATGACATCCTATTTGAAGACATTACTGATAACGATCTCTATACTTTTTCTTTGTTTGAAATTGATGATGTAATGAACTCTAAAGTTAATGCAATGAAATCATATTTTACTTATTGGATGTCTTTCTTGATGGTAGTGTGCATTGCATTGATTAAAACATTAGCATATTTGACATTCATTCCATATGCACTGAATCATTTAACATTGGCACAAAATCTAAACCATGCATGCTGCATATTTTGAAAGATATTACCCCTAAAGAGAGGATAGAAATTGAAAAATATTAATAAAATATTCAAAAGTATTTGCCTAGACGTACGATGATATGCCTAGTATTGATAGAGACATTGCTTAACACTTCATTCCTCCAAAGATGGGAGCAAACTGGTCAAGTAGAAACTGAGAAGACTCATACCAGAATGGGTCAAACTAGTGAAAGAAGCATATCAGGGAAAAATTCCTAGAGGTAGTATACTATCTAGAATGGTTAGAAAATGTGGTGCTAGTACAGAAGAAAGATAGAAGGGTTAGAATCTGTGTCGACTACAGAGATCTAAACAAGGCCTACCCGAAAGATGATTGTCCACTACCTTATATAAATATACTATTTGACAGCACCACCACATATGCAATGTACTCCTTCATGGATAAATTCTATGGGTACAATTAGATCCTAATGGCCATTATTGACAAAGTAAAGATAACTTTTATAATGGAATAAGGTACTTATTGCTACAGAGTAATGCCTTTCGGACTAAAGAATGCAGAAGCAACTTACCAAAGAATGACAACCGCAATGTTCCATGACATGATACATAAATAAGTAAAGGTATACATTGATGACATGATGGTCAAGTTAAAAACTAGGGAAGAACACTCATCATATCTCAAAAAATTCCTCAAAAGAGTTAAAAAGTATAGTCTTAGGCTTAATCCAAAGAAATGCATATTTGGGGTCACTTAATGAAAGATGCTAGGTTATGTTATCAGTCAGAATGGGATTGAAATGGATCTAGACAAAGTAGAAGTGGTCAAAGAGATGCCAGTGCCAATAATAGAGAAAGAAATCAAAAGGTTTATAGGGAAACTACAATTCATTAGCTATTCATTGCTAAGTTAACAGTAGTGTGTAAATTGATCTTTAAGCTACTAAAAAAAGATTAGCCAATTAAATGGGATGAATAATGTTAGCTAGCATTCAATAAGATCAGGAACTACCTAGCCAACCCACTAATTCTAAAACCACCTAAACTAGTGATACCTTTGACCTTGTATCTAGCCATCGAAGGAAATGAAATTGGTGCAATGTTAGCCCAAGAGGGAGAAACAAAAGAAAAACATGCAGTCTACTACTTAACCAAGAAGATGTTGCCATATAAGGAGAAGTACAACCAAGTTGAACAGATATGCCTAGCAATGGTATGGGCAATGAAGAAACTCATACATTATTTTTAGTCCTACAAAATTCAGGTTGTGTCTAAAATGGACCCAATGAAGTACCTTTACGAAGCTCCCTCTCTAATAGGAAAACTTACCAAGTGTCTTCTATTGCTAACAAAATTTGATGTGCATTATCTAACTAAGAAGGCAGTAAAAGGAAGAGCAGTGGCTAAATTTCTAGCTCTTAACCTCATTCCAAACTTAGAAGAAATCCAACTAGACTTTCTAGATGACCTCAATTTATCCATATAAATCCAAGGATGGTGCATGTACTTTGGTGTAGCAGTTAATCAGTTCGATGCAGAAGTTGCTGTCATATTACAATCCTAAAAGGTGAAGTAGTACCAATGGCCAAAAAGTTGGAATTCATAATCATAGACAATGAAGCAAAATACGAAGCATGCACACTCAGAATAGAAGCACTAATATCCTTAATTGTTCTAAAGGTCAAAATATTTAGAGATTCCATGCTAGTAATCAACTATGCCAAGGAATAATTGAAAGAGTAACACTTAAAGCCTTACCTATATCACTTAAGGCTACTTACCATGTCCTTTAAAAAAAGCAGATTTACTTACCATGTCCTTTGAAAAAAGCAAATTTATCCATCTCCCCAAAGTCACAATCAAATGGCAGATGCACTTGCTTCTTTATCATCAGAAGGACAATAAAAAATGTCCATAAAGCCTTTAATCCTACTCAGATCAGGATAACCTTGTCATAAGAACAACATAATAGCGAAGATGGAACTAGCGGAAAAAACCTAGTTCAACGACATTCAGAGATATCTAAAAGAACAAGCCTATCCTGATCAAGCAAATGAAAGAGATAAAGCAGTCATTCGACAATTAGCATTAAAATTCACATTGCACTAGCGTGTGATATATAGAAGAATCTCATACGATTTATAATTTTGATGCTAGATAAAACTGAGGCTATAAGAGCAATAGAAGAAGTAGACAAAGGTATTTGTGGTTTGCACATGAATGGAGCAATCCTAGCTAATAAACTAATCAAACAAGGGTTCTTCTAGATAATGATGATGCAAGACTATATCAAATTTGTAAAGAAATGCCACAAGTTTTAGATCCACGGGATTGTTAGCCACTTTCCCCTAACAAAATTACACTACATCTCCTCTCCATGGCTTTTCTCAATATGGGGACTAGACATAATTAGGGAAATCTACCTGACTACCTCGAACAGACACGGGTTCTTCTTAGTGGCAATGGATTACTTCACAAAGTGGGTTGAAGCATAATCATTCATAAGAATAAAAGCTAAATAAGTGGTCAAATTCATTAAAAGAAATTTGTTCTGTCGATATATGATCCCTCATCACATCATCTCTAACAATGGTGTCTAATTCCAAGGGGAAGTTAAAGAGCTACTAAGGAGTTATAAGGTGGAGCATCAAAAATCTTCTCATTACCAACCACAAGCAAATAGAGCCGTTGAAGCTACAAATAAGAACATCAAGAAGATTTTGTTAAAAATGACACAAACTTACTAAGATTGGGTAGACAGATTGCCATATGCCTTATGGGGGTACTGAACAATAGTTAGGACTTCAACTAGAGCAACTCCTTTCTCGCTTTTATGTATATGGATCAAAAGTAGTGCTTTTGTTTGAAATAGAAATCAAGTCTCTTCAGGTAGCAATCAAATATGAACTACCAGAAGTACAATGGGCTCAACAAAGGCACAATAATCTCACCCTCTTAGATAGTCAAAGGCTTAAGGCTCTATGCCACGCACAGTTATGTCAGGCTCTGCTAACCAAAACCTTCAATAAGAAAGTGAAACATAAGAGTGTGAAAGTAGGAGACTGGGTGTCCAAGCAAACACGGTAGAATGTTCCAGACTCAAGAGAGAAATTCATACCAAACTAGGAAGGCCTATACTTAGTCAAACATGTCTTATCAAAAGGAGCAGTCAAGCTAACAAATCCTGAAGGCAATGAATTCTCTTAACATGTCAATACATACCACTTAAAAAAGTACTACGTCTAAGGCATAAAAAAATCCCACTGAGTTGAAAATCTAAAAATGGCAGCTCAGGCAAAAGTTAGGGACTTCCTGCTAGGTTGAAAACCCTGCATGGGTAACCTAGGAAAAAGTTAGGGGAAGAGAGAAAATACTTAACTAGAAAACCTAAAAAGGCTAGTTAAAGATAAAGGTAACCTTAAGTTTGAAATTTATATAAATGCACCTATGCTTTTCTTAAATGACTTCAACAAAATGAGAAAGATTGCTGATTTATGTAAAATGTCTTTGAAAAATGCAACACATTTTATCATCATGAATTATATCAAGCATGCTTTGCATTTTATTCCATTGCATGACCATAGTTATTAACTCTCTTTTTGAGATCAGCCATTATCGTAAAAAAAAAAAAAAAGGGCCTAGCTAGCAGTGAAATGCTTCAAGAGGAGACACCTTAGGTAAAAAAAAGGAAGAAAAAGAAAACCAAGCTAAGTGCAAAAAGCTTCAAAAGGAGATGCCTTGGGCAAAAAAGGGAAAAACAAAAGAGGTATGCAAGCAATAGCAAACATCATTAATGACATATAATAAGAAGCATATACAGTCATCATCTTATAAGTATCATACAACACATGCAGGAAAAACAACTAGATATAACACCCAAAGTCCATAATCTCAGGAAGATGATACAACAAAGTAAACCATAAACCAAAAATCCTACACCTAACTCCTAAAATAACTACATCGGTCGTGGCTGTGAGTAGGAGCAAGCACTAATCCTGCTCAAGCATCTCTCTCATCTAATCTAGGCTCATCATCATTCATCATAAAGGATGATAGCCATGACTCCAACTCACTAATACAATCATGATAAGTCGTGTGCCCCTGATCCTATTCATGGCCAGCATGATGGTATTTAGCCTGCATGACATACTTCATATCATACACACATACATAAAACATGTATACATAAAACATGTGCATAAAATAAATAAATACAATAAAAAAGGCATACCCTCTAAGTGGTCATAAATTCCAAAAAGTCCTTATGCATATTCCCTGCAACGATATACAGTACTGACTAGAGGAGATAGGAATTTACAAAGCGAGAAATAAGTCAATCACCATTCACCAAATAAATGAAACAAATGCAAAATAAGTGAAATAAAACATGAACGCGGGTAGTGTCAAGAGGAGCAACACTTGATTAAGGAAAGCCAAGGCAAGGCAAATCAAAATGTACTACTCTACCAAAGATATCCATCCTAAGTAAAGCTAAGGATGGCTGAACCATCAAGTCCCCAAGAATAGTACTACTAGAAGCCATACTGCTTGTATGGGCAGTCATATCAGTACGAAATGTGCCCTCATTCTCCTCAAAATGGGAGCTAAATCTCTTTCGTCTAGATCCTTACCTCTGCATATAAGCTCTCACAACTCATGTCAATTATAATTTATTACAAACAAAGTTTGTTACATGCATGTACAAAATAGGAATAAAAGCCTACCGAATTAGAGGAAGTAACTCATGATGATCCGCGTGATGGCCTAATCCTTAAATCTAAAGGATGAGATGCATTTACCTAAGGAGATGGAGGAGGAGGAAAAGCACCACTACCCATAGTGTGAATTAGCTAAGGATCAACACATCAGCATAAGGTAAGCCTACACCCTCTAAAAGACTCGTAGAGGATTATCCCATCATGGTAGCAGTAAGCTCATAGCCCTAGAACATGTCACTAGGGGGAGGAATAAGGACTCTCCTCATAAATAAACCATCCCACTAAAGATGGACTCACTTGCTCAAATACTACACTCTACCAATAAGGCCAGAGAGCAACACTCATCTCTCTATCAGTTGCCATGCAGTTACCATCTCTACCATCCAATGTGACCTCACCACCCACTAGTAAAGGAAGATCTACTCAAAAGGCAAGAATCAATAAAGAATCTCTAAAAGAGAAACAACTAACATAGTAGGAGTTAGATATACCTTATCAGGGGATAACTTGCCCTTGTAGTCTCGAGCTACTGTACAATCCTCAATCAAATCAGTAGTCCTCCTGATTCAACAAGAATAATAAGAAAAGCTATCCTCTAGGAAATGCTCGACAGTCAGATGAGGGAGAATCCCAAACTCATAAGCCTAAATATATCATAACAAGGAACTCAGAAATAATAAATTAAAGATAAAGAGCAAAAGGAACAGACATGAGAACTCCTACTCATATCCAGCATGAATAAGTATCCATAAATTCTTGAGATACCTCAGCATGCTACATTAAGGCCCAAGTACATGTGGGTAAAAGCGGCGGTACCCAAGCAATACTTCGATAAGCCATCTAGGTCCCTCAAAATAGGCAGTAATTACAAACTACCCATACTCTAAGGGCTCAAGAAGATGACAACACTCAACAAGTATAACAAAAAGTAATGGGTCAACTACTCTGTTGAAATAAAACTATCATTGTACGTTGTTTTCATGGAAGAAACAAACTTAGTGTAACTAGAGAGGTACGTGCAACCAGACTTCATAAGAATTGCCTCCCTAAGCCACTCCATGGTAAGGCACCTCCTCACCACCGCTGAAAAGCATTCCTCCTCACTAAAAGGAAGGAGCTCTCTAGAAAAGCTCAAGCCCATAATAGTAGTAAAGTCTAAATGAGTGATTGTCATCTCCCCAATAGGTAGACAGAAAGTATACGCCATATCCATCCATCGCTCTATTAGTGCATAAATAGCAATTTAACTCGATGCATGCGAGCCATAAGATAAAGCAACAACAGCCCCGTTAAAGCCCTTCCCAATAATCATTTGCTTCATGTACAATGGAAGACCCTAATAATACATGTTGACCCTGTTGAAACAGCTAGTTAGCGTATTAATGGACCTACGATGCTATAAATAATAGGTACACTATTAAACATTCGAATAATTAATAAATATTAACACATTTTTTATTATTTAACAGGAATAATAATAAAAGACAAAACGAAAAGCACAACAATAAGCACTAATAGACAATCACAATAAGAAAGTAAAGCAAGAGCTATTAGCTATCAACAGTTGTAATAAAGTTATGAGTTAATATACAGTTATAACAAGTACTATGATGATATAGAGCTACAGCTATAACAACCTCATATAGTAAAATAAAAAACAAGATAACCAATTAATAAGCTTACAAAAAATAAAAGGAAAAAGGGACTTACTTGGTGATGATGATAAGCCTAAGCATGAGTCTCCAAACTATACACCACATGAATCAAGTCTTTTTGAGAAAGCCTAGACAGTTGAGGACCTTGAGTGCCAAACAGACTATCAGTATTAGTCCCCATAGTGGAAGTCCCTGCTCTAGTGGCTTCTGTGAAGTTACCCTCTACATCTAAAAAGATATCCTCCAAACCCTCCAGGATGTTGGGGAACTCCATCTTATGCAAAGAAAAACAAAGATTCATAAATAATAACACATAGTAGAAAATACCTAAAAATCAAAAAGGGTCAAGAAAAAAAATCAAAGAAGGCTGAAAGAAGTTTCCTTGAACCTCAAAAATGCATGTCTTAAGTAGACAAGAGAGGGGAGGCACGTGATTACATGCTTAGTGCATTACCATATGCTCCATAAGCGTAACCACGTGCACTCCCATATACTTGCATGCACACTTTAAAACTTTGTATACTAATTTCTCTGGTCGTAAACCTTTATTTAAACATAAGACATGCATCAAACCCATATGAAAGTACATTGATGAGGAATACATTTGTCTAAAGACACCACATGCAACCTCACCACTTTTAAAAACTTAGCACCTCCCAAAGGAAGTAAATAGGGAAGCATCATCGAAAGAATACCCTGCTTGGAATCATTAAAATAACATCTACAACACAACAAGTAATGACATCATCATCATTTCATTATCATTATATATTCACTAAACAAGAATAAAAGAAAAGGACACATTACATCAATTATAATGATCATAATAATATGTTTGCCTAACACCTGAGAGGTTATAGTGGCAATATTTATCTTTTTATCTAACACCTAAAGAGGTTATAGTGGCAATATCTGTTTATTTGTCTGACACTAGAGGAGGTTATAGTTGCATGATTCTGTTCACCTCACACCCAAATGGGTTATGATGGCAGTATTTATTTGTTTGCCTAACACTAGAGGAGGTTATAATGGCATGATCTTGTTCGCCTGACATTTAAAAAGGTTATAGTGGCAGTATTTATTTGTTCACTGACACCTAAAAAGGTTATAGTGGCAGTATTTACCCATTTACTAGCACTTGAAGAGGTTATAGTGGCAGTATTTATCTATTTTCTTGACACCTAAAGAGGTTATAGTGGCAGTATTCATCCATTCGTCTAACACCTGAAGAGGTTATAGTGGCAGTATTTAGAGTGGACTTCATAAGGCCATTCCTTTCTTCTAACAGTAACCGTTATGCAAACATGACACGGCCGTGTCATGCCTTGCATGGCCGTGCATCTTGCATGCCTCATAATGGCATGGTCATGTGATGCTTCACATGGCTGTGTGCTATTTCCTTCATTTCTTAGCACAACCGTGCATGGTATTGCATTGCCGTGCATTCTTTGAGCCTGAGTTTTGTATGCCCATTTTCTATTCTTTGACTTCGTTGATCTTTGACTCTTCTTCACACATTTAATTTCTATAGACAAAATAGAAACTCAATGAGAAGAATATAAAAATTAGACAAAAAATGTAAAACTCCTATTTTATTTAATTAATGCATGATAATATCTATATTTTATTTAAATGTCCTAATATTTTCTAAATGCTAAATTTATTAATTATTATGCATAAAATGGAAAATTATGCAACTAAAATGAAATGTTATTAAATTCAAAAGAGACTAAAGAGTGTAAATTTTAATAGTAAAATGCAATTATCAAATACCCCCAGGCTCGAACTTTTGCTTGTCCTAAAGCAAGAACCTTATTATAACAATAATATTAGCATATTAAAATAAAATTACAGATAGTTTAATCAATATAGTAATGGGTTAATACAAGTATTATTTAGCATAACTAAGTTAATAAATTGAGAAAGAGACTGTAAATATTACCAAGTGAAGCATACCTCTCAAATGAATTATTCATAAGAATTGATGAACTAAAACTTATAAACCAAGAAAAGTCAAACATATTTAAATTATTAGTCAACCATTAAGCTAGATATGATAACTAGTTGAAATTTTATTTTATTTTATTTTATTTTATTTATTTATATTGGATTAGAATCCTTCCCAACTTTGATATTACCTACTGTTCCTATATTACTGAGCATGAATATCGTCGTTAGGTACCTTTGGATTACTAATACTCAATTTGAGCATTGGAGTAGAATGGAGATTTTTGCTACTCTAATCCTTTTATTTTTCAGTTAAATTATCATTTAATAGAAAAAAGGTTTTCCTAATAATAAAAATTTCTCTAAATCTCTTGATTGCAAAAATTTTATCCAAAAATCCTTTTTAAATAAAACAAAAGAGAGGTATATATTTAGGTTGATTAAAAGTTAAAAAGTCTAATTCTCAAATATTAATAAAGCTTTAAACCATATTCTACAAGAATTAACCACATATTGCATCAACTAGACTAACTAATTTTAATTTTAATATACAAAGCTTATAATTATAACAAGTTAGCAAAAATAAAAGTGTGAGATTTTTTTTAGAAATGCAATAAATAAATGACAAATTACTCAAAATTAATAAGATAAAATAATAAAAAGATAAAGTAAGTAAATACTCCCCCATACTTGAATTTTACATTGTCCACAATGTGTTGCACTGCAAATGAAAGGAAGTGTCTAGAATCCATGAAAATAAAACAGAAATAAAAATAGATAATAAAATATAAAATGAAAAGTTGACACAAAAAGAATTTGAAAAAGTGTTTTGGAGGTTTTGGGACAATGGAGGTTAAAAAAGGGGTGTCATATGGTTAACATGAAAATGAAAAGTCACATGCCTTTGGAATCTACATGCCCATGCTACATGTGAATGCATAGATAATACACACGCCCGTGCACATTACAAGCTTGAAAATCACACGACCGTGTTTAGTGAGGCACAACCGTGCATATTGTAAGCATGAGAATGGCATGGCTGTGTTGGTGAGGGCACGGCTGTGTAAAATGTGTGCATGAGAATGACACAGTCATGCTTTAGGGGACACAGACGTGCTTATTGAAGGCATAAATATCACATGGCCGTGTTTGTGAGGCACGACCGTGTTGATTGAAGGGACAAAATGGCATGGCCGTGCTAAGTGAGGCACGACCGTGTTTTGGTACTCGTTTGCATGGGTGTGTCATTTTGTGGCACACCCATGTTACGTTTATGATGTTGTAGTAATTTGTATTCTGGATATCACTGATAACTTAAGAATTGGCTTTGCTACATATATATCCCAGGTATTCAAAAATCTACATAAAGAATAGAGCTCCTTAGGGGAATCAAACCAACTAAAAAATTGAAAAGAAAAAATAAATAACACTTGGGCTATCTCCCAAGAAGTGCTTTGTTTAAAGTCATAAGCTCGACTTAATGCAGCAAAGGTCAGGTAGGTGACAAAAGTGCAGAAGATGCTCTTGTTGAAATTTTGTCAGACTGATGATAAAGCTTCAACCTTTGGCCATCAACTTTAAATGAACCAAAGTTATGACTCCATATCTCTACTGTTCCATGTGGATAGACCTGTTTAATAGTAAAATGTCCTGACCACCTTGATTTTAACTTTCCTAGAAATCGTTTCACTTTAGAGTTAAACAATAGAACTTGGTCTCCTGTTTTGAACTCTCTTTTCAGAATATGCTTATCATGCCATCTTTTTGTTCTTTCCTTATAAATCTTGGCATTCACATAAGAAGTCAGTCTAAATTCCTTAAGTTCATTCAGTTGGAGAAGTCTCTAACCACCAGCATTCTGCAGATCAAAGTTTAAAAATTTTATAGCCTAAAAAGCTCTGTGTTCTAATTCCACTAGTATATGACAAGATTTTCCATAGAGGAGTCTGAATGGAGAAGCACCAATGGGGGTCTTAAATGCAGTTCTGTAGGCCCATAGAGCATCATCTAACTTAGAACACCTATCTTTTCTTGATGTTGATATTGTCTTCTCCATAATGGACTTGATGGCTCTATTAGAAATCTTAACCTGTCCATTAGTCTGAGGGTGATAGGGAGTAGCAACTTTTTGAGTCACACCATATTTCTTCAATAAGCTCTCAAATTGGTCATTACAGAAGTGTGTACCCCCATCATTGATGATTGCCCTTGGTGTCCTAAATCTAGAAAATATATTCTTTTTAAGAAATCTAGTACTGTACTAGCATCATTAGTTGGGGATGCCAAAGCTTCTACCCATTTAAATACATAGTCCACCCTAACTAATATATATTTTTTCCCTAGTGAGCTTAGAAAGGGCCCCATAAATTCCAGTCCCCAAACATTAAAAATTTCAATTTCCAGTATTCCAGCCAAAGGCATTTCAGTCCTTTTTCCTATGTTCCCCATTCTCTAGCATCTGTCATAATTCACCATAAACCATCTGGCATCTTAGAAAAGAGTTGGCTAGTAAAAACCAATTTGGAGGACCTTGGTTGTAGTCTTAGTGGAGCTAAAATGTCCTCCACATTCGAGGGAATGACAATGTGTTAAGACAACCTGAATCTCATCCTCTAGAAGGCATCTCCTAATTAGTCCATCTTTAGATCTATTGTATAGAAAAGGTTCCTCCCAATAATAATACTTAAAATCAGAGAAAAAATTTTCCTTCTACTGGTAGGTAAGATCAGGTGGTAACACTCCACATACCAGGAAATTGACAAAATATGCATACCAGGGTACTGAAACTTGCATTTGCATCAATTTTTCTCCTTTGAAATAGTAATCAATTGGTAATTTAGAACCTTTCCCTGGCAGTTCTAACCTAGACTGGTGGCTAGCTACAACATTCTCTACTCCACTCTTATCCTTAATCTCCAAGTCAAATTCTTATAGGAGTAGTATCCACTTTATCAAATGAGGTTTGGCATCTTTCTTGGAGAGGAGGTACTTCAAATCTACATGATCAGTGAACACAATCACTTTGTTACCTGTCAAATAAGAGCAAAATTTGGCAATGGTGAAAATAACAGCAAGAAGCTCTTTCTCAGTGGTGGCATAATTTAGTTGAGCTTTATATAGGGTGTGGCTAGCATAGTAAATGGCATATGCCTATCTGTCTCTCCTCTGCCCTAAAACAACACCAACAGCATAGTCGTTAGCATCACACATTACTTTAAAGGGGAGGTTCCAATCAGGTGGTTGTAGAATTAGAGTAGATATCAGAGCCTCCTTTATCCTGCAAAATGCATCCAAACAATCTTTATTAAAAACAAACAGGGCATCTTTAGCAAGCAGATTAGTAAGGGGTTTTGCAATCTTTGAGAAATCCTTGATGAATCTTCTGTAAAACCCTACATGTCCTATGAAACTACAGATTCCTTTAATACTAGTGGGAGGTGGAAGCTTTTCAATGACTTCAACTTTTGCTCTATCCACTTTTATGCCCTTGTTAGATACTAAGTGTCCCAGAATAACTCCTTTTGTGACCATGAAGTGGCATTTCTCCCAGTTTAGAACCAAATTAACCTCTTCACATCTCTAAAAAAATCTAGATAGATGTTAAGGAAATAATCAAATGAAGAACCATATATAAAGCATTCATCCATGAACACTTCCATAATATTTTCAATAAATTCAGAAAAGATTGCCATCATGCACCTTTGAAAGGTTGTAGGGCCATTGCATAGCCCAAAGGGCATGCGTCTGTAAGCAAAAGTGCCATAAGGACATGTGAATGTGATTTTTTCTTGGTCCTCAGGGTGTATAGGAATCTAGAAAAATCCAGAGTATCCATCTAGATAATAAAAAAATGAGTGTTGTGCAAGTCTCTCTAAAAGCTGGTCAAAGAAAGGAAGAGGAAAATGGTCTTTCCTAGTAGCCTTATTCAGTTTCATGTAATCTATACACATCCTCCATCATGTAACAGTAATAGTAAGGATCAATTCATTATGTTCATTTTTAAACACAGTTATACCACCTTTCTTAGGGACCACATAGATAAGGCTGACCCAATTACTATTAGAGATTGGGTAAATTATACCAGTATCTAACAATTTCATTATTTCCTTTTTAACCACTTCCTTCATGTTAGGATTAAGTCTTCTTTGATGCTCAACCAAGGGTGAACAACCTTCCTTTAAATGGATCCTATGCATGCAAAAAGAAGGGCTATTCCCTTTTAGGTCATCGATGGTATACCCTATAATCTTCATATGGTCTCTGACTCTTCTAAGAAACTTATCCACTTATTCATTATTTAACTATACATTAACAATAATCGAATAAGTAGAATTAGGTCCTAGAAAAGCATACCTTAAATCATGAGGAAGTTGTTCAAGTTCAACTTTTGGTGCATCTTCCTCTTTTAAAGCACATACATCATAGAATTCATGAGGGGGTAAGGGGTCATACCTTACTGACTTACCTTTAGACAGTGCAAGAGAGGCATTTAGGGTGTTTATGAAAGCTACTACCTTATGATCTTCTTCATCAGAATCTGTCTCTCGGGTAAGGCTTGCTTTTAGTGGATCTTCAAGGTATTTCTTCTCAAATATTTTCGCTACATAGCTTTGGATAACTTCTACTGTGAAGTAGGTCTTTGTTAATGAAGGATCTTTCGTAATTTGGAATACATCAAACTCAATTGTGTCTTGTCCAATTTCGAGTTTGATTTTACCTCACTTCACATCAATTATAGCACTAGCAATGGCTAAGAATGGTCTTCCCAAAATTATGGGAATTTGAGAATCTTCTTCCATCTCTAATACCACAATGTCACATGGCACATAAAATTCTCCAACCTTGATTGTTATGTCTTCCAAGATCCATTCAGGGTAGACAATAGACATGTCAGCTAGCTACAAGGAAATATTTATTGATTTGGGTTCACCTATGTTCAGTTTCATGTAGAGAGATAAAGGCATTATAGTGACACTAGCTCCTAAATCACAAAGAGCTCTACTAATAGAAAATTTACCAACAACACAAGGTATAGTGATACTCCTTAGATCCTTAAGCTTTTGAGGAAGCTTATTTCTAATCACTGTACTGCACTCCTCATTTATTGGAATAGTATTATAATTATCCTAATTCCTTTTGTTGGACATGATGTCTTTCAAAAATTTAGCATACTTGGGCATTTGAGTAACTTCTTCCAAGAAAGGAATGGTGATGTTTAGTTGTTTAAACACCTTCAAGACTTTCTAGAATTGTTTATCTAGAGCAGAGTTGTGCATCCTCTGAGGGAATGGTAAGCAAGGAGTCTTGGCTATCTTTGGCTCCCGTGCTTCTGCTTGTGGTTGTTGAGCAGTCTCTGGCTTAACTTCATGTTCTTTATTCTTGGATTCAGCCTCTGGTACATTCTTCCTACTTTGCAAAGTTACTGCTTGGGCTTGCTCTCTTGGATTTTAAGGCTGACTTGGAAAGTGACCTGGTTGGTGAAAATTGGAGGAACTTGCTTGAGAAGAGACTTGATTCTCTAGTAATTTAACATGTGTGGTCAACTATTCCATCCTAGCATCATATTGCTTAAAAATTTCCTTATGATATTTGAGGCTGTCCTAAACCGTCTGCATTACCTTTTTTTGTGTTAGGATTAAATTTTCCATCATTAATTCCATATTGGATTTGCGTTCAAATTGAAAAGCCATATTCTTCTGTTGAAAACTTGGTGGGGGTGGAAGCTTGTATCCTTGTTGTAAATTTAGAGCTTAGTGTCCACCTGTGTTATAAGTGTTGGAGTAATGGTTCCCTTGGGGTCTGCCATTGTAATTCTTTAAAGCATTGAGTTACTCAATTGAGCAGCCTTGAGAGTAAGGATCACCTTGTTGATAGTCTATTGTAGCATGCCCTGCTCCGCATACCTTATAACAGAGTACTTGAGATGGACGTCCTGCAAAATTTAGCTTCTCTAATTTTTTTGTAAGACAATCCAATTTGGCATTCACCATGCTTAAACCAACGACTTCATAAAGTCCAATAACTTTCCTTGGTTGGTTTTTCTCTCCATGCCTTTGGTAGTTATTGGATGCCATCTTCTCTAAAAGTGTGTATGCATCTGCTAGTGTTTTACTCATAAAAGAGCCTTAAGCAGTGGCATCTATTGTAATCTGCAAAGATTCTGATAGTCCCTGGTAAAAGGTCTGCATCAACAACTAGTCTAGAATTCCATGGTAGGGACAATTTCTCTATAAATCTTTAAATATCTCCCAAGCTTTATACAATGATTCACCATGCTACTGCTTAAATCCAGCCAATTCCTGATAATACTTAGCAGTCTTTCCAGGCGGATAATACTTTGTCAAGAAAGCCTTAGAGAGAAGGTCCTATGAAGTGATTGAATTTAGGATTAATGAACTCAACCATAGCTTGGCTTTATCCCTTAAGGAAAATGGAAACAATCTAAGTCTGATTGCGTATGGACTGACTCCATTCATCCTGAAGGTGTCACAGTTATCAAAGAATGAAGCCAGGTGGACATTAGGGTCCTCTAAAGGTAGTCCTGCGAACTGGTATTGTGAAACCATATGGATGTAGGTTGGATTGATTTTAAAGGTGTTGGCTTCGATGCTGGGTTTCACTATGCAATTCTGACTTCCCGTCAGACTAGGTATACCATATTCTTCTAGAGCTCTAGCTGGAGCTCCCTATCCTACCATTGCTCTAAGTCTTTGTCTCCTCCTATTTTGTTTATAAGTTTTTCAATCTCTGCATTTAGCTCTTCTAATTTAGGATTCTAGGACCTTGTTTGCATAAACAAAAATTAGGTTCTTGAAAAGAAAAAGTTAAACACAATTAATAAAACAAAAATAAAACTCTTAGTCTCATAAAAACAAAAGTCTATCCTAATGTAGGTATTCATTGATCTCCCCAGAAATGGCACCAAAAACTTATTGAGCGATTTCTGCAACTGTACGGCTCGTTACAAGTAATATATGATGAGTGAGTATCATTCCTATAGGGAGATGAGAAATTCTAGCACTAAGTGTGATCTTGCCTCTTACAAGCTAATAGAATGAATGATTTTTAAATTGGAAAATTGAATTAATAAATAAAAATAATGCTAATGTAAATATATTATATCTAAAAAAATTCAAGATTTAAAAACTAGAGCTTGGATTCATTCACTAGACACTTGCTTGAATTACAGGATTTTGTTAATTTAGTTAATAAATCTTAGTCAAGGGTAGGCTATTCATAAATTCCTAAGGCTTCTTTCAAAGTCACTTAGGCATACCTAAAGCAAACACAACCTATTCTCATGGTTTAATGAATTACAAAGGTTTATTAAGTTCTTTAATAGTCTATTAATCCCTTAAGGTCTTGTCTACTTTCGTGATCAAGGATCCCTAGAATCACAGGTTTTATGAGTTAACAAATCATGCAACTTTCATTATCATAAATTTCTCCACAAGCATGCATTTAATTAGACCTAAATTAAACATAAGATTAATGAAGCAAAATTTGATAAATTGACTAATGATAATTAACTGCAATATAACAATATCCAGACAAGCAGTAATCCTGGCTACATGAATCCAAACTCTAAAAGAGTTTAGTTACATATAATGTTAATTATTAAAGATAGGAATAAATGAATATAAGAAAAAAAAGTCTGGAGAAATAGTCTCTGTTTATTCAATCCTCTTATCTATCTCTCTGTCTCTCTCTGTTATGCTCTGTCTCCTATTTTCTACTCTCCTCCTTCTCCACCTTCTGCTACCCCCCATTTAGGATGTTCTTATATCCTCAAAAATAGGGTTACGTGTGATGCATACGTTCGAGTAGAAATTCCTTAAATGTACAAGCATAGCTGGACTTGCATGGTCATGCACACTTATAGGGAAAGAATGACATAACCGTGTTACCTTATAATGCAAATATGACACGATCGTGTCATGCCTTGCACGACCGTGTGATGCTTCACACTAACATGTGCCATTTCATTCATTTCTTGGCACGATCGTGCATGGTATTGCATGGCCGTGCAATCTTCAAGCTTGAGTTTTGCACGCCCGTGTTCTATTCTTTGACTTCCTTGATCTTTAGCTCTTCTTCACACTTTAATTTCTATAGACAAAATAGAAACTTAGTGAGAAGAATACAAAAATTACACAAAAAACATAAAACTGCTAATTTCTTTAATTAATGCATGATTATATCTATATTTTATTTAAATGTCCTAATATTTTCTAAATGCTAAATTTATTAATTATTATGCAGAAAATAGAAAATTATGCAACTAAAATGAAATGTTATTAAATTAAAAAGAGACTAAAGAGTGTAAATTTTAATAGTAAAATGAAATTATCACATTACATTTTTATAGGGGTAGACTACTGTTATACCTCAAATTTGACTATCCCTGAAAAAGGTCTAATGATGAAATGAACCTTTGAAACGATCATAATTTGCTCGTTTATAATACCTCTAAAGTGTGCAACCTTAAAAAAACTAACCGACCCCACCAGTGTGCAAAATCAATTACCAAGCCATTAAGTTATTATTTGACCTTATGAAATATAAATTTTTGAAATAATGAGAAGCTTATTTCGAGAATTCCTTTCTCAAAACACTTAGCTTGTTGGACTAGTGTTCATTTCGTTCGATTAGGACCCAACTTTGTGTAAAAATAGAAAATAATTTTGATGAAATGGACTTTTGAAACATGTCTAAAAGGCTTTAGAAACTCCAAAAGGTGATCCTAAAATGCTCCAACAAAACCCGAGGATTAGCGCATGTCGTTTAGAAGTGTGTGTAAAGCCATAAATAACCCTAGGTGCCATGAACTAAAATTGAGGCCAAATTTTACAAAATGAACTTTGGAAACGAATCTAAAAGGCCCAAAAACCCTAGGAACCAACCTTAAAAAAGTCCACTAAGCCCCATTTGGAGCGTGTAACATGTGAGAGAGTGATTGGGCAAGTGTGTGCTCGTGTGGCCATGCACTGCACTTTGCATGGCCACGCTCTCCTTCCTAGGGACAGACATATGACCACACCTATACCCCTGTATTCCACACATTTTTCACTATAAATAGACACCTCCATACCCCATTGTAAGGGGAGAGCAAGTGGAAACACACAGATACTCAAAATTCTATCTGATTGAAGCTGCTGGAAACCCCTTTCCAAATAGTTTTTGCTCTCCCACTACGTTTTTCAAGTGAATAGATCCCTTTTGCACCAAACCAAGCCTCATATTTCTCAAAGCATACTTCAAAGGTATACAAACTAGCATTATTCTATTGTCATTTAGAACCTTTCAATGAGGAAAGCTTGATAATCCATCGAAGCTAAAGCTTCAAAACCCACATAAGCTCAATCAAATCTGAGAAGCACATAATCATTTTAGTATGTTTATTTTATCGCGTTGCATTTTATTTTATTATAGCCAACATTTGGGAATATTATTGTGCTTGTGTTATAAGACTAGTAATTTTGCATGTTATATGAATAATCTATGTTTTATTATGCTCATTTCATAACATCATTATGCATCCTATAATTCTGAAACATGAAATCAAATAATAAATATCAATAATGTGAAAAGTTTATAATCCCAAAATAGAGTCATTATTTTTTCGGTCCACTAATGACATCATGCATCCCCTATATTATCATCATAGCATAAATAATCAATGCGAACGTGCATTATCATCTACATTTTGCCTACTCTTTCAAGTGATCGAGTGTCCATTGCTTATCCCAATGTTTATGTGATTAAGCAAGTTGTGTGAATGGTTGTATTTACCTTACATATTCATCAGATCTAAACTAGATTTACTTTTTCATAATCTTTTTTTCCTTTCATATGTATTTCATTAAGAAAGCGATGTAATAGTAATATCTTCAGCTTTAATATCTTCAGCTTTATTATCTTCCACTATCTGATGAATTATGTGAATCCTATGCAAACTTTCATTACCAAAACTAGGGTATTGTAGTAGTGTAAACACCCAATTTTGGAAAAATAAAATATGGATGTGACAAAGAACTCTAATGATGAAAATGTTATAAGTAGGTCTTCAATACTTGAAGTTTGAAACCTCAAAAGTTTGAATGCGCCTTCAAAAAGAGTTTCATTATTTTTTAAGGATTTAATTACAATACCTTGTGAGACCTAATTGAAAATTTTAATTTTTTCAAGGGTCTTTTCGTAATTAAAAGTTAAAAAATCAGCATTATAGAATTCCGATCAGAATTATGCAATTCTGGTCGGAATTACATGTTTTCCGTCTATTTTTGTATTTTCATAGAAAATGCAAATATTTTTTCCTAAGTTTTGATTGGTTAAAAATTCTTTTCAATTTATTTTTAGGATTTATCTAATTTTTCAGGAAATAAAGTCCTTTTGAAATTGGAACTCTTGGTACGTATAACTTAGGGTTTTTTGGTTTTTTCCCTATAAAAGGAAGCTTAGGCTCTTGGAGCAGGGGGACTGAACTCCCAATTCTTAATCCTACGTATTATTTTCTATAAAACAAAATTCTTGGTGATTTATTTAGAGATCTTTGAGAAGAAGAAACAACAAATTTTGAAGGCCTATTAAAAAATAACGGTGATCTTACTAGTCTAAGGACCAATTCATTCACAAGCATTATCTTCTCCTTACTTTATTTTTTATTTCACTTAATTTAATTTTTATTATAATTTTATTCACTAATCATTGTTTTACCCTTTTTGTGATGGTGATTATAAAGGAGATTACATGATGATTATACTTGGAGAACCAAATCCATAGAGGTCCATGATATGCCATGGATGGAACCTTGTAGCTAAACATAATTTCTAGGGTTTTTATTTAGTTTTTTTTATTATTATTTTATTATTTATTTTTGGGTTGTATTAATTTCTTCTTTTTTTTTATTCTCAATAGTCCATTGTAATAGCCCCAATAGTGAGAATAATGAAATTTTAAGCCTATGCTTGTTTATTTTATTTTAATCATTTGATTAGTAAAATTAAGATTTTCATTCAGTAATTAATTAAAATTAATGGCTATAGAAATCATTAGGTTGTTTAATTAAAATTGAATTCAATTTAAGTTGGTAAAATTAGTTTGCTTGATTAATTATTTTATTTTATTGTTTATGGCCACTTTAATTAAATTAAGTTTTTTAGAAAAATTTAAATTAATTGTTTGATCTTTTATTTGTTTGTTTTGATTTTTTTTTTATTTTTGGGCTTGTTTGTTTATGTTTATGTATTTTGGGCCCTAAGCCCACATTAGGCTTTAATCCATTTGAATTTAGGTTTTTCTTTTGGATTATTAATTAAAATGCATCTTTAGGCCCATAATTATTTAGATATAGGGTAGAGATAACTTAGGCCCACTTAGTTAATTTAGATATAGGCCCACCTAACTTAAATCAATCAATTTAGACTTAGCCCATTTAATTTAAGCCTTTTCCATAATTTGTAAATTTAGGATCCCCTTAGAATTAAAACATGTAGAATTAGGCCCACTAATTTAAAATACTTCGTAATTTGTAGATTTAGACCCATTTTTAGAATTAAAATAAATAAACTTAGGTTCACTTAATAAAAATTGAATAGGAATTAGGCTCATTAGTCTTTAGGCTCACTTATAAATTAAAACATGTAGATTTAACTCATTTAATTAAAATCGATGTAGATTAGACTAACCTAAGGATTGTGATGAATGCATTGTTTACTTGTATATTTCATGACTAGTTTGCTTAGAGTTAATTATTTGAATAAGGATTGATATGAAATTGCATGTAAATAGAGGATAAAATAATAATTTATAAAGTAATTCTACATGAACATAAGATTGAAAGAAGTTAGTATTCCATACCTATAATCTCTTGATTATGGTGCTAGCTTTCTTTTAGGGAATTGAGTACTACCATTTTTTTATTTGTCCCAGTTATTACCTTGGTTGGTAACTCCTCATCTCCATACCATATCTTTATGACAGTGGTTAGTGTGTTCTCTAGAGCCTCAAGCTCAAACAGTGTCATGGTTGCTAAAATCTTGGGCACGTGTTAAACCCCACCATTTATAAACTGGAATAGAGTCCCATTAATCCACTCTACCTAAAAGCTGCACAACATGAATAGTAGAAGAAATGGAACAACGAGAGGGAGGAAACTAGACTTTAGAGGATGTTAAAAGAGCATTGATGGATGACATGAGAGCGATGATGCAAGATGAGTTAAGACAAGCTTCAGCTGGATTGATGCCACCACCTGCTACTACTAATCCACCTGTTGTGGGTACACCACCCGCTAACAATGACAATGCGGCTAGGAACATACTTGCTGTGGAAATGAAGTTGGAGGACATTGAGAGTTACATGGTTGAGAAGGCAAAAAGGGAATCACTTAAGTAAGTTCAAGAGCTGGAATCTAAGCAAATGAAAGATCTAACTTAGAAGATGTCTAAGATGGAGGAGTTGATGAGAGGACAAGGCATTGGATACTCATTTGACTTTGATGATGTGATGCAATTTGAGGAGGATAAACTACCTGATAAATTCAATATTTTGACGGTACTGGAGACCTAAGGATCCACCTTAGTTAATACACAACTACCATGAGCACCACTAAGGCTCCTCTATTTATGGTTACCAAGTTGTTTGTACTGTCCTTAGAGGGTATGGCTGTTAATTAGTATTATGGCTTAGAGAAGTCTATTTGAATGAACTGGAGGGAACTGTGCATTGCTTTTCTAAAGCAATATAACTATAACTCCAGGCTCGAAGTGTCCGTCAAGGATCTAAAATTGACCAAGTAGAAGCCTAATGAATCAATCTCTAATTTTCTGACCAGGTTCACGAATAAGGCAGGATTAATGAAAAATAAGCTGGCTAAAAAGGATTAGGTTAGGACGATAGTCCAAAACGTGTCACCCAACCTAGTTAAGAGGTTACAGATGATGAACCTTAAGATGTTTGTAGACCTTTATAATAATGGGTTGCAAGCAGAGGAGATAGAAAATGAGAAAAAGAAGATTTCTAGAAGCATCGGAGCAAGAAACTACCCAACTAAAGGCACACAACAAGGAAATATTAGTTGGGTTGTAGGAGTACATGCTGTTAAGTAACTAAAGAGGTTCTCTAATTTTAACCAACCTTTGTCAAAAGTCCTAGAGTGCCTAATGCAAAAGGGCTTACTTCAACCTTTACTTAATCCAAACCCACCAAACCAAACATCCTATGCTATAACCCAAACAAGCACTGCACATTCCATCAAAACCTCCAACACTCCACAGATTACTGCATCCACCTCAAACATGAAATCCAAAACCTTATGGACTTTGAAAAGATTATATACCTCAAAAACCCAAGAACTAAAAATAATCCTTTCCTAAACTACTAAAATGTACCACCCCCAGCTACCATGATGACCAACTCAGGAGTTAGTAAGGAAGAAGTACTAAACTCTTTTAAGGACCTAGACCTTAAAACTAATGAGAAATCTCATAATGCGCCCAAAGATATGGAAAGAGCATAAGATTTATTGGGTCAGCCTTCAAGCAAGTTTAACTATAAGGTATTTTATACTAAACCACCTTCTTTTAACATACCATTCGAGTTGATTGTGGCCATAATATGGGGTAATGAGTTTGATGATAAGAAGCTACTAAACATAAATGCATAGTTAAGGTATAGAAAGATGAAGTCATGGAGACAGTTGGTAAGAAGATGCAAAAATAATTGTTATATCAATCACCTGAAGGACATCCACTATGAGGCTAAGCATCCCTAACATCTAGAATAGGAAATAAAATTTCTTATTATCTTATTTGATAAAATTTTAGTTTCTTTAGAACATTTTTGTGTTAATGATCGATGATATGAATTTTGATCATGCTTACTTATGTATTATCATCCTAATGGTACCGTACGCTGTGATATTGATAGTATATACATGTTTAACATAAATTCAATTCAATTAGATTCATTCAGCATGGGCACAAATGCAAATTCAAAGAACATTCATATATCACATAATGTAACTTCTAAAGATAAGAAATTTGAGGAAAAATGAAAAAAAAGATAAGAAAAAAGAAAAAATAAAGAGAGAAAAAAAGAAAAAAGAATGGCAAGGTAAAAATTAGAGAGAAGAAAAATTTTAGACTGACTAATAACAGGAGTTGTACCATGTGATGTAATGAATGTTCTCATTTTTGCCCTAATGAATTAATAAAATTGAATTCAAAATTTTTGTTCGAATATTGCATATTCATCTTTGTCTTCCTGCATAAGTATCTAAATAGAAAGACAATACATAATGAAAGCTAAATCAGATATATGAAATCACTATTCTAGTTATGTTCTCTTTTTGTTGCCCTTTTATGATTTTTACTTGTAAGTCTAGTGTCCCCTTGTACCTAGTGAATTCAAGTGGCTCAATGACTCACGTTGCAATCCATACCTTGTAACTATCATCAATCATTCGATCAGTATCAATCCTCATATTCAGCTTAAGAGTTCTTTAAAGAGCAAGTCTAGTTGATTTTAGCTTCAAGAACTCTCTTTAGTCAATTTGCCCATTCCTCTACATCTTCAATGCATGATATTACAACTAATAGGATTAGTAAGTCAAAGGATTAACAACAGCAATGAACGGACTGGATTTGTTACACGTGATAAGGAAAAAGATTGCTAGAATAGCGTGACTAAATCTAGAATGAAACTGGGGGTTAAAGGTAATTCTAAGGGCAAATTACATAATAGTAAGTCTGCATTTGAAGAGTGAATATGGAACACTAAAGTATAGGAGCCAATATAAGAGATCTTAGGGTAGAAAGAAGCATACAAATACATTAGGTATCATACAACAAAAGTAATAGCAAAAAGAAAAGTTTAACAGTGCATCGGTCAATCACAAGCTCCAATGTCGAGCCATGGAGCCACTTGCTAGCATGGTCATCTATCTGACAAACTATATCAAAGGCTCTAACATCAGAAGTACCAGTAGCAAGGCATTCAATGCTCAAAGCTATAGGCTATTGATAAGGCACCTCATTCTCACAGTCCAAGCTGCGAACATAGCTCTGTTCCAAACGAAAGACCTATTAGGATCATGCATGTCATGCATACACTTGCATACATCTGTTGTGAAATACTTGCTTCACATAATAAAGTCCTTGAGCCCGTATTGTACAAATACTCTGCTACTAACATTCAAAATTAGTATTGTAAAAGTGTAGAAAGGAGTCAGAATGTGCACTAGTGAAGCATCTGAAGGAAAATGGTAATGCTATCAAGGTGAACCTGATGCTCAACAGGACTTTAAACCTCAAGAACCTAATGGGTCCATCTAGTAAAGGAATATCACCGACAATGATACTTGTAAAAGCATTATCCTAGCGACCTCAAGAGGCTAGATAGGACGTTCAAGCTCCTCAGATTCAATATCCATCTCCATAGTCTCATCTAGAGCATCATTTGGGATGTCTCTCTATAACAATCAAACTAGTGTAGGGTATGGAATATAGTGATAAGAGGGTCCAATATGTTAGCAATACATTCGTCGGCCTTATAAACAGGAAGAATGCACTCAAAACTTAAAATGAATGCACTCTGAAAAATTATATAATCATGAAATAAGATCTCTAACTCCTTAACCTTTTTCGTAAAAGATATTGAAAAGAGGAATAAAGCCCTCTACCATAGCATTAATGGAATGGTAGAAATACAAACATAGCCCAAAGCCACAACTTCAATGGTGGAGTATCATAACCATTGTGATCAAAGACATCATCATCATAATCAAAAAAGAATGAAGAAGGGGAAAGGAACTGATACATCAATAAGAATGGGCCAGATCGCAAATACCAAACACTCATCAAGATAATAAAAGGGAAGTAACAGTATTATATTTCCTTAGATTCCACAATAAAGTACAATCTCAATAATAAAATTTGCAAATTGAAAGTAAATTTGTCCACTTCATGAGATCATGTGCAAAAATCCTATCTCATAACCTTTTATCATAATGAATCTTTTTTTTTTTTGCCTTGTAGAATTTAGATGAGCAGTTAATAGTTTTATGTTGAGAGTTTATAAACTCTAATTAATCTAATGCTTACTTTGCACCCAAAAAAGGGGAAGAAAATGCAAAAACAAAATATGTGAACTAGCAGTATAAATTGCTTGAATTTTAGAGTATCTTTTCAGTCTTTTAAATAATAAATGTGCATATAATCTAATCCAATGCTCAGAAATGAGTACGAGTACAAAATCCCTTGACGATATCCACATTGAGTAATATAAGAAGGCGGGGGAATACTAAAAGGAGAATCAAAATAAGAGCAAGCATAATTTACTTCAATGCTCATAAATGAGTAAGAGTATCAACATGAAACCTCTAACAGTATCCATGCCGAGTAATACAAAAAAAGTCAGAGGAATACTAAAAGAGGACCATGCCAAAAACTACTTTATTTATTCCAATGCTCTGTTAGAGTATAAGTATCGAAAGAACCTTTCCAACGGTATCCATGCTAAGTAATATAAGAAAGGAGGGGAAATACTCAGATAAGGAAGGAAAGCACAAAAATAACTCAAAGATTATTTTAATACTCAGAATTCAATATGTTTATGCCCAATTTTCATAAGTGTTTTTTAGTAAATTCTCCCTAAAATTAGGTGTGAAAGTAAGCTCTTCAGTTGGTAAAAGACATGCTCTCAGTATAAGACGGTTAATGATGCCTCTGACCTCTACAAATCATAAATAAATGACAGTCATGAAAATAAAAAATAATGAGATTCATTAAGTGCATGCTATCTCATGATAAAGTGATGAATTTTCTCATAAATTTTCAATATTATAATGTATTTTTGTACATTCATCATGATTGGAAGCTAACTTCAACAAGTTTGTAGGAATTTCAAATCTATAAAGAAGTGCATCCAACTTATAGAGTCAGTCAACAGAGCAAAATTAAAAGTCAGTCAGCATAGAAATTCTAATCAATAAATATAGCAAAATTCAAAGTCAATCAGCAAAAATTCTAACAATTCAACACAAAGAATTCAAAGCATTTGACTCAAATAACCAAAGATAAAAATTACGAGCAGTTATGGACTATAGCATCAAAGGCAAGCAATGAAAGGGTTTCAATTAACTAAAATTAGTGAGAAGTTATGGACTGTAGCATTATCAAAGGTGAGCAATGAAAGGGTTAGAACTAATCGTGAGCAATTATGGATTGTAACATCATAAGTGAGCAACGTAAGGGTTGTAGTTAATCATAAGTAATTATGGATTGTAGCATCACCAAGGAGCAATAAAAGGTTATAGCTAATCGTGAGCAATTATGGATTACAGTATTAAAGGCAAGCAATGTAAAGGTTGTAGCTAATCACGAGCAATTATGGATTGCAACATCATCAGTGAGCAATGAAAGGGTTGCAGCTAATCATGAGAAATTATGGATTGTAGCATTAAAGGCAATTAATGTAACGATTGCAGCTAATCATGAGCAATTATGGATTGCAGCATCATTAGTGAGCAATAAAAGGGTTACAGCTAATCATGAGCAATTATAGATTTTAGCATCAAAGGCTAGCAATGTAAGGGTTGCAGCTAATCGTGGGCAATTATGGATTACAACATCATCAGTGAGAAATGAAAGGGTTGTAGCTAATTGTGAGCAATTATGGATTACAATATCAAAGGCGAGCAATGTAAGAGTTACAACTAATCGTGACCAATTATGGATTGCAGCATCATTAGTGAGCAATGAAAGGGTTATAGCTAAACACGAGCAATTATGGATTATAGCATCATCAGTGAGTAACAAAAGGGTTATAACTAATTGGTAGCAATTATGGATTGTAGCATTATCAGTGAGCAACGAAAGGGTTATAACTAATCACAAGCAATTATGGATTGTAGCATCAAAGGCGAACAATGAAAGGATTGCAGCTAATCATGAGCAATTATGGACTGTAGTATTATAATCATAAGCAATTATGGATTGCAGCATCATCGGTGTGCAATGGAAGGGTTACAGCTAATCACAGGTAGTTATGGACTATAGTATTATTAAAGGCAAGCAGTAAAAGGGATGCCGCTAAACTACAAACATTTATGGACTATAACATTAAGGGCTAGCAATGAAAGGGTTACAACTAATCAAAATTGCAATTAATTATGGATTGCAATGTCAAGTGCGAGCAATAAAAGGGTTACAGTTGATTGAAATTATTAGTGAACAATGAAAGGGTTGCAGTTGATTGAAATCATCAGTGAGAAAGGAAGCGATTGCAGCTAATCGAAAGCCTTGAGCAGTTACATGCTACAAAATCAAAGATAGATGACAAAAGGGTTATAGTTGTTCAAAACATGCCAGCAATTATAGATTATAGCATAAAGCCTATATTGAGGAATGACAAAAGTTAATATTGTACGACTGAGTGCAATGTGTTATTTCAACTCAAACTATACGATCGAGTGTAATCAATATTGTAAAACTAAGTGCAATGTACCTATTTCAAATCAGACTATACGACCAAGTATAGTCCACAATATACGACTGAGTGCAATGTATCATTTCAATTCAGACTATGTGACCGAAAGTAGTCAACATCATATGACAGAGTATGATGTGTCATTTTAACTCAGACTTTATAATCGAGTGTAGCCAACATTGTATGACTGAGTGCAATGTACCTATTTCAAATCAAACTATACGACCGAGTATAGTGGACATTGTACTACCAAGTGCAATTGCCATTTCAATTCAAACTATATGACCAAGTGTAGTTGACATTATACGACCGAGTATAATGCACCCTTCCAATTCGGACTATACAACCGAGTATAGTCAACATCATATGATCGAGTATGATGTATCCATCCAAACCAACACTATATGTTTGAGTGTAGTGTTTCCCCAGATGTTTCAATTTTATGCCTAGTGTTGTATGGCAACACAAGCACTCATTGTGAACCGATGATCACTTACAAGCATAAACCTTAAAGAGCACAGGTAAGTACCCGAATTTCTGTTCTTAAGAAATTGCGTGTTTATTTGCTCTACCATAATTTGTCAAGCAAACATCAACAAAATTAGGCAACTGTAAACACCCAATTTTGGGATAATGAAATATGGATGCAACAAAGGACTCCAATGATGAAAATGTTATAAGTAGGTCTTCAACACTTGAAGTTTGAAACCTAAAAAGTTTGAATACGTCTTCAAAAAGAGTTTCATTGTTTTTGAAGGACTTAATTGTAATACCTTTTAAGACCTAATTAAAAAATTAATTTCTTCTAAGGATATTTTTGTAATTAAAAGTTAAAAAAATCAAAATTATAGAATTCTGATTGGAATTACATGTTTTCTGTTTGTTTTTTGTATTGTTATAGAAAATGCAAATATTTTTTTCTTGAGTTTTGATTGATTAAAAATTGTTTTTGATTTATTTTTAGGATTTATCTAATTCTTTAGGAAACAAAGTCCTTTTGAAATTGGAACTCTTAGTACGTAGAACTTAGGGTGTTTTTTGGTTTTTTCCGTATAAAAGGAAGCTTAGGCTCCTAGAGCAAGGGGACTTAACTCCCAATTTTCAATCCTGTGTATTCCTTTCTACAAAAAAAAATTCTTGGTGATTTATTTAGAGATCTTTGAGAAGAAGAAATAATAATGTTTGAAGGCCTATTAAAAAACAATGGTGAGCTTACTAGTTTGAGTAATTCATTCACAAGCATTCCATAGGCATTATCTTCTCCCTACTTTATTTTTTATTTCATTTAATTTAATTTTTATTATAATTTTATTCACTAGTAACTGTTTTATCCTTTTTGTGATGGTGATTATGGAGGAGATTACATGATCATCATACTTGGAGAACTAAATCCATAAAGGTCCATGATATGCCATGGATGGAACCTTGTAGCTAAACATAATTTCTAGGGTTTTTATTTAGTTTGTTTATCATTATTTTATTATTTATTTTTGGGTTGTATTAATTATTATTATTATTATTCTCAATAGTCCATTGTAATAGCCCTAATAGGGGGAAAATGAAATTTGGTGTGTGTGCTTGTGTGTTTTATTTTAATCATTTGGTTAGTAAAATTAAGGTTTTCATTTGTTAATTAATTAACATTAATGACTATAAAAATCATTAGGTTGTTTAATTAAAATTGAATTTGATTTAAGTTGGTAAAATTAGTTTGCTTGATTGATTATTTTATTTTATTGCTTATGGCCACTTTAATTAAATTAAGTTTTTTTAGAAAAAGTTAAATTAATTATTTGATCTTTTATTTGTTTGTTTTGATACTTTTTATTATTTTTGGGCTTGTTTGTTTATGTTTATGTGTTTTTGGCCTTAAGCCCACATTAGGCTTTAATCCATTTAAATTTAGGTTTTTTTTAGGATTAATTAATTAAAATGCATCTTTAGGCCCATAATTATTTAGATCTAGGGTAGAGATAACTTAGGCACACTTAGTTAATTTAGACATAGGACCACCTAACTTCAATTAATTAATTTAGACTTAGCCCATTTAATTTAAGCCTTTTCCATAATTTGTAAATTTAGGATCCCCTTAGAATTAAAACATGTAGAATTAGTCCCACTAATTTAAAATACTTCATAATTTGTAGATTTAGGCCCATTTTAGAATTAAAATAAATAAACTTAGGTTCACTTAATAAAAATTGAATAGGAATTAGGCTCATTAGTCTTTAGACTTACTTATAAATTAAAACATGTAGATTTAGCTCATTTAATTAAAATCAATGTAGATTAGACTAACTTAGGGATTGTGATGAATGCATTGTTTACTTGTATATTTCACGACTAGTTTGCTTGGTGTTAATTGTTTGAATAAGGTTTTATATGAAATTGCATGTAAATAGAGGATAAAATAGTAATTTATAAAGTAATTCTAAATGAACACAAGACTGAAAGAAGTTAGTATTCTGTACCCAGAATCTCCTAGTTGTGGTGCTAGCTTTCCTTTAAGGAATTGAGTACTACCATTTTTTTTATTTGTCCCAGTTATTACCTTGGGTGGCGACTTCTCATCTCCATTCCGTGTCTTTGTGACGATGTTTAGTGTGTTCTTTAAAGCCCTGAGCTCAAACAGTGTAGTGGTTGCTAAAATCCTAGGCACACTAAACCTTTATATCTATAAGTACCTATACATCGAACATTGTATAATGAAAAATAGTAAAAAAAGGTACATGTGATCTCCTGAACTTAAAAATCTCTACTGTAGGCAATACTCGTTGAGTGACCAGATGTTATCCCTTTCTTTTTCCTGATTTTCTAAAAATTAGGTTACGACTGCATAAAATAAAAAGTTTCTTGTTCCTCTTGAGACCAATCATTTATGCTTTTTTAGTAAAGTTTCCAAGTCCCTCAGAAACAAAATGAAAAGACCCTTATGAAACCAATTCAACTCGAAAATAAAAATAGGTCGCTCACAACTACGTCTCCAAGTGGGTGGAAGCCATGGCTTCTCTAACAAATGACACTTAAGTGGTGGTGAACTTCCTCAAGAATATATTTGCAAGATTTGGTGTTCTAAGAGCTCTAATAATTGATGGAGGATCTAATTACTACTATAAACACTTGGAAAATGTTTTGAAGAAGTTTTGGAGTGAACCATTGAATAACAACACCCTACTACCCTCAGACTAATGGTTAAGCTGAGATCACCAATAGAGATTCAAAGCAAATTATTAAAAAGATTGTGGCTCATTCAAGGAAAGTTTGGGCCACTAAGCTTGATGATGCCTTATGGGTGTATAAGACAACATTTAAGACACCAATAGGCATGTCTCCACATTGTTTGGTGTATGGCAAGGCATGTCACTTACCGGTTGAACTCGAGCATAGAGCATATTGAGCAACCAAAGCTTTGAATTTTGATAAAAATATAGTAGGAAGGAAAAGGCTACTTCAACTTTAAGAGCTCAAAGAACTTCGATACTTGGCCTATGAGAATGCTAAACTCTATAAAGGGAAAACCAAGTGTTAGAATGACAAGAAGATTGTTAAAAAAATTTCACTAAAGGTGATTCAATTGTCCTTTTGTTTAACTAAAAGCTGTGTTTATCTTTGAGCAAAATGAAATCTAAATGTCGTGGACCCTTCAAGGTTGTTTAAGCATTCCCACATAGTGCTCTTACCTTGATAAATGCTAGTGGAGAGAAATTCAAGGTTAATGAATAAAGGTGTAAACTATATTATGATGGCATGGTAATTAGGGATACAGAGCACTCCTTTCGCACCTCAATAATAAAATGGCACTCATGAATAGTCAAGCTATAAACTAACAATTTTGCATTTCTTTCTCTCTTTTTCTTCTTCCACTATTTTATTCTCGTTTATACTTTTGTAATGCCTTCATGTTCCCTTCATTGTTTGCTATTATTTTTATATATAGTTATTTATCTTTATTGTTCATTTTCAGGTATGACAGTGAATTTTATGTTTGTTAAAGCTAGTGTTATGCAATTTAGCCTTACATTGCTATCGTATCTAATCCACGATGAAAAATTCAACGATGAAATTCAAAGCCTTAATTATGCACATACCCGTAATTGTAAACTTGCCCAATCTCTATTAAGTCTATCTTCTATGGCAATCACTAAAGATCCACGATTGCCATTCTAGACATGTTTTGATACATATTGCAATTACATTAACTCCATGGGTGCTATAACCTTGAATGGCTATAAATTGTGATTATAAACATATAGTGCTTGCTAATCCCATTTTCCTAAATCTTTTATTATAATTGCAGTATATTTGCAATTATAACTTTTACTAAAATAAAGATACGACATTAACACCACCACTTCCCATTTTTTAGTTTCTTCCTATTTTATCCCTTGCACTCCATTAAAAACTCTAACTACTCTTCATAAAACCTTAGCTACATTCTTTTTACTCTTTATAATCTTCTTCTCCAAATCTAATCATCTACCCTTCTTGTCGCTATGCCTTCTTGTATCGAGGTCACCCATCATCGTCTAACTCAAAAAGGCAAGAAGCCAATAAGGGAGGATGATCAACCTGAGACGGTGTAGACGGCGGGGTTCAGTGCGGGCCCAAGATTTTAGCAACCGCGATACTATTTCAGCTCAGGGCTCAAGAGAACACACTAACCACTGTCATAAAGACATGGCATGGAGATGAGGATTCGCAACCCAAGGTAATAACTGGGACAAATTGAAAAGGTGGTACTCGATTCCCTAAAAGAAAGCTAGCACCACAACCAGGAGTTTTTGGATACGGAATACCAACTTCTTTCAATCTTGTGTTCATTTAGAATTACTTTATGAATTACTATCTTATTCTCTATTTACATGCAATTTCACATAAACCGAAAACAATAAACTCCAAGGCAAACTAGTCATGAAATATACAAGTAAATAATGCATTCAATAAATCACATAATCCCTAAGTTAGTCTAATCTACATGGATTTTAAATAAATGAGTTAAATCTACATGTTTTAATTTATAAGTGAACCTAAAGACCTAATTCCTTTTGATTTTAATTAAATGAACCTAAGTCTACTAATTTTAATAAAAATGGGCTTAATTCTACATGTTATGAAGGTATTTAAATTAATGGGCCTAATTCTACAAGTTTTAATTAAATAATGATCTTAAATCTACAAATTATGAAAGAGGTTTAAATTAAGTGAGCTAAGTCTAAATTAATTAAATTAAATTAGATGGGCCTATGTCTAATTAACTAAATGGGCCTAAGGATATTTCTAATCTAAAATCTAATTAATTATGGACCTAAAATATATTTTAATTAATTAAACCTAATTAATTATTAAGTGAGATAGGCTAAAGTAAACAAATCAAAATCTAAAATGGGCTTAAGGCCCAAAACACACAAAAATAATAAATAAAAGCCAAAAATAACTAAAAACATAAAAAAACAATTAAATAAGATCAAATAAATAATTAAATTAATCCTTACTAAAATCCTAATTTTTATTAACATGCAACCTAAATTAATCTACTTCCTCCATTGATTTTAAATGATTACTAAATTGAAACCTAATTTTACTAACTGATTCAATCAAAATAAACATACAACCACACACATAATTTTATTACTCCCACTATTGGGGCTATTACATTAGTTCCTAAAAAAATTAATAAAAATAAAACATAAAAATAGAGACAAATAAAAATAAAAATAAAACCCTAGAAACTAAGTCTCTATGAGGCTTTATCCATAGTCTTTTGTGGACTGCTAATGAAATTCATCTCCCTCACATGATCACCATGCGTTTTCCTCCATAATCACCACAAAACATAAAATAAAATAATAATTAATGAATCAATTATGATAATAGCTAAAAAATAAATAAATATAATAATGTAAAATAATCGAAGAAATAAATAAATAAATAAAAGAAGAATAGAAGAATATGATATGCTTATGGATGATTTTGGGTGCTCCTCAGATTTGTGATTCACCGTTCCTAATAAATCTTCAATTTTTTTCTTCAAAAATTCTTCACGAGTCTTGAATTAATTGATGAATCAAAATGAATTTTTTGATTAAAAATAAATATAAGAAGAATAAAATCATGTTTTTCTTCCTTCTCTTCTCCTTCTTTCTTTTCTACGCTCCTCCCTCTTTTTTTTCCTTAACGCCCCCCCTTTTCCTTTTTATAGTGGAACTAGGAAGCCTAACCCTCATCCTAATTTGATTCTAATTCCTAAAGTGTATTTAAGAATTTTAAACCAATTAGGATTGAATTAATTAGGAAGTTTAAACCAATTAAAACACTAAATTGGAAGTAATTAGAAATAGAAAAAAAATGGAAGAATTCAATTCCGATCGGGATTGTGCAATTCCGATTGGAATTGTACAATCCCGATTACATAATTCCAATCGAAATTACATAATTCCAAAAAGGACTCCAAAGAAATTTAAATTTTACAATTAGGTCCTAAAAAGAACTTTGCGATTTAGTCCTTGAAAACATTAAATTCTTCCTTTAAAAGCCCTTAGAATTTTTGAAAGATTAAGTATCGAAGACATTTTCATCATTGGAGTCCTTTGTTGCATCCATAACATGTCATCCCAAAATTGGGTGTCTACAGTTGCCCCCCTTTGTCGTTGTTTGCTCAATAAATTATGGCAAAGTAAAATAGCACCCAATTTCTAAATTGAAATTTAGGATACTTACCTGTACCCCTTAAGGCTTCTACTTATGAATTTGCTATACTTGGACGTACAATGTTTCAAATGACATATCATACTCGATCGTATGATTTTGATTATACTCGGTCATATAATCTGAGGTGAATGAAACACATTGTACTCGAACGTACAATGTTTGACTATACTTGGATGTATAGCATTAGAAAAATTACATCATACTCGGTCGTATGACGCTGATTATACTCGGTCATATAATCGATTGAAGATACATTGCACTCGATCGTACAATGCTGACTATACTCGGTCGTATAGTCTATTTTGATAAGAAAACATCATACTCGATCATATGATACTGATTATACTTTGTCATATAATCAATTGAGGATACATTGCACTCGGTCATACAATGCTGACTACACTCGATCCTATAGTCTGTTTTGATAAGAAACATCATACTCAGTCGTATGATGCTGATTATACTCGATCGAATAATCAATTAAAAGTACATTGCACTTGGTCGTATAATGTTGACTATACTCGGTCATATAGTCTATTTTGATAAGAAAACATCATACTCGGTCGTATGATGCTGATTGATTATGCGATTATGCTACAATCCATAATTGCTCACTATTAGCTGCAACCGTTCCATTACTCACTTTCGATGCTACAGTCCATAACTGCTCGCGATTAGCTGCAACCCTTTCGTTGCTCACTAATGATGTTGTAGTCCAAAACTGCTTGCGATTAGCTACAACCCTTTCATTGCTCAATGATGATGCTGTAATCCATAATTGCTCATGATTAGCTGCAGCCCTTTCGTTGCTCACTGATGATGCTACATTCCATAATTGCTTGCAAATTGACTGCAATCCTTTCATTGCTCGCCTTTGATGATGATTCAGTCAAAAAATGCTCATAAATTGACTGCAATCCTTTCATTGCTCACCTTTGATGATGCTGCAATCCATAATTTCTTACAAATTGAATGCAATCCTTTCATTGCTCGTCTTTGATGATGCTACAATCCATAACTGTTCGGTGATTTTTATCTTTAGTTGTTTGAGTCGAATGCTTTGAATTCTTTGTGCTGACTAATTAGCACTTTTGTTGACTAACTTTGAATTTTACTGTGTTGATTGGCTTTGCAAGTTGAGTATACCTCCTTTTGGATTTGAAATTCCTATAGAATTGCTAAAGTTATTTTTAAAAATATGAATGTATAAAAGTATATTATTATTTTGAAAATTTATAAGAAAATTCATCACTTTCACGAGATAACATGTACTTAATCAATCTCCTTAATTGTAATCCTCATGACTATCATTTATTTACCATTCACAAAGGGCAGAGGCATCATTAATCATTTTATGCTGAGAGCATATTTTTTACAAAGTGAAGAGCTTACTTCCACACCTAAATTCAGAAAGAATATACTAGACAAAACTTATGATATTTGAGCATAAATGGATTAGAATTATTTTTGTGCTTTTCTTCCTTATCTGAGTATTCCCCACCTTTCTCATATTACTCAGTGTGGATACCGTTGGAAAGGTCCTTTGGATACTCATACTCATATAGAGCATTGGAGTAAATAGAGCAATTTTTTGGCATGGTCCTTTTTTAGTATTCCCTGCCTTTCTTGTATTACTCAGCATGGATACCGCCAGAGGTTTTATGTTGATACTCTTACTCATTTCTAAGCATTGGAGTAAATTATGCTTGCTCTTTTTTCTATTCTCCTCTTAGTATTCCCCCGCCTTTCTCGCATTACTCAGCGTGGATACCGTTAAGGGACTTTGTACTCATACTCATTTTTGAGCATTGGAGTAAATTATGTGCATATTTATCATTCACAAGACTGAAATGATACTTTAAAATTCAATTAATTTATACCACAAGTCCACAAATTTTGCCTTTGCATGTTCTTCCCCTCATTTGGGTGCAAAGCAAGCATTAAATTAATTAGAGTTTAAAAATTCTCAGCATAGAACTGTCAACAAGACATTTGAATTCCGCGAGGCTAAAAGAAAGCCACTAAAATCAAAGGTCATGAAATAAATTTTTGCACATGATCTCGTGAAGTGGATGAATTTTCTTTCAATTTGTGAATTTTCTTATTGAGGATTTATTTTATTGTAGAATCAAAGGGGATAGAGTTATACTACTTCCCTTTGGTATTTGTTAAGGGTTTTGTTGCATAGGGTGAGGTTTTGATGAGCGATTGGCATTTGCTATCTTGCCCATTCTTATTGATGTATCAATTCCTTTTCCCTTCTTCATTCTCTTTTATTTTCCATGCACAAAATACTATAAGTTAGTATGGCCTATTTGCTAGTAAAAAAAAATATCAGAATGCAATGTTATTCTTTTGCATTCTTCCCTTTCATTATGGTGATGATGTCTCTGATCACAAGGTTATGATGCTCCACCATCAAAGTTATGGCTTTATCCAATCGATGTTATGGTAAAGGGCTTCATTTCTCTTCCCAACATTTCCTTTTTAGGGCCAAGTGCATGTATCACTAGCATATTGAATCTGAGGAGCTTGAGCATCCTAGCTAGCCTCTTAAAGTTTCCAAGATAATGCTTTTTGGTAGTGTCACTCCTCTTATTTTCATTCTTTTAGATGTTTCACATGCGAATACTCTGACTACTTTCCTGTTCATCCAACACTAATTTCAAATGTTAGTAGCAGAGTATTTGCACAATCTTGTCTAGGCTTAAAGACTTTACAAAAAAAGTGTTTCACAAAATATATATGCAAGTGTATGCATGCTATGTATGATGTGCATGATCCTAATGGGTCTCCTATTTGGAACAGAGCCACTCATTAATAGCCTGTCAATTTGAGCATTGAATGATTCACTGTTGGTGCTTCTGATGTTGAAGCTTCTGATACGATTCATTAGACTGATTACTAGGCTACCAAGTAGGGTCCATGGCTTTAAAATAGAGCTTGTGATTGATCGATGCATTGTTGAACTTTTCTTTTGTTACTGTTAATGATTGAGACATTAGCTCTTACACTTCAGCATCCATCTTCACTCTTTAAATGCCGATACCATTTGCTACCTGAGTTGTATTTTGCCCCCTGTTTTCATTTTTATGTGCAAGAGACCCAGTTCATCCACTACTGTTGTTGATCCTTTGACTTATTAACCCTATTAGTTGCAATCTCATGCATTGGAGATGTAGAGGAATGGGCAAACTGATCGAAGCGAGTTCTCAATGATGAAGTCAGCTAGACTTGCACTTTGAAGAACTCTTGAGCAGAATATAAAGCTTGATATTGATGCAATGATTGATGATAGTTATAGGACAAGACTTGCAATGCAAGTTATTGAGCCATTTGAATTCTCAAGGTGTAAGGGGACCCTAGGCTTATAAGGAAAATTACAAAGGGAACATAACTAATATAGTGATCTCATAGCTATGATTTTAGCTTTTATTATGTAATGTCTTTCCTTTCAAATACTTATAAAATATGATAAAGACGACTATGCGATATTTGACAAAAATCTCCAATTCAATTTTAATCATTCATTAGGGAAAAAATGAGAACATTCATTACATCACATGACACAACTCCTATAATCAATTAATCCTAAATTTTTCTCTCCAATTTGTCACCTTACTATTCTTTTTCTTTCTCTCTTTGTTTTTCTTCTCTTTTTTATCATTCTTCTTATTTTTCCTTAGATTTTATTCTCTTTAGAAGTTATGTCATGTGATATAAGACTATTCTTTAAGTTTACATTTGTGCCCATACTGAATGAACCTAATTGAATTAAATTTTTGTCAAACCTGCTGATGCGATCAATATCACAATGCGTAGTACCATCAGGATGCATATTACATAAGCGAGCATAATCATAATTCATATCATCAATCACTAAAATAAAATAAGTTCTAAAATTTTATTTAAAAAAGACAATAAGAAATTTTATTTCATATTCTAGATGTTAGGGATTCTGAGTCTCATTGTGGTTGTCTTTCAGGTGGCTGACATAACAGCTATTATTGTATTTTCTTATAAACTGTCTCCATGACTTCATCTTTCTATACCTACATTGTGCATGTTTCTTCCTTGTCTTGCATTTTCTCATCATCAAACTCATTACCCCATCTTGTAGGCACAATCAACTCGAAGGGTATGTCAAAAGAAAGTGGTTTAGTGTAAAACACCTTATAGTCGAACTTGCTTGAGGGTTGACTCAATAAATCCTTAACTCTTTCCATATCTTTAGGGGCATTAGGTGATTTCTCATTGATTTTAAGGTCTAAGTCCTCAAAGGAGTTTAGCATTTCTTTCTCACTTACTCTTGAGTTGATCATCATAGTTGTTGAAGAGGGCATGTTTCGTTAGTTTAGGAAAGGATTGCTTCTGGTGCTTGGGTTTTCAGGATCTATGATTTTTCCAGAGTCTATGAGGTTTTGGATTTCATGTTTGAGGTGGATGCAGTTATCTGTAGAGTGTTGCAGGTTTTGGTGGAATTTATAATGTTTATTCGGGTTATAGCTTGGGATATTTGGATTTAGTGGGTTTGGACTAGGTAAAGGTTGAAGTAAGCCCTTTTCCATTAGGCGCTCTAGGACTTTTGACAAAGGTTGGTTAAAATTTAAGAACCTCCTTGGTTGTTGAACAGCATGGACTCTTACAATCGGCTAGTGCTTCTTTGCTGTATGCCCCCAGTTGGGTAGTTTCTTGCTCTGGTGTTCCCAGTAGCCTTCTTTTTCTCATTTTTTATCACTTCAGCCTGTAACCCATCATCATAAAGGTCTAAAAATCTCTTGGGGTTCATCATTTGTAACCTCTCCACTAGGTTAGGTGACACATTTCGGACTATCATTCTAACCTAATCCTTCTCTGCTAGTTTGTTCTTCATCATTCCCGCCTTATTCATGAACCTAGTTAGAAAATATGAGAATGATTCATTGGGTTTTTGCTTTGTTAGTTCTAGATCTCTTATGGACACCTCAAGCTTAGTATTATAGTCATATTACTTTAGAAAAGCAGTGCACAACTCCCTCTAATATGCTCAGATAGACTTCTCTAACCCATGATACCAGTTAATAGCCATTCCTTCCAAGGACAGCACAAACAGCTTAGTAACCACAGCTAAAGGAGCCTTAGTGGTACTCATAGTAGTTGTGTATTGATTAAGATGAATCCTCGAGTCCCCAGTACCATCAAACTTTTGTAGCTATGGCATTTTGAATTTGTCAGGTAGCCTATCTTCCTCAAATTGCATCACATCATCAAAGTCAAACGGGTACCCTAAGCCTTATCCTCTCATCAACTCTTCCATCTTAGACATCTTCTGAGTTAATGCCTCTATCTGTCTAGATTCTAGCTTTTGAACTTGCTCAAGTGATTCCTTTTTTACTTTTTTGATCATATAACTCTCCACATCCTCGAGTTTCATTTCTCTAACATTATTATTGTTAACAAGTAGTGGACCCATAGCAGGTGGGTTGGCTGTGGCAGGTGGTGCAATAGCAGCAGGTGGTGGCATTAGTCCCGCTAGAGCTTGTCTTAACTCTTCTTGCAACATTGCTCTCATATCATCCATCAATGCTCCTTTGACATCTTCTAGGTTCCAGTTTCCTCTCTTTTGTTGTTCCATTCTTTTAGCTTGTTTAGGTTGTGTAGATTCCAAATAGAGCCGATTAATGGGGCTCTTTTCTAGTCTGCTAAGGATCTCTTTCGCGATCAATTGGGGGCTTGAATCAGTTCTCACCAATCTGCCACCTTTTTGACTCCAAACACAGGAAGACCCAGACGAATCTATGATGGTTGCAAGACAAATTGTTAGTATGATGCATGAGATGCATGTATAAATGATGTGCATGCTATGCAAGAAGTAGCAAGTACCAAGTTAAGTGCACATACATCCTTCCAACCTTATTCCTCCCGCTTACGTATTAAATGGTGAGTCTCTTTTCCTAGGATTTTTGGTCTTGGTCTTAATATCAACAGGAGATATCATGGTTCGACGCACATGCCAAATCTCTCAAAGCAGTAAAAGCACAGAAATAGCATTTATAGGCGTAAAAGACTAGCCCAATCTTTATTAACCTAAACGGTTTTCTAAAGTATAGGCTTAGGCCTTTACAAATAGAAATACCTCATGGAAACATTCACAAGCAATTTGGGTAGATCTTAGGGGAAATAACTAAGCCATTATATGTGGTTAGGGTCCGGTAAAAAGGTCAAGGTTCCCTTAGCAAGATGCTCTCCATTATGGACTTCGAGTTACGGGCCAAGGTCAGAGGGGCCCAGCATCCTTTGTAAACTTGAGAGAAGACTACCCCCCCTTAAGGACTTGGGTTACAGGCTCTGGTCAGATCAGCCCGGTAATCTCTCTTGGACCGAGTTAAGGCTAAGAGTGATGGTTAGCCGATCTACAACCCCATTAAGCTAGTGGAATCATGGAATCATAAACCAACGCCATCGATTAATAGGGACTTGCAGAATGAACGCAAGAATAAAATAATAATTAATAAAATAATTCTAAAGAACACAAGTAGAATCAGTATCTCTTCTCCCCAATGGAGTCGCCACTGTAGACGGCGGGGTTCAGCGCGCGCCCAAGATTTTTGCAACCATGACACTGTTTGAGCTCAGGGCTCTAGAGAACACACTAACCACTATCACAAAGTCATGGTGTGGAGATGAGGAGTGGCCACCCAGGGTAATAACTGGGACAAATCAAAAAGGTGGTACTCGGTTCCCTAAAAGAAAGCTAGCACCACAACCAAGAGTTTTTGGATACGGAATACCAACTTCTTTCAATATTGTGTTCATTTAGAATTACTTTATGAATTACTATCTTATTCTCTATTTACATGCAATTTCACATTAACCCAAAACAATAAACTCCAAGGCAAACTAGTCATGAAATATACAAGTAAATAATGCATTCAATAAATCACATAATCCCTAAGTTAGTCTAATCTACATGGATTTTAAATAAATGAGTTAAATATACATGTTTTAATTTATAAGTGAACCTAAAGACCTAATTCCTTTTGATTTTAATTAAATGAACCTAAGTCTACTAATTTTAATAAAAATGGACTTAATTCTACATGTTATGAAGGCATTTAAATTAATGGGCCTAATTCTACATGTTTTAATTAAGTAATGATCTTAAATCTACAAATTATGAAAGAGGTTTAAATTAAGTGAGCTAAGTCTAAATTAATTAAATTAAATTAGGTGGGCCTATGTCTAATTAATTAAATGGGCCTAAGGATATTTCTAATCTAAAATCTAATTAATTATGGACCTAAAATATATTTTAATTAATTAAACCTAATTAATTATTAAGTGAGATAGGCTAAAGTAAACAAATCAAAATCTAAAATGGGCTTAAGGCCTAAAAAACACAAAAATAATAAATAAAACCGAAAAACAACTAAAAACATAAAAAAAAAAAACAATTAAATAAGATCAAACAAATAATTAAATTAATCCTTACTAAAATCCTAATTTTTATTAACATGCAACCTAAATTAATCTACTTCCTCCATTGATTTTAAATGATTACCAAATTGAAACCTAATTTTACTAACTGATTCAATCAAAATAAACATACAACCACACACATAATTTTATTACTCCCACTATTGGGGCTATTACATTAGTTCCTAAAAAAATTAATAAAAATAAAACTTAAAAATAGAGACAAATAAAAATAAAAATAAAACCCTAGAAACTAAGTCTCTATGAGGCTTTATCCATAGTCTTCTATGGACTTCTAATGAAATTCATCTCCCTCACATGATCACTATGTGTTTTCCTCCATAATCAGCATAAAACATAAAATAAAATAATAATTAATGAATCAATTATGATAATATCTAAAAAATAAATAAAAATAATAATGTAAAATAATCGAAGAAATAAATAAATAAATAAATAAAAGAAGAATAGAAGAATATGATATGCTTATGGATGATTTAGGGTACTCCTTAGATTTGTGATTCACCGTTCCTGATAAATCTTCGATCTTTTTCTTTAAAAATTCTTCACGAGTCTTGAATTAATTGATGAATCAAAATGAATTTTTTGATTAAAAATAAATATAAGAAGAATAAAATCATGTTTTTCTTCCTTCTCTTCTCCTTCTTTCTTTTCTACGCTCCTCCCTCTTTTTTTTCCTTAACGCCCCCCCTTTTCCTTTTTATAGTGGAACTAGGAAGCCTAACCCTCATCCTAATGTGATTCTAATTCCTAAAGTGTATTTAGGAATTTTAAACCAATTACGATTGAATTAATTAGGAAGTTTAAACCAATTAAAACACCAAATTGGAAGTAATTAGAAATAGAAAAAAAATGGAAGAATTCAATTCCGACCGGGATTGTCCAATTCCGATCGGAATTGTATAATCCCGATCGAAATTGTTGTAATTCTGATCGAAATTACATAATTCCAAAAAGGCCCTCAGAGAAATTTAAATTTTGCAATTAGGTCCTAAAAAGAACTTTGCTATTTAGTCCCTGAAAACATTAAATTCTTCCTTTAAAAGCCCTTAGAATTTTTTAAAGATTATGTATCGAAGACATTTTCATCATTGGAGTCCTTTTCAGCTTCCATAACATGTCATCTCGAAATTAGGTGTCTACAGAGGGAGAATACTACATCATCATCGCCATCACCACTATTAGATCCTCCTCTGAGTATTGATTATTTTGGTAAGTATAATGCTCCATTTTTTATTCTTTCACATAATGATGGAAAAAGGTATGTTTCTATTTCCCACAAAAAATTTTTACATGCAAATATTTTGGCACATCATTGTTGCAACAATTAGGTCTTTCGGGAACTTTAGAAACTCTTTATCACAAACTATGTTAAGGGAAATTTTTGACATTAAACCATAGCACTTACAAAAAATTAACCCTTGAATTTTGTACTACTCTTCAACCTAAAGATATATATAATTCTACACTCACTTGTTGTCTCTTTAGAAACCCATATGAAATAAATTATGAGTTGCTGTTTAGAGTTTTTAGGTTTATAATGAAGGGATTGAAAGTGGGGCACTTTGATCCTACTTATTTTTAGAGAATCCTTTCTAAATCACCTTATTATTTGAGAAGTGAGGCTCTTCTAAGTGGTATGATTAAAGATTATTGCTATTTAATCTTATATCATTTCATGAGATCCACCTTTTAAGCAAAAATGAGACACATCATGTTTCCAAACAAGAGTTACTTCTCTTATGGGGATTGCATAACAATAACTCATTTCATTTTTTTTAACAACTATTACATGTGAGCATAAATTCTAAAACTAGAATTTCCATGGGTCATATAGTCAAAGCTATTACTTTGCATTTCCAAACCTTTAACCCCCCACACACATGCAGGACTATGATTAAATCCAGTTCCATTAACCATGAGTTATTGAGAATTTATAGCTTCGCCAACAACAAATGAGAACATGTTAAAAGACAAGTTGTTCAAGAGGGCATATTGAAGCATTCACCTCTATTCTCAAAGAGCTTAATGAAGATATCTAATATATGATATTTATGCATATGATTTTAGGGACATTTCAATTGGTTTTATTCTATTTTAGATTATAATTTTATTTAATTATTATTAATTTTATTTTCATTTTGTAGAATTTTATTAATTACATCTTAGATTAACTTTGCATATTTTAAGTTTTATTCTTTATTAATTAAGCATATTTTAAGTTCTTTTCTTTATGACCCAGTCTACAATGCTTTAAAAAGTTAGAAACACACTCTTTAGCATGGGCATGCTGACATGCTAATCCATACAATTACCATCAATCGTGCATTTGAAGGAAGACTTCACACCTGTGAGATTAACACGCCTATTCAACACGGTCATGTTCACTCTTATGCTCACTTTTCATAGTCCATATGACTCCAGGCACAATCATGCCCCAAGCCTTGTCAATATAAAATATTTTCCTCTTTTATTCTAGATTACAAAATTGGAAGATTATGGAATTAGAGAATGATAGAATTGGAAATTATGAAGAAAGAGATTAATATAAAAAGAAGAGATGCTAATGTGGGAGGCATTCATCATTCATTCATTCAAAGATTTTTGAGAAAGGGAAAGGAAAGGAGATTCAAATAAAATCACGTTCATTTAAGAATTATTTCCATGCTTCCATTATCTTTGATTTTGAATATGTCTATCATATATAACTAAATTTATTCAAGGTTTGGATTCGTGTAGCTAGACTACTACTCATTTGGATTTTTATATTTCAATTTAAGAAGTTAATTTTCAGTCAATTTCATGAGTTATTTTTATATGTTCTTGTGTTTGATTTTAGGCCTAATTGAATGCATGTGTATAGATAAATTAAAGACAACAAAAGTTGCATAATCTATTAGTTCATAAACCTATGAAACTTAGGAGCCTTGATCACAAAAGTAGACAAATCCTTCAAGGAGTAATAAATTGCTAAAGAGCTTAATTAGTCTTGATTAATTTACTTGACCATGAAAATAGGCGGTAATTAGTTTTAGTATGCTTAATTGATCTTAAAAGAGACTTTAGGTAATTTGAGTGATTTACCTTTGACTGTGTTATCAAATTGAATTGAGATTTAACCCTGTAATTCGAGTAGTGGCTAGTCAAAAGAATCCAAACTGTAGTTTTCAATTATTGAATTTTTAAGGGAATATTTTAGATTTAGAATTTATTTTTGTTAGTTAATATATTTTCTATTTCAATTAATTTGTTTTGTTAGCTTATAGGAATAAAATTAAGGTTGGTACTTTGTATCAATCTCCTTGTGGAAATGATACTCGAAACTCGAACTTTACTACTTGTTGCGAATCGTGCACTTGCAGAAATTGCCTAACAATATCTCAAATGATCCAATGCAAGAAGATGCTCTATACCAACCTCATGGTGGATGAAGAAAAGAAATGACCAAGTTGAAGAAAATGGAAAGGAAGCAAGCAACAAGGTACAAAAAAATAAGGAAAAAAGTAACCGAAATAAAAAACATGCTGGCAAATTTCATTTAAGCCATAAATTTTGGCAATACACCTTCACCACTAGACTCTCCTCCATCTAAAGAGGAGTAATTATTTTCCTTAGTTTCTTTTATTTTTCATTTTAGTTTAGTTTAGCTTTCATTTTCATACATTTCATATTTATAAATTTGGCTTGTGATTTTTATTTGTGTTTATTAATATGTTTATGTATATGTAAATTCATACTTTTCATTTAGGAGCCCTACACACATTAAGGACAATGTGTCATTTAAATGTGGGAGGGGGGGAATAATTTTTGCATTTTTGGTTTAGTATGTGTATATTTTGGTATATGTCATGCATTTTATTTGCATTTTTAAAATTTGGCCTAATTTTTGATACTTAACACTTGGAATTTTTGTGAATGATCATTGTGATGAATTTGATGTATGTTTTTGGTTTTGTTGAGCCTATGTTATTTAATCTTCTATTAATTGCTAGTTTAGGTTCATTTTAAGCTTTGTTACCACTTTAAGTTGAGAATTGTTGAGCTTTTAATCAACTTAGTGCATGTTGTTGTTCATTTAATCCTATTATAAGTCTATGTTTTAGGAGATAGTATAGGGAATGAATTAAACTCTTTCCTAGGGTTGCTTCTAGCTATATGTGAAAGGAATTCTAAAAATACTCTTTCCAAGTTCTTAAAAAAAGAAAAAGAAAAAGAAAAAGAATAAAAGGTGCTTAGGGACTTGAATTCCAAGCTACTGCAATGCTCTTTCAAAAGAGTATAAGTATTCAAAGAACTCTCTTGAGGTGTTCACATTGAGTAGTTCAGGAAAGATGGGAACTACTAAAAGATGGAAGAATAACACAACATTGAAAACAAAATAAAGTGGATGGAGTTGATTATCACATGCCAAATTTAGAGCCACCTTAGATTGGATTTTTTTCATTTATTTTGTACTTATCTTAAGATTTTAACTGATGATTGTGTGATTGTGAATGGATAACATGCTCTTCTCTTGGTAAAACATGCTTCTCAACTTGATTTGTTAACTCTACTTTTAAAAATCGTAAAGCCAACTATTGAAAGAAAATTGTAATATGTTCTTGACAAAATTTGAATATACATTTTAGTCATTGCTTTGATGGCTTACGTTCTTGAGTTTGATTGAGGACAAGCAAAGATTCAAGTGTAGGGGTATTTATTGGTGTCAAATTACATATAGATTTAAGAAACATTTTAGCATTCATTCATTTATTTTAGGTAGCATTTAGTATAGGATATTATATAGGAATATATGCTTTTATATTTTGTTTTGTTTTTATTTAGAGAAAAGAAGTATGGAGGTGTTTGGTGGTGTTTTGAGAGAAAATGGATGAAGATTCAGAGGAAGGAGCAGAGCAAGTATTATGTTGCAATCATGGATGGTAGCGCAATCGTAAATTGATCGAAGCTTCCTGAATTCCCAAGTTGATGCCCTTTTGTGATCGTAACTTAACTTGTAATTGTAGGTTCCTGAATGGCCAAACTCTCTATGGCAAGAGGAGCATTTTCGTGATCGCCACCCCTTCTCCAGTTTCCCTCTTCAGCAATCATGACAAGCTCTTTTCCAACACATAACATATTGAGGTGGAGATTTTAAAAAGAAGAAAATTTAGGAGAGGTGAAGGGACATTCTAGAGAGGCTATAAAAGGACAAGGACCATGATTTAGAGGGTATAGTTGAGAGGAGAATCAATGTAGAAGGAGGACCCATAACAACAAAGAGAGAGAAAAGGGAGCAAGAGGAGAAAGAGGAGTCAAGAAGAAGAAGAGAACCTCCATTTAAGATTCAAGGTTCTTGATAACAATTTCTCTTCCCCATTTTATTTCATTTTCTTTTCCTTATTCTCTTGGGTTGTATTGAATATTGAATGATGATTATAGAAGCCATGTTTGGCTAAGTTTTTATTTATGTTATTGGGATTTTGGAAACCCATTTGAATTAAGTTTATTTTATATATCCCTTCTTATTTAATGCATATTGTGTTTCTTATGCCTTAATGTGTGTTATGTGTTGTGTTATGGCCAAATGCAACCTCAGTCTAGGTCTATGCATTGAGAAATTATAAATCTAGTAAACCCATAAATGCTTGTTGAATGATCAATGACTTGAGAGAGCTTGAACCCATTTAACTCTCCATCAGCTCACCTAATGCCTAATATGTTTGATGTTAACTTACAATCATAGTGAAGATGAGACTTAAGTTATGATTCTGAGTCTAAGGGATGCATATTAGTAGAGTTTAACATTACTTGACAGAGAGTGTTAAATGATTCTTGAAAGCTTGAGGTATGCAAATAACTTTATTAGAACTACAATTTGACTTGAGGATAATGTGGTACGACATTCCCTAATAACATAATTCCAATACTAATTGATTTTCCCATTAAGTGTGTAGTTTTAGTTCAATTAGTATTTCATTATTTCTTGCTTATTTATTTTATTCATGGAAACAAAGTATGGCCATGCAAAGTTTTGAAAATTAAGCAAAATTTATATCAATCAAACACACACATGTATTGACTATAATATATATTTTCATGGATAATGAGTAATCTTATAGATAGTGAAATAAACAGTATGTTGCTGACTGTAATAAATAATAAAAATACTCTTCCTCCAATTTAATTGCCCTTAGTATCATCAAGCAAAAAATAATTAAAACTGTAATTTAAAAAATTGTTTTATTTGACTTGTGACATTCTTACTAATGACATTCTTACTAATGACTTGTGAAATTCTACTTTTACATATTGTAAATATTCGTCTATGTTTCTAAGCAATTTTTTAACAATATTAATAAAAATTATTACCAATAAAATAGCGATTTAATGGCCATTATGAAGTGAGAAATTAAAAAATTTTAATTAAATTTTCTACCCTCACGAGTAGTTCAAGTAGTAAAAAGTGTAGATATTCAGTTGAAGAGAGTAGGGTTCGAACCCCCCACCCCCCTTACCTCCCCCTTATGGTGTTAAGAATTAATCATTTGTACTAGTTCAAAAAAATAATTTATTTGATTCAAAATAAAAAAAAGTAACATTTTATAGTGGAATTCATTAAAAAGATCAAACTTTGCAATATATTAGGTGAAAATGATTTAAACATATTGATATATTTACATCATTTGCAAAAGATAAAGGCAAAGAAATTCCTAGGACAAAGATAAATGAATGTACATGAGAGCTTCATATTTATTTTTTTCAGCCACAATATTTTATTTCCCATAAATTACAAGTAATTCATGCATTTAGATATGTTTTTTATAAATAATTCAAGTGATAAAAGGTGTGGATATTCTAGTATGAGAGTAGAGATCAAATCCCCATCTTCCTCCCTTCTCTTCCTCTTGTGATATTGAAAATTAATTGTTTCATCTAGTAGTTCAAAAAAAAAAAAAAAAAAAAACTCTAGATCATAGTATCGATGAATCTAGAGTAATTCATCTTCAAGGGTTGGTGCCATCATAATTTTTCTTGCAATAATTATTACATTTTGGAGATGGCTTAGGCTTTCCCGTGGGGATGCAATAGCTTTTGCTACCTGTGCAATAATATTTGAACGGAGCATTGTGGCTTCTAGTTGGGTTAACAGTGACATCTACAATATCGAAAGATGTATTCACAATGCATTTTATAATAAATTGCTATATATAGAAAATCATTTTAGTTAATTCACAAGGCCCTTTACCTTGAAAAGTTGAGAAACCTTAATAAAAATAAATAAAGTTATGAAATAAACCAATCGCACTCTGTTCTAAATGAGTATATATATATATATATATATATATATATATATATATATATATATATATATATATATATATATATATATATAGTTGTCCAATTTGAGAATAAATTAATAAATATATATATGTAGTGGTCCATTTTAACTGTGTTAAGAATATGCTTCACCTCTAATTCTTTAGCTATTTGTATATATTAGTTATGGTTGTTATACTCAGTAGTTAGCCATTATGCATAACTCTTGTATTTATATATATACCTCTTATACCATCTGATTTGATACACAAAATGCACAATTCATTCTTAGTGTTTACATGGTATCAGAGCTTATACCTACAATGACGTTTTCTTCATGTTCAACCCAAATTATTCCAGTACCATCTTAACCTACGATCAACTCATCTGTAAATCACACCTTCTCAGTGAAACTGACACTTAAAAACTCTCTCATGGAAGGCTCTGTTCTTACCATTATTGAACTGTCAAAAACTGAATTCATTTATTGATCCAGACTCCACTCCTCCACCTAAAATGATCATCTCTCCTTTCAATTCTGAACAACAAATTGACAACCCAGAGTATGACACATGGTTTTAGAAAGATCAAATGCTCCTCTCTTGGATTCTTTCCTCTTTAAGTGAAGATGTCTTCTCTTATGTGATCGAGCATCATTCTTCTAAGGCTGCTTGGCAAGCTCTGGCTAATGCTTTTGGCCCAATCTCTCAAAATAGGCAATTGCAAATTCATTTTGAATTCCAAGAGCTGTGCATAATGGCTAACTACTGAGTATTACAACCATAACAAATATATACAAATAGCTAAACAATAGGAGTTGAAGCATATCCTTAACATACTGACTTATGTAGCACCAAAACGGAAACGGAAAAACAAGGAAACATGCAATCAAATACGGGGAAATTCCATTTTTAAAATATAGGAAACTAAAATGTGTAAATATTAAAAGTATGTGAGTATATAAATAAATATTAATAATATATGAATATATATAAATATAAATTTTATATATAAATCTTGAAAAACTTTATCTATTCTATAAAAAAATAGTATAATTTTAGGAATTATTTTGTTTAGTTAAGAAAAATATAAAATTACGTTTTAATTTGTCTCCTTTCTTGTTTAGGAAAATACTATAGGAATATATTTTTCAAGTTGGAAATGTGTTTTCTAATTTTTCACATTTGCAGAAATGGCCCCGAAACATTTTAAAAGAGTTTCCTGAAGTTTCTGATATGGAAACATTTCCAAAACGCAGAAACACCTATTCGGAGAAGTTTCCATGCATCATAGATACTGACCTTTTGTTATGATCATCAGCTAATTGTCGAGCTATAGTTGAATAGGGAGAAAAGAGAATTAATGGTACCCAAGGGAATACATGGTATGAGAAAGGCCTTCATGTTTGAGTTTTAATAATTTGCTTGCTTAAGGGCATTTGGTTTAGTTGGTTGAGGTAGCTGATAGATGTTTTTCCTCAATCAGCTACAATTTAAGTGTTTGGTAAAGTTCCAAAATGAGTAGTTGATAGCTGATTTTATTCAAAACAGTTGATGATTTTATAAACTCTATTTTGGAGTTTTTTCCCACTAGCTGATAAACTGATTTGTATTTACTTTTTATTGAATTATTTTACCCTTATTAAAAATAGCTAATAACAAATCACTTTATTTAAACAATTCATAATTAAATAAATATTATTATAAATTATAATTAATAATTAAATAATTATAATATTTATATCTATAATTATATTTTAAAAATTATGCAATAATATTATATTTAAATTTTTAATTTTAAATAATTTCCATTAATTATTTTAATAATATATAAATTAAAGACAATAAATTGTTATTTATTACTATATATGTTTTTTTAAATAATTTCCATAACTAAAAAAATTATAATAAGTATATGAAATTTATATTTACAAATAAATTATACCTTTAATGGTTATTTGACATACAAATAATAACAGCTAACAAAATTTTACTAAACATTTCATATTTATCAATTATCTGTTATCAGCAGTCACTATCAACTATCAGTTATTGTAAATAGTTAAACTAAACAAACCCTTACATATTATCTTTTGATTATAACACTCTTTATTTACAGTCATAATAAATCATTGATTTTAATTATTAAAAAGCAATATTTAATGAAGAAATGTGTTACACACATTAAGGAATATTTTTATAATCTAAATTTTTGATGATTTTATAAATAATAAAATAGTTTTCAAAATTTTAAAATTATTTTTATTTTTTAATAACTTATTTATACATAAAAATTGTAAAAAAATATTTTTATTATTTTTAGTAATTAGATATGAATTTTTTAATATATGTCAAATATATTTGTTGATGATCATCAAACTTCACATTTATTGTACTTTAGGTACCAAAATTTAATTGGTTTCATTTCAATTTTCATTCTAAGTTGACATTTGACTTGATTTGTTAATATAGCAAATATTCATTGAATATTTCAAATTCAACTACTAGATCATCATAATGTCATCAAGTAATATTTCAATGATACTTAAATTAAAATTTAATTAAAAAATTAATTAGAATTTAGTATTCAAAAAGAAATTAGTGTAAAGTTGGTTCAACACAAAAATATTTAACTCCTAAAATATCACATTAATATGTGTTCTCTAATTATCTCCCAACAGTTCTTATTAAAAGAAATCCATTACAAGCTAATTTCCATTTGATGTCATTTTGAATTAGGAACAAATAAATTTTTTTGAAAAATTTATTCACCAAGTCGTTTCTTTTTCTCTTTTTCTTTCTTTTGGCAACAGTTAATGATTTCTCAATCATTTCTTAAATTAGCGATGATCTATAATTAATTTTTTCTATTTTATTTTTTTATTTCTCCACATCTAATAAATACATATCTCTAATCTATTCATTTTTTTTAGAATTTTTAAATCATCCTTTATGATGTTTTTAATACCCTTTATGAGATTTTAATAGTTATTATTTATGAATTTTATATCTATCTCTATTGTAAAAATTTTATTGATATTTCTACAATTCAAATCATTTAAAGGCTACAAAGTCATTCATGGCTAATAAATGTCATGAAATGGAGCATATATATTGTTGAATGGATTGTTAAAAAAAAAAAAAAAACTATGTCTACGTTTGAAAAATAGTGATGAAAAATTTTATAATTTAAATGAGTTTATTTTGATATTTTTTTATTATATTTTTATTTATATTGTTTTTTAATCAAGATGTATCTTAAATCTTTAATAAATGAAAGATTACTTTTTTTCTATAAAAAAAGTTCTTTGAAATTGTATTTATATGTTCCACTTGGGCGTGAGTAAATTGGTAAAATTAATCGAAAAATTGATTAATAGCCAGCCTATCAACTAACGAAATAATTATATATTTGCATGGCTTAGCTAAAATTTAATATAATAGCTCTCTTATTATTATTTTTTTTCGAACAACTAATAGCTCTATTATTGTACATAACTTATATTATTCTTTTATTTGTGACTGAATATAGACTTCAGTACAATTATATGTGCGCTTACACGGAAGACAAAGGCGTAGATATTCTCAGTACATGTGCTGAGAGCTTCATATTTATTTAGAAAGAAATTTCTAAAACTACCCCTAAATGTTACGTCAGTATTTATTTAATTTTAATTAAGACTTTTTTTTTTGTTTGAAGATTTTAATTAAGACATTAGTTATACTAAAATTATTAACAATCAAAAACTTGAAATGAAATTACTAAAGTATCCTAAACATTTATATTTTTTATGCCATTAAGCTAATATTGGGGTAATAATTTTTACTTTTTTCAGTATTTGCGGGACTTATTGTAATATTTTCAATAATTGGATTTTAGCCTGTTAAACTCTTAATGGTTAAATATCTTTGAGATATTATGGTAAAATATTTATTTTTAACCCTCCAAATTTAATTTCATCAAATTCTTTATGAGATTTGGTCATTACAAAAAAAAATTTCTTGTAGTGCCCAATAATATTTAAAATTAATCATCCTAATTTTCTTGTTTTGGGAATAAGCCAAATTTGAAGTTTAAAAGCGCCATCCACAAAAAGCAAAGAACATGATGATACCTTACAAAGACATGTATAAGTGGAGACGTTGAAGAGGACATGAAACTTACTAGTTAATCTAAAGCATAAAAGGAAAAATTCAACATGTAGACTTTTTTTTTTTTTTTTAAATAACCAAATATATACTCTAATTGTCTCCTCTCTCTTTTCTTTCTAATATTTTTTTTTATAAAATATTTTCGGTTTTCACCATACATTGACAATGTCCCTAATTGCTCTTTTCTATTTTTATTTTTTTCCTTTTATTTCTTTACATTCAGTAAATATAAATCTTTGATTTATTTATGTTTTATTGGAATTTTGAATGTTCTTTCATAGAATTTGTTAATTTCTGTTTTATTAAATTTTGATGGTTATCTTTTATTTTACTTTGTTTTAATTACTATTAGATGAAATAATATATTTTATTTTCTAAAAATGGTTATTAATAAAATATATATTTTATTTATCAATGCTCTAAGAACAAATCCTGACCTCTTTTTCTCTCAACTTTCTTTTCTTTCATTTTTAGTCACTCATCTTCATCTTCATTAAGTAATGAGATGTAATTTTTTCTCCTTTCTTGCCTAAATCACCCTTCCACACATTTTCTTTTTATAAATTTATTTATTAAATAAGTGATTATTTTACATAGATTTGGATTATATATTTTTTTTTATTTAGTCGTTTGGATTATATATATATTTTTATTTAGTCGCCTTGTTGCAATGTTTAATTTTTTGTCATGTTTTGTTTTTTATCGTCTCTTTGTAGCCTTTTATTTGTGTGTAGAGGATTCAAATGGACAAAATATATTTGATCACATAAAAATAACAAATCATATTACAATCATCAGCATGTTATAAAACAAGAGCTATAAATATTCTAGTCATTATATTGTTATCAAATTTATAGATCTTGAGCCGATTTATTATATTATTAACCTATGTGCTATTTTATCTCTATAATTTTTAGTCAATATTTCTATCCATATATTACTAATTTCAATTAATGAAATTATGAAACTATTTTTCTTTCAAAAAAAATATTTTTCTTTTTAAAAATAACTATAAAATGCATTCTTCACAAAAAAGAAATTAGGAATCTTCACATGAACTTTAATTTCCAGCTTTTTCCACAAAAAATAGAAAAAAAAAATTGACACTTTGTCACTTGCGATATCGAAAGTTAGCTGGCACACGTGTAGGAGTAGTCTGTGACGTTTCAACAATAGACTTTTAAGTCGTCATCCTTAATTATTAACAATAAACTGTTGCTATCTTTCCAAAAGAAATATTATTTTAAAAATAATGATAGCGATAATATTTTTAACTGTTGCAATGATTGAGAAAATTGCAGTCTTATGATCCATCATATGCTTAAAACATTACATTAGTATTATCTAATTGTCTCACAATTCTCATTAATTACATGAAATCAATTACATGGTATAATTCTTTTGATGGGTTTTAATATAAATTAGAATATCATATCATTTAAATATTAATTGACTATATACAATATTAATTGACTAGATCACTGTCATTTTTGAAGTCATTTTAAATCATAGAAAAATAAAAATTTTAATCACTTGGGCATGACTATTATGCAAATTGATAAAATTTATTTGCAACATAAATTTATATTTATATATTCGCTTTTATGTGAATGAGTTTCTTATAATTAAAAGAAACAATTATTTTTATATTAGTTATAGTATAATTTTGATACAATAATGTCTGTTAAATAATTATTTTTAATAATATATTTTATTGATTTGATTTAAAAAATTTTAGTTGAACATGGTAAAAAATATCCATAATTTACCACTCATTTATTTTATTTTTTATTTTTTGCAGAATATTAATATTTGACAAATTTGTTTCTTGTGCGATTTTAAAAGTACATCTACACAAGTTTAATATATTTAGAAAAATTATTTTTTTTAGATGCTACTCCAAGAACTAAACTCATATATTATCGAGTAGAAGAGTTTTATCAGCTACGTAAACTAATAAATAAATATTTTTTAAAGTTAATGTGCTATATATTTTCTTATGACATGATATATAAATAAATAAATAAAATTTATAAATTTCTCTACTTTATATCTGTAAAATAGAGTCCTTTTCCTATTGTACTTTGTTAACCTTTTCCAATTCTTATCTTATCACACGCTTACGTGTAGATATGTGCAGAGATCGGCGTGAGTCATGATCCCTTGTAACTAGCAATCACTTTGGTTTGTATATTTGTAACTCATGTAATTATATAAGCAGAAAAACAAAACATTACATGGTATCATAGCTCATACCTTGGCTGATCCCCCACTACTACAACAACAATAGCCTCAAATTCCATATCGAGCTATACCTTTGCAATCAAGCTCTGTTCACTTAATTACCTTGCTTGGAAGTTGCAATTTCTTCCGCTTCTTAATTATCACAACATGAACTCCTTGATTGATGGTTCTCCAACCCCTTCTTTAACCATTCCTTCAACCACAAATCCAAATGAAACCGTTCCAAATCCTGAATGTACACAATGGTTCAAATGTGATCAATTGCTTCTTACGTGGATTTTGTCCTCTATATCAAAAGAGGTTTTCTCTTATATTACTGGCTGCCCTACTTCTTTAATGGCATGGCAAACTACTAGAAAGTGCTTTTGCACCTGTCTCTCATAATAGAAAACTTGAATTACATGTACTTCAATAATTGAAAAAGAATGATATGTCAATTGCACAATACTTGCAAAAAGCTAAATCCCTTGCTAACGAACTCACTGCTGCCGGACGACCAATTTCCCCTGCAAAATTTAATGCAATCATTTTCATAATTATTGGTATTGAATTCCATCACATCGTTTCTGCTTTGATTCTTCGTACTAAACAGTCATCTTTTGTCTCATGAGATTCTATTGCAAAGTCACCAAATTTTTCCCATGCAAATCTATCTACTCGGCCATCTACACCAAATTTCCCTCGGCAAAATTCATCACCCATGCAGTCTCCCTCTTGGCGTGGATCGTTTGGCAATAAGTGAAAATGCCAAATATATGGCTATCATAATCACACTGCTAACTTTTGCAAATGCAAATATGCTCCTCGACAGACCACTTCTCAAGCAAATTTTTCCTGGCACAATGGCCACTCTCCACTATCTTATGATGACTCTTCTGCAAGCCTACCATCTCCTCCTTAATTTTCAGCATCGTGGATTCCTGTTACCGGTGCTACCCATCACATGACACCTAACTTGTCTATCATCAACAATCCTCAGGCATGCAAAGGAGGCGATCAAGTAACACTTGGCAATGGACAATCAATGCCTATTTCTCATACTGGTATAGTGTCTCTACCTTCCATTAAACGTACTAATTTGTTAATGAAAGATGTGCTTCATGTTCCTCACTTATCTAAATTTTTTTTATACGTTCCCCATTTTACTAAGGACAATCATTGTTCATTTGAATTTCATCCATCCTCTTTTTTTGTCAAGGATTTGCAGACAGCGTTGCAAGGCAAGAGTAATGCTGGATTGTATGAGTTATCCTCCACCTTGCCTTATGCTTTTCATACCACGTGTGACTCTTTTGAAACATGGCATGTCCGTCTTGGACATCCTCGACCTCAAACGGTTTCACGCATCATCAAAGATAATAATTTGTATGTCTCCAAAGATCCTAGTTGTTCCTTTATTTATGTGTCTTGTAGGTTAGAAAAAATGTCAAAAATCCCTTGTTTATGTTGACCACACTAGTATCAAAACTTTTGAAATAATTCATTATGATATTTGGGTTCCATCCCTGTGCTTAGCAATTTAGGTTTTAATTATTATTTTATTTGGTTATTTGTTGACAACTTTTTCTCGTTTGACTTGAATTTTTCCCATTTGTAATAAAGGTGGCGTTTTTAGTATTTTTACAAATTTTAAATCATTTGTTAAAATGCAATTTCATTTTTCCATTAAAACTTTTCATTCCTATTGTGGTGGAAAATATCAAAGGAGAAATTCTTACTTCAAGCGACAATGCATTGTCCATCTCATTGCATGCCTTTATACATATGAACAAAATTGATTATTTGAGCAAAAAATTCACCATATAGTCCATACTGGTCTCACACTCCTTGCCCATGCATTCTTTCCTTTCAGATTTTGGCTCAATGCTCTCTCTTGTGCTGTCAATACCATTAATAATATGCCAAGTTCAGGCATTAATCAACGGATCCCATATGAATTGTCATATATTTCAAAACCAAATTATTTTGAGAATAAAATTTTTGGATGTGATGTGTATCCATATTTATGCCCATTCAATCAATATAAATTTTCTTTTAGGATTCAACGGTGTGTTGTTCTTGGAATATCTCAATCTCATTGTGGCTTTTACTGTTTAGACATTCAACGTGATAAATCTTTTTATTGTGGATCATGTAATTTTTTATGAATCAAAATTTCCCTATCGTTACTCAACTCTCTCCACCCAATTGATGCCCAATTCCAACACTCCATAGCTCATAATGCAATTTCTGGACCACCTGCTCTCCTTGCCAATAGGTCAGTCCTCTATACCTCCAAATTCCTCTAATTTTCCTATTGTTCCCCATTCCCCATCATCTGCCACCCGCTCGCCTACCTCTTCTAACAGTCCCCACAATCCAGTCAAACGCACATTCCCGCACGCAATTACCCATCACCAAATACAACCAGTCCCTGCTCCACTTCACGTCAACTTGTTCCTACTCCTCCCCATATTCGGCCTCTTACATTACACCCGATCATTCAGGTTTAAAGTTGATTGTGGACCTCACCAAATATCCTCTACCACACCCAAACCCCATCCATATCCAATTAGAACCAATGACATGGTTCTTCACCCCACCACCATGGCTAAACGCTAACTGAACCTTTCGGTCACCCTAAAATCACACTAACCCAATTACCTTATTGTTATAATTCAAATTTTATAAATTATCAAATTAATTTTTAGAATTTGTAGTGTTAATGAATATTTTATTAAAGTGTTATATTATGATTATTTTGTGAAATTAAATTGAATTCAAGTGTTATTATTTATTATATTATATTATGGTATTAATATTAAATTAAAATTTAAAACTTAAATTTATTTTAATATATTATTTAATATTATTACTATTATTTGTGAATTATGTAATGTAGTGTAACTTAATATATTTTAATATTATGTGGTGAGTTTAATTAGAAAAGAAAATATTTAAATTAAAAATATTATTTTATCATTTATTTTATCCTTTTCTCCTTTCCCCTTTCTTTCTCTTTCCCTTCTTCTTCTTCTTCTTCTTCTTCTTCTTCTTCTTCTTCTCTGCGTAGAACGTAGAATGCGAACCAGCACCCCATGCTGCCCTCTAATCGCCTTGCCATCACACACGCCACCACCAGCATCATTAGCGATGTTGATTTCTCCTCCCTTGTTATCCGATGAGCTCTTTTCTTCTCTCCTCCCTTTAGTTTCATTTCTTGTTGGATTTTCTCCTCACCGGCATTGATTCTAGCAGTGGTTGGAGCACCCACCAGTCTCGTTTGAAAGCTGGTGTTGCGGGGCTTCATTTTCCCTAAGGTAATTCATTTGATTAACTTCGAATTTAGCTTCAATTTTAGATATTTCATTATAGGATTCTTCGTTTCAATTATTGATTTTGTGTTTAATTGGTTAGATTGTTGTTAAATTGACTTTAGATTATGAAATTGAAGTTGTAAGCTTTCTAAAAATGTATTTAAATTTGATTTTGGAGATAATTGCAATTTGAGCACTATTCCGAGCTCGGTTACTATTTACGATGACTGTTTCCACCTTGGCAATGTGTTTTATTTTTAATAAATTCTAAAAATTATTTTAAACATATTTCGTTAAGAAATTTTAATGAAATTATGTTCCGATTATTTATTATGAATTTTCGAATGTTTATGTAAAAATTGGATTTTTGGAAAAATTAGTATAAATTAGTAAATTTTATATTTTAATTGAAATTATTGTTAATTATTATGTTTCGGATAATTTTTGAGTAATAAATATTATTAAAATAATTTTTATGAGCTATTTACTATTTTTAGCTAATTAATAATAATTTCCATAAATATATTTGAATAATAATTTTACCTATTATTTTTATGATTAAATGAATTTTTAGTTATTTTTATTATATACTTGGGCTATTTAAATAATTATTTGTAATTTATTCTATTTGATTTCGAATATTTGAAATTGGACTTTTATTACTATTATTTAATTATATTTGGGATTTTATTATTTATTTCAAAAATAAATATCTTTGATGTTTTTATTATTTAAATAAATTTAATTGTGGTATTTTATGATTTTTATTAGTGTTGGTGAATTATTAATATTTATTATTATTTTATTGATTTTGTTTCTGTTGGTTCTGATTTGGACAATAATTGTAGTTCATGGGGCCTAACTTGAGAAGTTGAACATTTTGAGTATTTGAAGTGTGTTTGTGTGCAGGATTGACTCTATTTTTAGTAGATAGACATTTATTTTACAAAGGAGACTCTTTTAAATTTTTGATAGAATTCTCGTAAAATGTGACATCGGGTCAGTTCTAAGTTTTGAATTTTTGTCAAGTTGTGTCTTAAATTGAGTCATTCTTTAGAAATTCTATAAGTATAACATTAGGACTGCAATTTTAATAAATTATTATTTTTATTATTTTTCTGAGTTGCTCCGTATGCTATGCCTATCGGACTGGGCTAGCCGAGCCAGGGTAAAGGAGCTCACATAAACTTTGAGTTACTATTATATATATACATTGCATGTTGATAATTATTGTAATACCCTACACTTTTATTTAAATAAAGTAATTTTCGGATTTTGTTATTAATAAATAATTTTAAATTATATTACACAATTTTTAATTATCTAGCTATTTAAATTGATATATATATATATATATATATATATATATATATATATATATATATATATATATATATATATATATATATATATATATATATATATATATATATATATATATATATATATATATATATATATATATATATATATATATATATATATATAAAAGAAGGAAGAAACTCACCCAAAAGCACCCATCACAACAGCTGCTGCCCTCCTCATTCCGTCCGTCACCATCACTGCCTCTCCTCTCACTGTGCCACCTCCATCACAATTGGAAACTGTCATTGCTGCTATCATTTGAGCTTTATAGCTGCTACATTCACCTCAGTCTTTTGGCAAGAATTACACAAGGCCTTGGGACCAGATTGGATTTCAGTATATATATATATATATATATATATATATATATATATATATATATATATATATATATATATATATAAGAAGGAAGAAACTCACCCGAAACCACCCATCATAACAGCTACTGCCCTCCTCATTCCGTCCGTCACCATCACTGCCTCTCCTCTCATTGTGCCACCTCCATCACCGTCGAAAACTGTCATAACTGCTATCGTCCAAGCTCTATAGCTGCTACATTCACCTCAGTCTTTTGGCAAGAATTACATAAGGCCTTAGGCATCAGATTGGATTTTAGTATGGCCTTCTATCCTCAGACAGATGGTCAGTCAGAGAGGACCATCCAGATGTTAGAAGATATGCTGAGGATGTGTCTGATCAATTTTGGAGGACAATGGGATTTGCACTTGCCATTGATTGAGTTTGCTTACAATAATAGCTATCATACTAACATTAAAATGGCTCCATATGAGGCACTATACAATAGGAAGTGTAGATCACCATTATGTTGGGAGATTAGTAAAAGGCAGTTAATAGGTCCAGAGTTAGTGTAGGTGACTTCAAAGAAAGTCCCCATCATACAGCAGCGATTGAAAACAACCTTCAGTAGACATAAGATATATGTTGACCCTAGGAGAAAGGATCTATCCTTTATGGTTGGGGATATGGTGTTCCTGAAGGTGTCTTCAATGAAAGGAGTTATGAGATTTGGTAAAAAGGGTAAGCTAGCACCTAGATACATTGGACCATTTGAGATTTGGTTTAGAGTGGGTGAAGTGGTATATAGGTTGGTGTTACCACCAGAATTGTTAAGGAAATATGTTCATGATCCATCTCACATGTTGCAACCTCAAACTGTAGAGCTCAGCGATGATCTGACCTACGAGGAGTATCTAGTGGCGATTATGGATCGCCAAATTCGACAGTTATGAACTAAGGAGATACCGATGGTGAAGGTGCTATGGAGTAACCATTCTGCTGAGGATTGCACCTGGGAAACTGAAGCTGAGATGCGAGTTTCTTTCTCGTATCTCTTTTCCTCTTAAGCCTTGTAATTATATATTAATTTAAATAGCTAGATAATTAAAAATTATGTAATATAATATATATGTATGTATACATATATACATATATATGTATCTGTATACATATCTATATGTATGTATACATATATACATATATATGTATATGTATACATATATATATATATATATATATATATATACATATATATATAGATATACATATATATATATCTATATGTATATATATATATATATATATATATATATATATATATATATATATATAGAAGAAGGAAGAAACTCACCCGAAACCACCCGTCACAATAGCTGTTGCCCTCCTCATTCTGTCCGTCACCATCACTGCCTCTCCTCTCACTGTGCCACCTCCATCACCGCTGGAAACTGCCATTGCTGCCATTGTCCGAGCTCCATAGCTGTTGCTACTCTCTTCCTTCCTCGCCAAGCAGAAAGCTTCTTTTCCTTCGCGTACGATAGCCCTGCACTTCCCTGTCTGCCCAGCTCCATTCCCTTCCATCGGTTGCTGCCTTTCTGCCTTGCCTGAGTGCTCCCTTGACCTTCATTTCTGGTGGCAGCAAGCTCTCCCTTCTCTCTCGTTCTTTCCAACTTGACAGTGAGTGTTACTCACTTGATCTCTTCCTTTCTTTCTTAATCTTGGTTGTTCTTGGTAGATCCTTGGTTAGTTAACGTTGTTTAGTGTTTAATGAGGTTGATTTTAATTTTAGGCAATTATTGTGAATTATTTGATTTTTTTTCAGAATTTTATTTGATTTTTATTTGATATTTATTTGGGTTTAATTAGTAATTAGAGTAGTTATTGTTAATTATTTTGGGTATATTTTAGCACCACAACCAGGAGATTCTGGATATGGAATACTAACTTCTCTTAGTCTCGTTTTCATTTAGAATAATTTTATAAATGATTATTTCATCCTCTAATTACATGCAATTTTATTAAACCCTAATTAACATCTATTTACCCAAAAAGGCAACAAGTCAATAAAAATACAATTAAAAAATGCACTCAAGATCGCGTTGTCCCTAAGTCTAAACTATGTTAATTTTATTTAAATAAGTTAGCTAAATCTACATTTTATTTATAGGTGAAATAGAATAAAAGTGGGCCTACATTTTATTAATTAATGAGCCTAAATCTATATATATATTTTTAGTCTTTCTAAGATATGGGCTTAACTCTATTCAATTTTAAAGAAGAAATTAAATTAATGGGTCTAAGTCTAACTTAGTTTTATTTTAAATGAAATGTGGGCCTAGGTCTATTTATTTTAAAAGAAATGTAATTAAATGGGTTGAGCTAAGTCTAGACAATTTTAATTAACTAAGCGGGCCTAAAATCTAATTAACCTAATAGGCCTAAGTTGATTTTAATTATTTAAACTCTTAAACCATTTTTAAACCTATTTATTTAGTGGGTTAGACCTAAATGTGGGCTTGGGGCCCTAAAACAACATAAAAAATATATAAAAAAAGTAAGCCCAAAATAAATGAAACACAAAAAATAGATCAAACAAACATTACAGTGATTTTCTAAAAAAAACCCTAAATTAATTACATGCAAACCCTAATTTAACTAAAGCCACCATTAATTTTAATTGATTTTTACCCAATTGAACCTAATTACTAATCAATTTTAAAATACGAAAAATGAAAATTTACTATTCCCACTACTGGGGCTATTACAAACTACGTACAAAATTAAAATTATACACCCAAAAATTAAAATAACTACACAGAACACCAAAAACGTTAAAAATAATAAATAAAATAAAATAAAATAAAATCCTAAGAAATAATACAGGTTCATCTATGGCATTCCATGGACCTTCTATTCAATTCAACACAGGTGGTATTCTCCTCCTCAATCCACATATGGACATAAAAAAAATAGCAATGAAATCAAATAATCAAAATAATAACAGAAATAAAAGAAAAATCATAAATAGAAAATAAAAAAAGGTAATAAAAGAAATAGAGAAATAACACTGGAGATTTAGATGCTGTGCAAATGTCCTTTTGTGGCCCCTCAGATTAGAATTTTCACCATTGAAATTAAATTGTTTGTAGATTCTGGACTCGAACTTGATTGCGTTTAAGGACATTGGCAATATTTTTTAGGGTTTCTGCATTTTTTTGTAAAAGCTTTCCAGAAAGAAAAATCCTTTCAAATACCAGAAGAAAAAAAAATTTCCCCCCAGCAAAACCTCTCCAAAAAAATTCCCTCTGCACGCATGCAGACTCTGCTTTTAAATGTAGAGTCTGTACTAAACTTCCTCCAAAGGAGGAACGGACTGATGATCAGATAGCGTTTGTTTTGATTTCAAAAAAAAAAAGCCTTCTGCATTTAAAAAAAAACCTTATCAAGGATAAAATTTGAATTTTTAACCAATTAAAACACTAAAAAAAGTCGATAAAAATACGGAAAAAATGCAAAAAAAAAATCAAAAAATGGAATTATTGCACATCGGTACTATGCAAAGCTGACTGACATTGTGCAATGCCGATCGACATTGCCTAATGCCAGTCAGCATTACACCAATGCCATTCTAATTTTTTTTAACTTTTAATTATCGAAAGACCCCTAAAAAAGACTTATTTGCAATCAAATCCTAAAAAAATGTTACAATTTAGTCCCTAAAGTCCAGAAAATCAACAATAAAGTTCAATTTTTGAATAAATTCCATCATAGGGGCTTACGTCATAATTGTGCACAATTGCATCCTGAAATTGGGTGCTTACAGTTGCCCCCTTTTGTCACTATTTGCTTGAAAAATTACGGCAAAGCAAAAGAAGCACACAATTTCGAAAGAAAGAAATTAGGACACTCGATTGTATCCTAAGTGATAGATTAATGCTCAAACTATTGAGCAAGGTGTAGTGTTTGATAAGTTGCACTATATTTCCTATGGAACGTCTAGTGGACTTTATGCAAATGAGTTTCGCTATATTCCCTGTGGGGCGTTTAGCGATGATAAGTTGAAAACTTGCTATAGTTCCTGTGGAACGTCTAGCAATGATAAATTTTGTTATATTCCCTATGGGACATCTAATGATGCACACTATATTCCTTGTGGGACATCTAGTGTAATTGAATTGAAATAAATTACATCATACTCGATCATATGATTCCGATTATACTCGGTCGTATAATCAATTGAGGATACATTGCACTCGATCGTACAATGCCGACTACACTCGGTCGTATTGAATTAAAAAAAATTACATCATACCCGGTCGTATGATGCCGATTATACTTGGTCGTATAATCGATTGAGGATATATTGCACTCGGTTGTACAATGCCGACTACACTCGGTCGCATAGTCTTGAATTAAAAAAATTACATCATACTCAGTTGTATGATGCCAATTATACTCAATCGTATAATCGAATGAGGATACATTGCACTCGATCGTACAATGCCGATTACACTCGATTGTATAGTCTTGACTTGAAAAAATTACATCATACTTAGTTGTATGATGCTGATTATACTCGGTCGTATAATCGATTAAGGATACATTGCACTCGATCATACAATGCCAACTACACTCGATCGTATAGTCTTGAATTGAAATATCATTATATTTCCAGTGAGACATCTAACGATGCACACTATATTCCTTGTGGGACATCTAGTGTGATTGAATTGAAAACTTGCTATAGTTCATGTGGAACATCCAATAATGAGGAATTTGAAAATTTATGTCATAACTGCTATGCAGTACATAACATAATGAAGGTTATGACTACTGTGCAACACATAACATAATGATTTGAAATTCATATCATAGCTACCGTGCAGCATATGAAACCTTTGATTGAAATCATGCATGTAAAATGCAAAAAATGAGTTCTATAATCTTGTTATGTATTCTGTATTTGACATAAGATTCAGGATCACAGATTGATTATGCAGTCTTAATAATTCAATGAATTATTAATTTGATGAATGTCGTGATTTAATTAGGAACATGTTCCTAATTAGAATGCAATTATGGACCAAACTACAAGAAAGAAAAGATAGATAAAAAGTAAATAAATTAAAAGGATTAAAATGAATATTCTCCATTTTGTATATTCTTTCCCTTTTGTCGATCACTTCACTTCTCTTCCCATTATTTTTCTTCTTCTTTTTTTTCACTTGATTTTGATTTTTCTTTTCTTGATTTCTTCACCATCTGTTGTCCGATTTGCAATCCGTCTGATCCTATGGCCTCCTCGTCATGTAGACAATATGAGAGAGCTGAGAGTTCAGAATGTTATAGGAATCTGCCTCTTCATTTTCCTTAAAATAGTTTGGAACTTATAGAAGACTCAACCATCTTTCCCTTGACTCATTTACATACCCACAGGTGTAGAGATGTGGGTAATGAGGTAACTTTCCTTGCTTATGTTTATTTCTGCAAAAATATTATATGTATAATCAGTAATCAGAGTTAGTTGCAGAGTATAAAATGACATTGACATGTATATTAGTAAGAAATTAATATGAAAATGCATGACAAATTGAAATTAACTCTAAAAATATGAAATTTGATTGCCGGGTTGTCAAAATGGAGGATTGAATGTCTAGAATTCCGGTCAGAATTCCAAATTTTTGATCAACCGGGATAATGCGGATCGGCATGGTAGATTGTTGATCAAATTTTTTTAAGGCAACTAATTAATTAATTAACTAATCAAATCATTCAATTTAAGTTCTTTGATTAATTTATTAATCTTTTAATTAATTAATTATTATTTTATTTTTAAAATCAAAATAGCATCCGATGAAGTTCACAGGCTGTTTTAATCTAGCCCGAGAATTGTTTCGTGGACTATCGGAACAGGTGACACATCTGATTTAGGCTTCTGAATTTAGGCATTTCATCATTGCACTTCTAACTGTTCGAGGCCGATCTGACTGTTACTCTTTATTCACTTTGATCGAGTGCTGGATGGATACTACCCACACATTTCATACTCGTGTGGGTGAGCTGACTATTTCGCCTATGAGCTTCTTTGCTATCACCGGGATTGCCTTTGGGGGATCCCCAACTCCATTTGACATTAGCTATTGCAGTCTTCTAGAGCATGCACGGAGTCACCCCAGCATGGAAGGATCGGAAGAACATTCTTCTTTCATCATTGGTTGAGGGATTTAGACGCCTTCCTACTTTGACTCCTCGTCAGATTATTCATAAGGCGAGGTGTTTCCTCTTAATATTATTAGGCATGACCCTCTTTTGTGAGACCGGTCATGAGGTCAGTATTGCTATGTTGGGTCCTCTTCATGACTTAGATCGAGTTGCAACATTAGATTGGGGATCTACTGCACTTGCTTACATTTATTACATACTAGACACTGTCTATAGAGGTGCTGTCACGATGTGTGGCTTTTGGCATGTCTTGCACGTATGCTCTCCTTCATTTGATTTCTATAGTTTTGCTCTTCTTTACTTTTTCTAATGTGTTCTCTTTTTTTCAGATCTGGAGCATAGAGATCGGGTTGATTCAAGACTTTAACGCTATTAGTTCTGATAGGACCTTTCCTTTGATGATGAGATGGGGTTCTTCTCACCTTTCTAGCAACAGGAACACTTTACAGACGTACCATGATCAATTGAACACTGTTGAGTGGCACCTGGTAAGGAAAAATAAAATCATTGGTATGCTACAATTTAATAGAAATTTGATTTAATTTACATAAATTGTAGATAAATTCTTGCTATGGGTCAAATTGTATACCCTACTCTCTAGGACTTAGTATAGAGTAGTAGGGTGTCGAACATTGGGAATTTCGTAAAATTTTGTATTCATCAGATAGATAATTAGATGGATAGGCAAAATAAATTAAAATAGGAATATTGATTACAATAATTAAGAAAATCCAAACACTAATTATTTTTAAGAACAAAAAACAAAAGTTATAAAAAGTATATGGAAGAATCACAATTAAATAAAATTACATCATATAACACATTGATTAGATATTAGTATATAATCTTTAAAAGTAATTCTCATTGTCAATTAAAGGTATTTCCTCCTAGAGTCTACAAGCACTCTCGTTGTATTGCAGAGATAAGAGAAAACCAAAAAGCATATTATACTAATTATATTTCTCTTAAGATGAATTCCCTTTACGATACCTAGCAAAATTCTGATCTTAAGTAATTCCAATTATTTTCCACCAAATTACTCCAATTCCTATTGTAAGTAATTCAATTAACAATTTACATATGGTGATCAAGCATACACAACGTGATTAAGCACTAATTGAAATTAAATCATAAATAAAATAAGAAAATGTAGTTCTTATTTAATTCTTAATTGCAATTCTCATACAAGATTTAGCCAAGATACATACTTAAAGAATAAAGAGAGGAAATAAAATACAACTTAGAAAAGGGATAGAAAAGAAAGTGGATAGATAAAACCCTTTACAATCTTCTAACACTTGTTTGGTGTAGAATATCTTCCCTTCCTTTGTTGCTTCTTCTCTCTCTCTTTTTTGTTTGTATCCTCTGATGTATATATGATGTATCTCTCTTGTCTCTCCTAGAATTGATGCATTTATATCCTTTTTAAAAGTTTCAGGAAGTGTCTAGAATATGATTGAACTTGGAAAGGCACCCCTTGACACCAAAGGTCACCATCCTATGCAAATACTGTAACTTCAAGGGCATTTTCGTCCATCCAAATGACTTTATTTCTAGAAAGTTCCTTCATGAAAGTTATATAACTTTGTGTTATCTTTCTATATCAACTTGAATAATTGAATTTGGGCATTTGTAGACAAAGTTATAGCTAAAATACAAAAACTACTCAAAGTTGAAAAGTTGCAACCCTTTGTAGAAGTAATGCATGGTGACGACTCGTGAAGGCTTAACAACTCATCACAGAAGGATTTGGTGATGACTTGTGAATGATTTACAACTCGTGAAGGCTTGATGACTCATCATAGAAAGATTTGGTGACGACTCGTGAAGGTAGTGACGACTCGTGAAGGCTTCCAAATTGCTTCCTTGGGCTTCCAAAAGCTTCATTCTTCATTCTAACAAGTCTAAAACTCTTTTCATTCACTAATCAAGGCTAAAAACATGTATGAAACACACAAGCAACTAATAAAACACATAGAAGTAAAAATAACAATTGCATAATCAAATAAACATAAAAACATAACAAAAATCATATAAAATAACAACTAAACTACCCTAGATAACTATGCATATTTGCATTATATCAAACTCCCCCACACTTAGACCTTGCTTGCCCTCAAGCAAGAAAATATCAAAGCATAGAAAAGTTAAGCAAAATTTTCATCTACTCCCAAAAGAATGTAGCATCCTCATAAAGTCATTTCAATCATGAATGAAGTTAAAGAAAAGGATAGTTCAATAATCATACTTTCAAATGCTCAACAATGGTAAAATAAACAAGTCTCATAGTATAAGCAACAAGTTCACCAATTTATCTTAATCTACTAAGAATAAAATAAAAAATGCAAAGTCAAAGTTCTAATCAAGCTATTTAGCCAAAATAGTGACGCTTCAAACTTAGGGATTGTAGAGGCAAAAAGCAACCTTGAGATAATATAAAGCACACTCATCAACTTACTCTTCTCATGGAATTTTTAGACATATATTCATAAGCCTTTTTGCTAAATTTACTCTTTCCAAATGAATGCAAACGAGGAGCAAACACAAATGCACACAACTTACTCGAGTTACATCTACTTATGACATTATACACTCTTTTCGAATGAATGCAATTAAGGAGCATACTCAATTGCACACAACTTACTCAAGATGCATCACATCACAAGCATTTTTCTCTTATTTTATTATTATTATTATTTTTATTTTCAGAAATGTCCTCATCCATTATTGAAAAACAAGTGTATAAGTATTATGGCTATAGTTTCTCTAAAGCCACTTAAGACTCTAAAAAAAAAACAAACCTTAAATCATTACTACCTAGCCTAAGCATAATTAGCAAATTGACTAATACATTAATAAAATTTTAGAAATAGTAAAAAGAGATAAAAACATAAACTTACTACTCATACTACATGAAACATTAAAATTTTTTACCAATTGAGCAATGAAAGTTAAAAAAAAGGAAAATTACTAAAAATTCAACTTCAATAAAAATAAAAAAGACTATTAAGGATAGCTACTTATTAAATATAGGAGCAAAATGAATGGAAAAATGAATGCAAATGCATAAACATGTGAAACTAAACAAAAAGATGTTGAATAAAACAAACATATACCATTAATATACTAAACAAACATCATTATCCCTTCCCCCACACTTAAAAACATACATTGTCCTCAATGTAAGGAAAAGTAATGTAAGGGTAAGGATAGGAAATACTCCCCTAGTCATTGGTATGAGTGGTTGGTGGAGACTCAATCAAGAATCCAGTTTGAATGAAGTACTGGTTCAATTTGTACTCCATTTTGCATTGGTGATGATTGAGTTCCTATTGATGATGATCCAAGGTATTTAATTGCCTTTGCATGGCAATTTGGGTGTTCAAAATCTGATCCCATATGGGTGGCTGGTCACTAGAAGAACCTGGTGCACTTTGGAGAGGGTAAGTAAGCATAGGAACATTACCCAAGGGGGTGGGTAATTCTTCCTCAGGGTCATCCTTCTCATCAGAACCAATTTCCTCTTCTTGAGAATCCTCATCCTGTGGAGGTCTCCTAATGCCTCACCAACAGGATCGTGAATGAGTGGGAATGACACTAAAATTAGCATCCACTACTTCTCTTCCTACAAAAGCTTGCTTAGTAAAATAAGAATGCTCAGCAAAACGAGTATAGTTAGCAATGTTAACATTCCAAGCTTTTGCAATAATGGTAAGGACATTTCCATGGGTTAAAGGTGCATCTTTACATGAGGCACAAGCGAGCATTTGATTAAAAATCTAATAAGTCCAACATACTTGTTTCTTATTATGAATGCACCACATTAAAAATAATTTTTAGGCAGAAACCCTATTGAATTCAATTTTGTGGAACATGACACAAGCAAGCACCTTATGTAACAACCAATACTTTAAGTCTTTGATAAACATAGCTTTACCCTTCCTAGAGTCAAATAGTGTATGCAAACCAGATAAAAATTTCCAGAATTCATTGGAGTTATAGGAAGAGGGGGGGATCACATAATCCATCTTTTTTAAAACTGAAAACTCGATTCATAAAAGAATACGTAAGTTGATGTGGCTTCCCTTCCATATGAAATTCTAAAATTTATGAATTCTTAGCATTGACATCTAAAGTAGTATAAAATTCAATAATTAAATCAACAATGGTGTCTTCATGCAGAGAAAAAAATTTCATAAATCCACATTGAGTTAATAATTGATTAAAGGATTCAAGCATACCAACATCATTCAAAAGAGAGTTAAGGATGTACTTATAACCCATGATTTCCCTAAACCATATTGTTGTCAACCTAGCACCTTCTTCATGAGTAAGGATTAGGAACTTTCTTTGTAAGTTTTTGAAAGATTTTTCTCCTCTTCTTTATGTGGTTCCTCCTCAATGTGTGGTCTTTTGGATGAAGATCTTATTATCTTACACATGGAGATAAGCTTACTTTAATGGAATGTAAAATAGAGAATAAAAAATGAAAATACAAAAGTGAAATAAAGAGAATAAAGAGAATAAAGAGATATGATGAGGATGATTCGGTTAGGGTGTGAGTGTGAGGGAGAAGGATATAGAGAAATGAAAAGTTGAAATGGTTATGGAGTAGAGAGTAGAGAAGATGAAAGAGTAAGAGTAGAAAAATAAAATAGAGAAGAAATGATAGTAAGATTCATTTTAGAAGTAAATGAACAAAAATATGGGAGAGTGGGTAGTCAAAAGGGTTTATTTATAGGTGTAATAGGTGTGTAAGGGATAGGGGTGTAATTTATGGTGAAAAGGTGTGTCTAGATGGGAAAGGACATGTCCATTCTTGGAAAATAAACAACTTGTTCATTTGAAAAGGTGAATTTGGTTAGAATATAAATAGAATAGGACAAATGAAGTAATTGGAAATATACTAAAAAATATATATATAAATAAGTTAAATGGAATTATTAGAAATATAGACAAATGAACATGAATATGCATATATGAGTGGACTGAGTAAAATGTGAGGCATTTCTTTGAAAAATTTTATGCAGGAATGAGTCATCAACGTGTGACGACTCATCACCAATGCTGTCTGTTACAAGTCATCAAGAGTTGACAACTCATTACCATAGCCCACTGTGACGACTCGTCAATGCTTGACGAGTCATCACCATTACCCACTGTGATGACTCGTCAATGCTTGACGAGTCATCACCATTGCCCACTGTTACAACTTGTTAATGCTTGATGAGTCATCACCATTGCCCACTGTTACGACTCGTCAATGCTTGATGAGTCATGATAATGTGTGGCATTTTGTGGATGTGTGGTGTTTAAATAGACTAATGTGATAGTATAATGAAAATGTGTGAAAAATAGAATAAAAAACTAATCATAAACCAATTGTATACTAAAAGTAAACCTAGTAATAAAAGAAATGTAGGTGAATTGTATACTAAACTTAGTACTAAATAAACAAATAATGTGAAATAGAAAAGAATGTGTAAATCAAGAAGTTATAAATATATATTTGCAAATAAAAAAAATGTAGTAATTATGCTATTCTAAAATGAAATAATGATGAAATAAAACAAGGAATATAAAAATTTTACCTCAAAATAAAAATGTGTAAATTGTACCTTACTTTAATTCCATTAAGGTGTAAATAGAGAGATAGAATAATTTATATCTATTGCATCACCAATCAAGTAGGGTTTGAGATGATGTCCATTTACCTTAAAGATTCCCCCTTTAGCATTAACAAGATCCACCGCACCATGAGGATAAACTTTAATAACTTTAAATAGACCTGACCATCTTGACCTTGACTTTTCCAGAAATAATCTGAGTCTTGAATTGTAAGGAAGAACAAGCTCACCCCCGTGAATTTCCTTTTTAGATAAATGCTTATCATGCCACATCTTAGTGCAATCCTTATATAATTTTGTATTCTCATAAGCATTCATTCATAACCCATCTAACTCATTAAGTTGAAGTAACCTCTTCTTACCGACCTTCGTCAAATCAAAATTCAGAGCCCTTGTTGCCTAATATGCCTTGTGTTCCAATTCAACGGGTAGATGGCAAGACTTTCCATAAAGCAATTGATAAGGTGTAAGGCCAATTGGGGTTTTAAAAGCTGTCTGATATGCCCATAGAGCATCATCAAGTTTTAATGCCTAATCCTTCCTTGACGAAGATACCATTTTCTCTAAGATCCACTTAATCTCTCTATTACTAATATCAACTTGCCCACTCATTTATGGATGATATGGAGCAGCAACTTTGTGTGTTACTCCATACTTTTTCAAAAGAGCCTCAATCACATGATTACAAAATTGGGAACCACCATCACTAATCAATGTACCAAACCTAAGAAAAATAACTTTCTAAAGCATTTTCTTAACAACCTTAGCATCATTAGTAATGGTTGGTATTGCCTCCACCCACTTTAAAACATAGTCTACCATCAGCAAAATATACTTGTAGCCTAAAGAGCTTGGGAATGGACCCATGAAGTCTATACCCCAAACATCAAAAAGTTCAACTTCAAGGATTCCCTTTAAGGGCATCTCATGCTTCTTAGTGATGTTACCCATTCTTTGGCACCTATCACATGTAACTACAAATTCTCTAGCATTTTTAAATAAAGTAGGCCACCAAAAACTAGATTGTAGTACCTTAGATGCTGTTTTTGATGCACCAAAGTGTCCACCAACATCCAAAGCATGAAAATGTCTCAAAACATCTTGAACTTCATCTTGAGGAATGCATCTCCGAATTAACCCATTAGCACATCTCTTGTAAAGTAAGGGCTCCTCCCAATAATGGAATTTAACATCATGCAAGAATTTCTTTCTTTGACGATAATCTAACTCATAAGGAAGAATACCACTTACAATATAATTAGCAATATCTGCATACCATGGAAGGTCCTTTGATACTACACTCAATAGATATTCATCATGAAATGTATTATTAATTGGCACACCATCATCATTCTTCTTCAATTCATCTTGATCAAGTCTTGATAGATGATCCGCAACAAGATTCTCACTTCCCTTTTTATCTCTTACTTCCCAATCAAACTCTTGGAGCATCAAAATCCACTGTAGGAGTCTAAGTTTTGCCTCCTTCTTATTTAGAAGATACCTAAGAACAATATGGTCTGAATAAACAATCACCTTTTGCCCTATAAGATATGCTTTAAACTTGTCAAATGCATAAACAATTGCAAGCAACTCCTTTTCTATTATCGTGTAATTGATTTGAGCTTCATCAAGTAGTTTGCTAGCATAGTAAATCACATAAGGCTTGCCTTCTTTTCTTTGACCCAAAACAACCCCCACCGCAAAGTTGCTAACATCACACATTATTTCAAATGGTTGGTCCCAATTAGGTGGTTATAAATGGGTGTAGAAACAAGAGCTCTTTTCAAAGTGTTAAATGCGTCAAGGCACGCTTCATCAAACTTAAAAACAGCGTCCTTAGCAAGTAACTTACATAACGACTTTGCTATCTTAGAGAAGTCTTTGATAAATCTTCGATAAAATCCTGCATGTCCAAGGAAGCTTCTTATATCTTTAACACATTTCGGAGGTGGCAAATTTTCAATCACTTCTATCTTTGCCTTATCAACTTCAATGCCTCTTTTTAAAACCGAGTGACCAAGAACAATTCCCTCTTGTACCATAAAATGACATTTTTCCCAATTCAAGACCAATCCATGTTCAATACACCTGTCAAGAACCTTAGAGAGATTGTCTAGATAATGAGTAAAGTTAGTACCATACACACTAAAGTCATCAATAAAAACCTCTACACAATCATCAAGTAGGTCATTAAATATGGAATACATGCATCTTTGAAAAGTTGCAGGTGCATTACATAAACCAAAAGGCATACGCCTAAAGGCAAAAGTGCCATATGGATATGTAAAAGTGGTCTTAGATTGATCCTCGAGGTGAATAGGGATTTGATAAAATCCACTAAGGCCATCTAAATAACAAAAGAAAGAAAAATTGGCAAGTCTCTCAAGAACTTGGTAAATAAAAGGCAATGGAAAATGGTCCTTCCTCGTTGCTTTATTTAACTTTCTATAGTCAATACACGTTCGCCATCCCATGATAGTTCTTGTAGGAATCAAATCATTAGATTCATTTCTAATAACAGTTAAGCCTCCTTTCTTTAGTAACACTTGAACGGGGCTCACCCATTTACTATCACTAATGGGGTATATTATTCCATTATCAAGCAACTTAATTACCTCTTTTCTAACCTCTTCCTTAATAGTAAGGTTTAACCGCCTTTGACCTTCAATGGAAGGCTTAGCATGGTCCTCTAAAAGAATTCTATGCATGCACACATTAGGACTGATCCCCTTTAAATCATTTATAGAATAACCAATAGCATTTTCATGATTAAGCAACTCATTACATAAGGCATTAACATTTTCACTAGGCAAGGATGAATTCATAATAAAAGGAGATTTAAAGTTAGAGTCAAGGTAAGCATATCTTAGGTTTGATGGTAGATGCTTGAGCTCCAACTTGACTTCTTCACTTGATGTAGTGGCCTTTGAATCATCCTCTTGCCTTAAAGGTTCAAATCTTGATGTCCTATGAGAAGATTGATATAGAGTCACCTCCAAGATTTGCTCATTAGCTTTTTGTATTATGTACGGCTCCATAGGGTCTTGGCTTAAACATTCATGAATTACTTCATCAATACATTCATCAATAATATTAATGGAGTCAATTCGACTTGCCACTTCCATCGGTGTTGACTTCATGATTTTCATCACATCAAATTCCAAAGATTAATTATCCACCTCCAATGTGATCTTCCCTTTTTTCATATCAGTGATTGCCCCTGCTGTCCTAAAAAATGGTCTCCCAAATAAAATTGGAATCTCAAGGTCTTCCTCCATTTCCAAGATAATAAAATCAGCCGGTATTACAAACTTCCCAACTTTAGTTGGCACATTTTCTAAAATCCCAAGTGGATATGTGATAGATTTTTTCGCCAAGGAAAGACACATATTGATAGGCTTAAGTTCATCTAAATCTAGCTTTTTATAAATAGAATAAGGCATAAGGCTATCACTAGCACCTATATCACATAAAGCTTTATCGAAATGCGTACCTCCAATTACACAAGGAAGTGTAAATGAACCGAGATCCTTAAGCTTTGGTGGGATTTAGAGTACATAGCTTTAGATTCTTCAACAAGAGATACTAAACCATAATCTTCAAGCTTGCTCTTATGGCTAATAATGTCCTTTAAAAATTTACCCCAAACTGGCATGTCTCTAATAGCATCCAAAAATGGTATGGTGATAGTAATTTCCTTAAGATAATTAAGGAACTTACCAAACTACTTATCTAGGTTATGCCTTATGAATCTTTAAGGAAAAGGAAGAGTTTTAACATCCACCTTTGGTTCATCCTCCGTGATTGGTGTTATATCAACTCCTTTACTACCTTTCTTGGCATACACTTTATCATGTTGTTTACTTCTAACATCCACTTCCTCAATCTCTACGCCATCATCATCATCAACCACTCTCTTTTTCTTATTTAGATCTTTTTCAACCTCCTTACCACTTCACAAGGTAATTACTTGACAAGACTCCTTTTGTAAATACTTCGATTGGCTAAGAAGCTTTCCCAAAGGTTTAATGTTAGAGGAAGAGGCTTGTTGGACAATTTGGGTTTCAAGGATACAGTTATGAGTAGCAAGCTATTCAAGTTTAGATTGTAGCTGTGTAAATTTCTCCTTATTTTGTTTATTTATGGATATTTGTTGGTTAACAAATTGCTCCATAAGATTTTCAAGAGTAGGTTTAGGATTGGTAGGATTAAAAGTTTGCTGCTTCATAGAAAATCCAAGTGGGTTTTAAGGTTTGGTGTTTGGGTTATATGGAGGGTTTAATTGGGAGGATGGGTTTGACCATGAGAATCCGGGATGGTTCCTCCATTGAGGGTTATAATTATTGGAATTCAGCCCCATTCTTTGGTTAAAACCCCCTTGCATAAAGTTCACATCCTCATTTGAACTTAAAATTGCATTGAGAATATGAATGAGGTCCTCCACATAACTCACAAACAACATTAGTACTTTCAATAGAATTAATATGAGATTTACTAACCATATTGGTAAGAGCATTAACCTTAGCATTCAACATCTTAATTGTGTCAAGCTCCAAAACCCCTCTTGCTTTTGCCATAGTTGTTTCATCATCCATGTATCCTTAAGATGAAAGCTCTTCTAACAATGTAACAGCCTCTCTAGCCATTTTATCCATCCATTTCCCACCAGATGCTGCATTGACAATGTTTCTATTCTCATCCGTCAATCCATTATAAAAAATTTAAGGAATCATCCATTCTGGCAGGCCATGATATGGACATTACCTCTGAAGCACCTTAAATCTCTCCCAAGCTGAATAGATTTTCTCACTTCCACTCTTTTTGAATGTAGTGATCTCATTGTGAAACTTGGCTGTTTTGTGTGGTGGAAAATGCTTATGCAAAAATGCTTGCTTCAATTGATACCATGTTATGATTGATTCATTTGGCAAACTAGCAAGCCAAAGTTGTGCTTTATCTCTAACTAAAAATGGAAATAACCTCAGTCTAATAGCATCATCCGTCACACCATTTATCTTGAAAGTTGCACACACATTAAGAAAAGCCAATATGTGAGCATAAGGATCTTCTCCTTGTAAACCGCCAAACTAATTATTTTGCACCATTTGAATGATACTTGGTTTGATTTCGAAGTTATTGTTAGCAATACTTGGGGCCACAATCCCTCCAAAACTACCTGAGATATCAGGCATGGAAAAATCACCTAGCGTTCTTCTTTCCGATTAAGCCATATTGTTCAAATTAAATTGGTTCTCTCTTCTTTGCCTTTATTCCTTGAGCAAAGTACATAGGGTTAATTCTATTTCAGGATTAAAATACAAATTACTACCACTAGTGCTTCTAGTAAGCATCCAAAAAAAATAGACTCATAATCAAAACAAACTAAAATTTACAAATAACAAGTAAAAATATAAAAAAAGCCTAAAATAACCTTTCTCTACCCTAATTTAATAAAAATTTTAAACCAAGTTCCCCGGCAATGGCACCAAAAATTTGCTACGGGTCAAATTGTATACCCTAGTCTCTAAGACTTAGTATAGAGTAGTAGGGTGTCGAACATTGGGAATTTCATAAAATTTTGTATTAATCGGATAGATAATTAGATGGATAGGAAAAATAAATTAAAATAGGAATATTGATTGCAATAATTAAGAAAATCTAAACATTAATTATTTTTAAGAACACAAAACAAAAGTTATAAAAAGTATATGGAAGAATCACAATTTAGAATATAAATAAGAACTTATAAAATTACATCATATAACACATTGATTAGATATTAGTATATAATCTTTAAAATCAATTCTCATTGTTAATTAAAGGTATTTCCTCCTAGAGTCTATAAGCACTCTCGTTGTATTGCAGAGATAAGAGAAAACCAAAAAGCATATTATACTAATTATATTTCTCTTAAGATGAATTCCCTTTATGATACCCAACAAAATTCTAATCTTAAGTAATTTCAATTGTTTTCCATCAAATTACTCCAATTCCCATTATAAGTAATTAAATTAACAAGTTACATACAGTGATCAAGCATACACAACATGATTAAGCACTAATTGAAATTAAATCATAAATAAAATAAGAAAATGTAGTTCTTATTTAATTCTTAATTGCAATTCTCATACAAGATTTAGCCAAGATACATACTTAAAGAATAAAGAGAGGAAATCAAATACAACTTAGAAAAGGGATAGAAAAGAAAGTGGATAGATAAAACCCTTTACAATCTTCTAACACTTATTTGGTGTAGAATATCTTCCTTTCCTTTATTGTTCTTCTTCTCTCTCTCTTCTTTTTTTTTTAATTTTTGTATCCTCTGATGTATATATGATGTATCTCTCTTGTCTCTCCTAGAATTGATGCATTTCTATCCTTTTTAAAAGTTGCAAGAAGTGTCTAGAATATGATTGAACTTGGAAAGGCACCCTTTGACACCAAAGGTCACCATCATATGCAGATGATGTAACTTCAAGGGCATTTTCGTCCATCCAAATGACTTTATTTCAAGAATTTTCCTTCATAAAAGTTATATAAATCTGTGTTATCTTTCCATAGCAACTTGAATCACTAAATTTGGACATCAGTAGACAATGTTATGGCTGAAATACAAAAACCACTCAAAGCTAAAAAGTTGCAACCTTTTATAGAAGTAATGCATGGTGACGACTCGTGAAGGCTTAACAACTCATCACAAAAGGATTTGGTAATGACTTGTGAATGATTGATGACTCATGAAGGCTTGACGACTCATCACAAAAAGATTTGGTGATGACTCGTGAAGGCTTCCAACTTGCTTCCTTTGGCTTCCAAAAGCTTCATTCTTCATTCTAATAAGTCTAAAACTCTTTTCATGCACTAATCAAGGCTAAAAACATGTATGAAACACACAAGCAACTAATAAAACACTTACAAGTAAAAATAACAATTGCATAATTAAATAAACACAAAAACATAACAAAAATCATATGAAATAACAACTAAACTACCCTAGATAACTATGCATATTTGCATTATATTAATTTTGATTGGTTGGAGGGTGCTGAGGACATCCAGCAGTATGATTTCATGGTGGCTGCAGCTCGCTTAGAGGCTATGAGGATCCTCCTCTCTGGTTATGGCTGTCTGATGTGGTATCTAGGGGAGCCAGTGTATCGCTGGCCCTTCTCGACATCGCATTCCATCTGAAGTCCCCTCCTCTATGCTTCGCAGCTCACATTTTACGGGTTCAGAGCTAAGAGATGCACTATAGGGATATGCTGCCTCAGATTTCCTTTAGCGTTCTCGACATTATCAGCAGTTTATTCATAAGAGCCTCCTGGAGCATGTTCCTATTGACAACGATGAGGTAATTTCACATTATTTCAGCTTCTATTTCTAGAACCTATGACTCACTCCTTCTCTTTACAGTTTGAGGAGGTTCGCTCTCCTATTGATATCGATGAGGAGACTGAGATTGCTCTAGAGATTGAGAGCCCTGAGCCCAGACCTAGTCCTGGTCATCCTGCTCAGCACGTCGGGGCTAGTCACGATATGGCCTTTATTAGTGCTACGCTTGGCGATGTCTCTCTTCTAGAAAAGTCTATGTTCTACTGGGCTCCTACTATTTAGGTTCCAATTGAGTAGCATATGCAGTTTAGTGACGCTCAACTTCCTAACTCTTATCCACCAGATGCTTCTCATGTGAGTCTGTTTGCCTTATTTCCTATATGGATATGTACACTTGACATTGATATTAACAAAATTTTACAAAATAGATTCCCCGGACACAGGTAGAGTATTTATATGGACTTGCCTCATCTCAGATATTATTTACAATGCAGGTTACAGACAGTTGGCGGGTAAGCGCCCTCATTGAGACAATGCAAATGTATGCATGTTGTGCATGTAATGCATATGACATGGTGTTTTCTGTGCATGCAGAGCTATTCCAGCGGTCTAGAGCGAGAAAATGAGATGCTTTATCAGTAGCTTGCAGACTTAGGCTTTGATCCATATAGTGCTGGGATTTCATTTGCTAGATCTCCAGACACTCATCATCCTGATGACGCTACCAGAGGATGGAACCCATGGCCTGATACCAGAGCACAAGATGAATGATTTAGAGCTTTTGTATTCCTAACTTTCTGCATGCCTATGTATGACTGCTCTTTATTGTACTGCTATTTTTATTCCTGTACTGTCTCGAACACTGTTAGATAGAATTGAAACAGTGTTTTGTACTTCAATGGATTTTTTTTAGAATAACTAATTAAAAAAATGATGGTTCATGGACATTATCTTTTTTAGTTAATTATCCATTTATCTGAATCTTTTTCCAAGATGGATAATATTGGATAGATAAATAATTAAAAGAATGGATTATCTTCCCAATTATCTATTTATCCCAATCCTTCTCAAATTCTATCACCTTATCCACACCCTTCTTTGCTAGCAAAATCCTTTTCCCACATGAACTCATCTTCTTTCCCTATATAAGACTATTTAAGGGGCATTCTCCTTCATTCTTTATACCCTCATCATGACTCAAGCATCTCTTCAAACAATGAAGAAATTTCTTGAAAGTCTTAATGGTGACGACTGGAATAAGCTTCAACCTTTCCACATCAAATCACTGAAATCTCTTCAGCACCTGACTCTTGATAACACTCTCCCACATGCTGCTTCTACCTTCTGGGATGTCAAGGACCATGTATTTAGGTTTAATAGGCAAGAGCTTTGTCAAATGATTGAAGAGTTTGCTACTATTCTGGGATGCACATTAGACTCGACTGCTATGATAGCCCTTCCTGATTTGGAGATGCAATTTCCTGGAAAATTGGTTACATTCTTTGATTTGCCCTTAGCTGATATTTATATGTATATGCATAACCCTGGGATCATCAATCTTTTTTCTCTGATCACCACCTGTGGGACTCGGGACAAGAACACTACTTCTTGGACTAGAACAATTGCTCTCTGTTTGTATGCTCAATTTTTGCTAGTTTCTCACCATGGTGGTGCTGATACATGCATTATCAGTATCTTGGAATAGGTAGAGCTTGGTGCTAATCCTATGCCAGTTATCCTTACTGAGACCATCATTGGGCTCGACAGTTTTAAGATTCATAACCATTTCTCAGGCAGTTTACTTCTTCTTCAGGTGTGCAACCAAAACTTTTTATTTTTTCCCTAATTTTTTCCTAAGCTGCCCTTTCGGGTTTTCAACTTAATGGGCTTTTATTTTATTATTCTTATATCATTTGTTTTAGATTTGATTACAGGAAAAGTTGAGCTTGCTTAATGTACCCCCTAATCCTTTGAACTGAAGGTGACCATATTGAAGAAGATTTCAGATGCTGAGATTACATGGGTCTTCCTTTGGTAGAGATTGAAGTTCATGACTATTGAGTTGTACGAGCACTGTGTTCCTATTCCCGGGCTGCACTTCTTTACCTTTTTTACCCCTTTACGCCTTTTTCATCAATATGGTCACCTTCAGTTCATCGTTACTATTCTGATTGACTTTGAAGGCTTTCCTTTGAGACAAAATTATCTAGGTAAGATTAGAAGATTATGGCCTTGTAGAGCCCTTGAACGAAACATACACCTGGATGCGGATGTTACTACTGATGATGATTACAAAACTTGGGTTGTTATCCAAAAGACAGAACCACCAGGATTTGCTAGATACAAGAGGACTCAAGCTTTGTATGATGGATCGCAAAGGAGGAAACAAAGACATCACTAGATAGAATGGTCTCATAGAGCTAGTTTTAGGCTTTCTTATGTTTTGTTATTCTTTCAAGTACTTATGCTTTATAATAAAGAAGGATATGCAAAGTTTAACAAGACTTCAATTTCAATTTCGTTCATTAATTAGGGCCAAAATGTGTACATTTAATACATCACATGACATAACTCCTATTATCAGCTAGTCCTCATAGAATTTCTAACTGAATATTTTTCACTCACATTTTATTTCCCTAATTTTTTCTTGACTAGCCCTTTATGGGTTTTCTAATTAGCGAGACCATTATTTTTTATTTATTTCCTTAATTTTTACATGTCAGCCCTTTACGGGTTTTCCAAACACCGGGAATGTCTTGACTTTTTCCTAACTAGCCTTTTCAGGTTTTCTAGCCATCGGACTTTATTTTCTTTATTATACTTTTGTTCATATTTACTTTTTTTACAGGTAGTACTTCTTAAGATGATCTATATTGACTGGTTCCATAAACTCATTCCCTTCAAGATCTGATATCTTAGCAGCTCCTTTAGGTAAGATCGATTTGACTAAGTATGGTCCTTCCCAATTTGGTCTAAATTTACCTCTTGGATCGAACACCACGGCTCTAGACTATTTCAGCACCATATCTCTAGCTTTGATCTTCCCAGGCTTAATCTTCTTGTTAAACACCCTTGCTATCCTTCTCTGATATATTTGAGTGTGGAATAAAGCATCCACCATTTTCTCATCTAGAGATACAAGATGATCATATCTTTTCTGCATCCATTCATTCTCAGTTATTTTAGCATCCATGACTACTCTCAAGGATTTAATTTCAATTTTTATGGGTAAAACTGCTTCATAACCATATACCAATGAGAACGGTGTTTAGCATGTAGTGGTTTGAGCTGTAGTCCTATATCCCCATAAGATAAAAGGAAGATATGCAGACTAATCCTTATAGGTTTTAACCATTTTAAAAAGGATTTTCTTGACATTTTTATTAGCTGCTTCCACTGCTCCATTAGCTTGAGGACAATAAGGCAAAGATTTATGGTGTTCAATCCCATACTTTTGTAGTAACTCTGCTATTTCTGCTTGAAATTGAACCTTGTTATCTATCACGACATGATGTGGAACCCTATATCTGTAAATAAGGCTCTTCTCGATGAACCGTGCCATCTGTTTTGCTTTCAGAGTGTTGAAAGATTCTGCCTCTACCCATCTTGAAAAGTAATTGATTGCCACCACTATGTATTTATGCCTATTTGATGATGTCGGTCTTATTTCTCCTATGATATCAATTCCCCATGTTGCAAAGGGCCAAGGGGATGATAAACTATTCAGCACTGTTAGAGGCATGTGACTAAGATTCCTGTAGATCTGACACTGATTGCATTGTCTTACTGTCCTGATACAATCCTTTTCCATAGTCGTCTAGTAATACCCTTGTCTGAGTATCTTCTTCACTAGAATCATCCCGTTCATATGAGAACCGCAAGGTCCTGCATGAATCTCTTGCATCACCTCTTCAGCTTCATCCTTTTGGAGACACCTGAGCTGCATCCCATTCGACATTCTTTTGTATAATACCCCATCATGACTTGCATAGTTACGTGCAAGAACATGAAGATCATATCTTTCTTTTGAGGTCGTTTCATCTGGATAAATTCTCTTTTCAATGAACTTCTAGACATCATAAAACCAAGTCTTTTCTTCAGGCCCCTTTTGAACATTCATAATCTGCTCACCCCCATAACACAGTGCTTTAGATTTCATGATCACTTAAGTTTTCATAGTCAACCCAGTTGCACCATCCCACATTAAAGATAGTGTTGCAAGTGCATCTGCCATTTGATTATCATCTTTGGATAGATGGATAAAGAGACATTTGGTGAAATTCTTCATTAAGGCTTTCAAATAGCAGATATAGAGCTTCAGCCTTTCCTCTTTTACTTCCCATTCTTCATTAGCCTGATTGATGACTAACATTGAATCTCCATTGACCAACAAATCTTTTGCTCCAGCTGCCACAACCGTCTCAATCCCACAGATACATGCTTCATACTCGGCCATATTGTTTGTGACCTTGAAATCAAATTTCTTTGCCATTGGTATGGTTTTTCCTTCTGGTGTAACAAGAATCACTCCCAATCCAGCTCCTTTTTTGTTTACAGCTCCATCAAAGTAAAGTTTCCACTCCCGGTGCTCTACAATTGCTAAATTCTCATCTGGAAACTCTATTTGATCGCATTCTTAGCTAAGAATTCTACTATTGCTCTTCCCTTGATTACCTTTGTAGTAATGTATTCTATATCAAATTTAGTTAAGAGTACCAACCATCGAGAAATTTTTTCAGTTAAAGCCGATGCTTAAAACAAATACCTTAGAGGGTTTATTCTTGAAATAGCTTGAACCTTGTAAGATTGAAAATAATGCCTCAATTTTCTCATAGCCCAAATCATGATCAGACATGTCTTTTCTACTAAATCATATTTTTCCTTGTACGACAGAAATTTCTTGCTCAAGTAGTACACTACGTGCTTTATTCCATCTGACCCTTCTTGTGCTAACATTTCCCCCATTGCATTCTCTTCTAAAGCCAAGTACAAAACCAATGGCTTACCCTATCTAGGCAGTTTTAGAATAGGTGGATTAACAAGATACTCCTTGATCTTATCAAAAGCTTTCTAACAATCATCATTCCACTTAACCGGCTGATCTCTCCTTAAGAGCTTAAAGATAGGGTCACAAATGTTAGTGAGTTTTGCGATAAACCTACTAATATACTGCAATCTGCCAAGGAATCCTCTTACTTCTTTCTCCGTCTTTGGTGCTGGCATTTCCTGGATGGCTTTCACTTTATCTGGATCAACTTCAATTCCTCGGCTGCTCACTATATGTCCTAACAGCTTCCCTAAAGTAACCCTAAAAATGCACTTCTTCATGTTTAGTCTTAGGTTATACCTTTCAATTTAGGCTAAGAATCTGTTTAAGGCTTCAAAATATCCTCCTCTTATCTTTGATTTGATCATCATGTCATCCACATACACTTCAACCTCCTTATGCATCATATCATGGAAAAGTGTAGTAGTGGCTCTTTGGTAAGTTGCACCTGCATTCTTCAATCCAAAAGGCATCACCTTGTAAGAATAGATCCCTCATTTCGTAATGAAAGCTATCTTAATCTTATCAATGACTGCCATCATGATCTGGTTGTACCTGAAAAATCCGTCCATAAAAGAATACATTGCACTTACTACAGCGCTATCCACTATGACATTAATTTGAGGTAACGGGAAGTCATCCTTTGGACAGGCTTTGTTCAGATCCCTAAAATCTACACACATTCATACTTTGCCATCCTTCCTAGGAACAAGTACTATAATTGCTAGCCATTGAGGGTAGTCTACTACTTCTAGGAAGTTAGCCTGTATTTGCTTAGTAATTTCCTCCTTTATCTTTTCTGTCCATTCTGGTCTTAATCTGCACAATTTCTATTTAATCAACTTGGTTTCTAGATGAGTTGGAATATGATGCTCTGCTATTTCCCTATCCAAACCTGGCATGTCTTCATAAGTCCAAGCGAATACTACCTTTCTTTTTGTTAATATTCTCTCAAAATTTTTTCTCTCTTCAGGAGTTACATCATGTGATATAGAAATTTTCTTTGGATTATCATTTGTGCCCATGTTAAATGAATCAAATTGAATTGAATTAATGTCAAACATGCATGACCGATCAAAATTATAATGCACAGAACTATCAGGATGCACATCACACAAGTATGCAAAACCAGCATTCATATAATTGACTATAGGAAAAACAACATCTTCATCCACATAAAGACCGGATGTTATTACATCAGTTTCTTCATAAAAAACATCAATGAAACTATCACTAATGACAGTAGCTAAGTCCTAGGGTGGTTCCTTCTTAGGTGGCAGACACAGCAGCTCTTCAATGACATCATCACCCATCCTTTCAATTACTTGCTTAATGACTTCCTATTTGTTGCTGGTCACTAGGCTTTCCATAATCTGCTCCTTGAAGATCTCAAATCTAGGGACATCTTTTCCAGCCACATTAACAGATTCTTCGGTGCCCAGATAATACTTGCCTTCCCTTGGCTTGATGAAATTCTCACTTAGTGGTCCAATCCTTCCCAAAGGCTTATTTCTTTTTACTTTCTCTTTGTTCTTTACTCCTCTACTAGCCGGTCCTACCTCAGTATATCCCAAACCCTTCGTATGGTCCTGGGTTTTAATGTTCGGGGGCTTAGGGCTTCCTTGTTCATTCTTCCCGAGCCCCTGTCCAAGTCAATAATTCATGCTTTCCATCATTTTTACAACCCTGGGATCCATCTCATCAAATATTCCAGTGACATGGAATCCACTTAGAATACACACTTGCTTCTGTTTATCAAGTATGGCTACCACAGCTGCAGTGGTTCCAGCTTCTATTGTCATGACATCTCCTTCATGAGGGAATTTTATTTTCTAGTACACTGTTGAAGGTACTTCTCCCAGGGCATAAAACCATGGCCTTCCCAACAGCAGGGCATAGGTAATAGGGATGTCCAATATAGTAAATTCAATAGTTGACTCTACAGGCCCTATTTTAACCAAAGCTTGAAATGTTCCTTCCATATTCCTAGTACTGTCATCTTAAGCTCTAATTATGAGGTTTGAAGCCATCAAGTCATCTACTTTCAGACCTAGATTAGGTAGGATCTTTAGTGGGCATACATTTATAGCTGAACCATCATCCACCATCACAAAGTTGGTTCTCTTCCCTTTTACTTCAGTTGGGATAAATAATGCCTTATTATGACTTCCTCCCTCCAAAGGTAAGTCATCATCTGAGAATACTACCAGCCGATGTTTCTTTTCTGTAACCTTTGCCACTATAACTTCTGGAGTAGCGGTTGTTTCAATGCTTATGTTCGACAAAGCTTTAAACAAAGCCCTTCTATGGCTGCCTGAATGCATCAGTAGTTCCCAGATGCTTACACTTGCTTTAGCCTTCTTGTGTTGTTCCAGGATCAGGTCTGCTTTCTGTCCTTCCTCTACTCATGCATCTTCTATTTCTTTTCTTTCTGTTACTCTTTCATTTTGCTTTTCTGTTGCTCGGTAATTCCTCTCACTTCTGGTAATATGATTTACATTTGGAGTATCACTCCATACATTGACTCCAGTGGGTTTTTCTTCATCAAAATCATACCAGATGTCCATGGCCTCAACAATCCGTTCTTTTTTTCCATTTTTCCAAACTTCAACTGTGCATGTTTCTTTTCCCTTTAACTCCCTCAGCTTGTCTATATGTTGACTTAGAAGCTCTTCTACCTCTTCTTGGGACATTTCTAGGGTTAAGAATTCATCTTTTTCAAACTCATCACCCCATCCTATCGGCACAATCGATTCAATGGGGATATCAGCGAAAGTGGGTTTAGAATAGAACACTCTGTAATCGAACTTGCCCGAAGGTTGTCCCAATAGGTCTTCGACTCCTCTTAGCAACTGCTCAGGAATTTTAGGCTCTTCTTTTACTGGCTTATCATCAAACTCATCTCCCCAACCTGAGGGCTCAATTGATTCAATAGGGATATCAACAGAGGGTGGTTTCGAGTAAAATACTCTGTAATAAAACTTGCCTGAGGGCTGGCTTAGTAAATCTTCCACTCCTCTCTATGGCTATCCAAAAGGTTCTCCATTGGGTATAGGGTTTAGGTCCTAAAAGGAGCTTAGCACTTCTTCCTCACTAACTCCTGAGTTGATCATCATGGTGGCTGGTGGTGGAACATTTTGGTAGTTTGGGAAAGGGTTATTTCTGGTGTTTGAGTTAGAGTTGGATTTTTCAGGGTCGGTGATTTTTCCGGAGTCTATCAAGTTTTGGATCTCATGTTTTAGGTGAATACAATTGTCTGTGGGATGGCCAGCAGCTTGGTGGAATTTACAGTAACTATTTGGATCATAACTAGGGAGATTTAGATTAGAGGGTTTGGAAAAGGTTAAAGGTTGGAGCAGGCCTTTTTGGATTAGCCTCTCTAGGACTTTGGAAAGTGGTTGGTTGAAGTTGGAGAACCTTCGGGGTTGCTGAACTGCATGCACTTCTACAGCTCGGCTAGTACTTCCTTGTTGTATGCTCCCAATTGGGTAGTTTCGAGTTACTATGCCTTTAACAATTTTCTTTTTCTCACTCTCAATTTCCTCAGCTTGTAACCCATCATCATACAAATCCATAAAGGTTTTGGGATTCATCATCTGTAGCCTCTTGACCAAATTAGATGACACATTATGGACTATCATTCTAAATTGATCCTTCATAGCAATCTTGTTTTTCATTGTCCCTGCTTTATTCATAAAAGAGTTAAGAAATCAGAAAAGGACTTCCAATTTGGAGTTGACTAAATTTGATTTTTGTTTAGTCAACTCCAAATCCCAAATTGACACTTCCAATTGAGTGTTATAATCATATTGCTTTAAGAATGCAGTACATAGTTCCTTCCAGTCAGCTCTAACAGACTTTTCTAACCCATGGTACCAGTTCACAGTCATTCCTTTTAGGGACAACATAAACAACCTAGCAACTACTGACAATGGTGCTTTAGTAGTGCTCATGGTTATGGTGTATTGACTCAAATGAATCCTTGGATCTCCTTTCCCATCAAACTTCTATAGTTGAGGCCTTTTGAATTTTTCAGGCAGCTTATCTCCCTCCATTTGCAGCATGTCATCAAAGTTAAAAGAATATCCCATTTCTTGTCCTCTAATTAGCTCTTCCATCATGGACATTTTTTGAGTCAATGCTTGCATCTGCTTAGACTTAAGGTCTTGAACTAATTCAAGTGACTCTCTCTTCGCCTTTTCTACCATGTAGTTTTCAATGTCTTCCATTCTCACATCAGTAGCAGGCACATTTATAGGAGCAGGTTGCCCCCCAGCATTGTTAGCAGTAGGTGGAGGAGCTACAGCAATAGGTGGAGCTCCTACAATAGGTGGCTGTTCAACAGTAGCAGCAGGTGGTTGTTCAATAACAACAGTAGGTGGTTGTCCAACAACAGGTTGCACTAGTCCGGCCAAAGCCTGTCTCAGCTCATCTTGCATCATAGTTCTCATGTCATCCATCAAAGCTCCCTTAATGTCCTCTAAGGTCCACACCTCTAGTTGTCATTCCATTTCAATCTGTTCAGTCTGAGCTAATTTAGCTTCTAGGAATAGTGGGTTAATTGGACTCCCCTCTAGTCTTTCCAGTCTATGAAGAATGTCTTGAGCTGTGGACTCTGGATTGAAATTAACTCTGGTCAATCTGCCACCTCTTCGTCCCCAAATATGAGAAGAACCAGATGAATCTATGATGGCTGGAAAACAAGGTATTAGTATGATGCATGGACTGCATGATGCACGTGCTATGCAACAAGTAGCAGGCAAGCACTTAGCAAGTATTAAGAAGCAATCAACAAGCAACATGCAAGCACAAGCCTTCCAACCTTATTCCTCCCACACACGTGTTCAATGATGATTTTCTTTTTCTAGGATTTTTGGTCTTGGACTTTATATCAACAAGGGATATTAAGAGCCGACGTGCATGCCAAATCTCTCTTAAAAGAAAAAAGCATAGAAGCAACATTTCTAAATATAAAGGTCTAGCCTAATCCTTATTAGCCTAAATGAGCTTCAAAGGTATAGGCCTGGGCTTTTATAAATAAAAATACCTCATGGCAATTCAAATAAACAAGCACTTTGGGTGAAGATCCTAGGGGAAGTAACTAGGCCATTATATGTGGTTAGGGTCCAATGAAAAGTTAAGGTTCCCTTAGCAAGATGCTCTCCATTATGGACTTTGAGTTATAGGCCAAGGTCAGAGGGGCCCAGCATCCTTTACCAACTCAAGAGAAGATTACCCCCCCTTAAGGACTTGGGTTACAAACTCTGGTTAGATGAGCCCGGTAATCTCTCTTGAACCAAGTTAAGGCTAAGAGTGATGGTTAGCCAATCTATAACCCTATGAAGCTAGTGGAATCGTGGAATCATAAACCAATGCCATCGGTTTAGTAGGGACATGCAGAATGAATGCAAGAATGAAATAATAATCGATAAAACAATTCTAAAGAACACAAGTAGAATTAGTATCTCTTATCCCCAATGGAGTCGCCACTATAGATGGCAGAGTTTCACGCGCGTCCAAGATTTTAGTAACTGCGACACTGTTTAGGCTCAGGGCCTTAGAGAACACACTAACCACTGTCACAAAGACATGGCATGGAGATAAGGAGTCACCACCCAGGGTAATAACTGGGACAATTTGATTGGTGGTACTTGATTCTTTAAAAGAAAATTAGCACCACAACTAGGAGATTCTGGATACGGAATACTAACTTCTCTTAGTCTCGTGTTCATTTAGAATAATTTTATAAATGATTATTTCATCCTTTAATTACATACAATTTTATTAAACCCTAATTAACATCCATCGACCCAAAAAGGCAACAAGTCAATAAAATTACAAGTAAAAAATGCACTTAAGATCGCGTTGTCCCTAAGTCTAAACTATGTTAATTTTATTTAAATAAGTTAGCTAAATCTACATTTTATTTACAGGTGAAATAGAATAAAAGTGGGCCTACATTTTATTAATTAATGAGCCTAAATCTATATATATTTTTTAGTCTTTCTAAGATATGGGCTTAAGTCTATTCAATTTTAAAGAAGAAATTAAATTAATGGGCCTAAGTCTAACTTGGTTTTATTTTAAATGAAATGTGGGCCTAAGTCTAGTTATTTTAAAAGAAATACAATTAAATGGGCTGAGCTAAGTCTAGACAATTTTAATTAACTAAGCGGGCCTAAAATCTAATTAACCTAATGAGCCTAAGTTGATTTTAATTATTTAAACTCTTAAACCATTTTTAAACCTATTTATTTAGTGAGTTAGACCTAAACGTGGGCTTGGGGCCTTAAAACAACATAAAAAAAACATAAAAAAGTAAGCCCAAAATAAATATAGCACAAAAAATAGATCAAACAAACATTACAGTGATTTTCTAGAAAAACCCTAAATTAATTACATGCAAACCCTAATTTAACTAAAGCCACCATTAATTTTAATTGATTTTTACCCAATTGAACCTAATTACTAATCAATTTTAAAATACGAAAAATGAAAATTTACTATTCCCACTACTGGGGTTGTTACAAACTATGTACAAAATTAAAATTATACACCTAAAAATTAAAATAACTACATAGAACACCAAAAATGGAAAAAATAATAAATAAAATAAAATAAAATAAAATCCTAAGAAATAATACTGGTTCATCCATGGCATTCCATGGACCTTCTATTCAATTCAACACAGGTGGTATCCTCCTCCTCAATCCACATATGGACAAAAAAAAAATAGCAATGAAATCAAATAATCAAAATAATAACAAAAATAAAAGAAAAATCATAAACAGAAAATAAAAAAAGTTAATAAAATAAATAGAGAAATAACACTGGAGATATAGATGCTGTGCAAATGCCCTTTTGCAGCCCCTCAAATTAGGATTTTCACCATTAAAATTAAATTTTTTGTAGATTCTAGACTCGAACTTGATTGCGTTTAAGGACAATGGCAATATTTTTTAGGGTTTCTGCATTTTTTTTTTATAAAAGCTCTCCAGAAGGAAAAATCCTTTTGAAAACTAGAAGAAAAAAAAATTTTCCCCTAGCAAAACCTCTCCAAAAAAATCCCCTCCGCATGCATGCAGAGTCTGTACTAAACTTCCTCTAAAGGAGGAATGGACTGATGATCAGATAACGTTTGTTTTGATTTCAAAAAAAAAAGCCTTCTGCATTTAAAAAAAAACCTTATCAGATAATCAAGGATAAAATTTGAATTTTTAACCAATTAAAACACTGAAAAAGTCGATAAAAATAAGGAAAAAACACGGAAAAAATAAAAAAATGGAATTATTGCACATCGGTACTGTGCAATGCCGACTGACATTGCCTAATGCCGATCTAAAATTTTTTTAACATTTAATTACTAAAAGACCCCTAAAAAAAGACTTATTTGCAATCAAATCCTAAAAAACGTTACAATTTAGTCCCTAAAGTCTAGAAAATCAACAACCAAATTCAATTTTTGAATAAATTCCATCATAGGGGCTTACGTCACAATTGTGCACAATTGCATCCTGAAATTGGGTGCTTACAACTACATATTTTAAAATAATATAATTTTATTTAAAATATTGGGTCATTACAACTTCTGCCTATAGTCTTCACTTTCCATATTCTCCTTCCTTGGATATCAAATGCGATGCTGATAGTGATTAGGGTGGTGATCAGTGCTTTAGAAGTGGATATGGTATTTTTCTTGGTTCAAGTTTCATTTCATGGCTAGCTAAGAAAAAACCAATAGTTGCTCATTCATGTACCAAAAGTGAATATAAGGCCATTACCAATGCAACTTCTAAATTTTTATTGATTTGTTCATTATTGAATGAACTTAGTTACACACAAACTTCTAGCACATTATGGTGTGACAATGTTGGTGTTGGATGGGTCCCACCTCAAGTGTTGGATCCACATTTAAGAAAATTTAAAAAAAAAAAGGAGAAGTTAAAAAGGTAGGCACCGAATTAGGTGCCTACCAAATGAAAAAAAAAGATATTTTGTTTTTTTCATATGCAAATGGCTATATGCAAATAGCCATTTGCAAAGGGCAAAGAAAATATAACAAGCAAGGGAGTTGAGAAAAATAGAGAGAGCAACGAGTGAGCATAATTTGAGTGCTCTATGTGCTTGTGAAGGAGAAACTATTTTAAAAGGGTTTGGGAAATTTTTCTCAAAGGGTGAGTGACAAAATAGTGAGGAAATTATTTTAGGGTATTTGGGAAACACTTTGAGTGTCACTATTTTAGTGAGATTTTTTTTGTGTACCTCTAGTATTGATCTAGAGAAAACTCTCTCTTATACCTACTATTTTTATAGTGGAAGAATTATTCTATTTTTATCCCATGGACATAGCCCAAAAATTAAGGGTGAACCACGTTAAAATATTGGTGCCATTTTTATTATTTTTATTCTTTATACGGCCAATTTAACCGCCTATTTCACTCACCCATTGGCTGGTTTAACCACCTATTTTATTCACCCATTGGCTGGTCTAACCACCTCCATTTAATTTATTTGTTTAATTATTTCTGCAATTATTTTATTTTGCCTCTGTGAAAATTATTCCGCTACACCAACTTTGTTTATTTTTTTTCCCAACAAGTGGTATCAGAGTTGTTGGTTCCTGTTCTTATGGCATTATTAAATACTGCAATGATGGAGGCTAAGACTAGTAAGATGGTCAGTTTAAATAGCAAAAATTACTACTTATAGAGAAACAAGATGGAGGATCTCCTATTTGCGATGAAGTTGCATCTATCGATTTTTGCTACAATAAAACCCAAAGGGAAGGCAGATGAGGAATGGGCATTTGAGTATGAGCAAGTGTGTGGTTTCATCCAATAGTATGTTGAAGATAATGTGTATAACCACATTTGCAATAAAACTCATGCATGGACATTGTGGAATAAGCTTAAGGAGTTGTATGCTTTAAAAACTGGCAATAATAAATTATTTTATTTGACAAAATTAATGCATCTAAAATATCGAAAAGGCTCTTCTGTCGCTGATCACTTGAATGAAATGCAAAGGATTGTCGATTAGTTTTCGGGAATGGGCATAAATTTTGACAATGAAATTCTTGCTCTTATGGTACTGGCTTCTCTGCCAGAGTCATAGGAGACTTTGAAGATTTCACTTACAAACCCTGCACCAAATGGTATATTAATATGGAGTTTGTTAAAAGCGGTATTCTAAATGAAAAGATGAGATGTAAATCAAAGGGCGCCTCTTCAACACATTCAGATATCCTTGTTGTAAATTTTAGGGGAGAAGTGAGACTCGAAGCTCAAAGTAAAGAGATAAGAGCAGAGGAAACTTAAACAAGTATGTAAATATTGAATGCCATTACTGCAAAAAGAAAGGCCACATCAAGAATTTCTATCGAAAGTTCAAGGACAAGAACAAAGGCAAACATGTGAGAAAAGATGATAGCAGTGATGATGATGAAGCAAATCTTCTTAGAGAATTCAATGTCCTTTTTGATGATGATACTATTAATCTTACTACCCATGAGACTAGTTGGGTGATTGACAGTGGTGCTTCCATTCACGCTACATCTCGAAGAGAATTCTTTTCATTTTACACTCCAAGAGATTCTGGATTTGTGAAGATGGGAAATGACAATCGAACAAGAGTTTCTGGTGAAGGAGATGTGTGTTTAGAAACAACAAATGGCATAAGACTAATTTTAAAGAATGTTAAGCATGTTCTGGATATTCGCCTTAATTCAACAGACAAGCTTAATGATGAAGGTTTATGCAACACCTTCCATAACGGTCAATGGAAACTCACTAAAGGCTCACTAGTGGTGGCTAGAGGTAAAAAGGACTCAGCATTGTACTTTATGCATGCAAACATCTCTAAAGACATAATGAATGTTGTAGAGAAAGACAATACAGTCAAGTTATGGCATAGAAGGCTTGGCTATATAAATGAGAAGGGGATGACAGTGTTAGCCTAGAAAAATGTATTATCTGGAGTAGATTTTGTCCATCTGGAGAAATATGCTGATTGTCTTACAAGAAAGCAAAACATAGTTGCTTTTAGGAGTTCTTCTCCTACTAGAATGAATAACGTGCTAGATTTAATTCATTCAGAATTGTGTGGGCCAATGCTAAAGTCACTTGGTGGTTGTCAGTACTTTATGACTTTCATTGATGATCATTCTCGGAAGATGTGGGCATATACCTTGAAGTCAAAAGATCAAGTGGTAAATGTCTTCAAGGAATTTCACACCCTGGTAGAGAGACAAACCGATAAAAAGCTGAAGGGCATCCGGATAGACAACGATGGATAATATTTTGGACCATTTGATGCTTATTATAAAGATCATGGTATTCGACATTAAATGACACTTCCAAAAATGCCGTAGTTGAATGGTTTAGCTGAGAGGATGAATAGGACTTTATTGGAGAGAGTCAGAGCTCTACTCTCACAGTCAAAATTGTCTAAAAAATTTTAAGGGGAAGCTGTACTTACAGCAGTGCATGTGCTGAACCTTTCACCATGTGTTCCTCTGCAGTCTGACATTCAAGAGAGGGTGTGGTCAAGAAAAGATATTTCCTATGGTCATATGTGGGTTTTTGGGTGCAAAGCCTTTGTGCATATTCCTAAAGATAAGAGATCTAAGCTTGATGTCAAGACATGACAGTGTGTGTTCATTGGCTATAATCAAGATCGACTTGGCTATAGATTTTATGATCCAGTCCAGAAGAAGCTTGTTAGAAGTCATAATGCTATGTTTATTAAAGATAAGACAATTGAAGATATTGTTAGAGTTAAGAAGAACATCCTTAATTCGGAAGATGATTCAAATTTGAAGTTAGTTCCTGTAATGATGGTGCCCATGGAAGTTGGGGATGAAAATGAAGTTATTTTGCTAGATGAAGGTAATGAAGATGCTCCTATTGAGATTCCATCTAAAAATGATAATGATGGTGTTAACAATCAACCATCGGTCGATGAGGCTTCTCCAATGCCACTGAGGAGATCTGATAGAATTAGACAACCTTGTACCATATATCTTTGAGATCAGTATGTGTTACTAACTAATAGGGGAGAGCCAGAAAGCTTTGAAGAAGCTGCGAATGATGAACGCAAGCAGAAATGGTTTGAAGCCATGCAGGATAAGATGAAGTTTCTGCATAAGAACAAGATGTTTGAGCTAGTGAAGTTCCTTGAGGCAAGAAAGCTTTGAAGAATAAGTGGGTGTTCAAGATCAAGCATGAAGAACACAATCTCCAGCCACAATTCAAAGCTAGACTAGTTGTAAAAGGATTCAACCAGAGAAAAGTTATTGACTTTGATGAGATTTTTTCTCTAGTTGTAAAGATGACATCCATTCATACTGTGCTGGTTTTAGCAATAAGTTTTGATTTGGATATTAAGCAAATGGATGTTAAAACTACCTTCCTTCATGGTGATTTAAAAGAAGAAATATTCATGGAACATCTAGAGGGTTTTAGAGAAAAGGAAAAAGAGGATTATGTTTGCAAATTAAAGAAAAGCTTGTACGGCTTGAAACAGGCACCAAAACAATGGTATAAGAAGTTTGAGATATGGGGGAGCAAGGCTACAAGAAGACCACTTCAAAACATTGTGTATTTGTTTAGAAATTCTCTAATGATGACTTTATTATGTTGTTGCTCTATGTGGATGACATGTTAATAGTTGGTCAAAATGTTTCTAAGATCAATACTTAAAGAAGCAGTTGAGTAAGTCTTTTACTATGAAAGACTTGGGACCAGCAAAACAAATTCTTAGCATGAAAATTATCAGAGATAGAGGCATCAAGAAACTATGGTTGTCACAAGAGAAGTACATTGAGAAGGTACTTCAGAGGTTCAATATGTACAATGCTAAAGTGGTTAGTTGTCCTTTTGCTAATCACTTTAGATTGACTTTTCAACAAAGCCCTTCCATTGATAAGGAGAAGGAAGAGATGGACAAAGTTCTATATGCTTCAGCAGTTGGTAGTTTAATGTATACCATGGTATGTACATGGCTAAATATTGCACATTCAGTTGGAGTTGTGAGTAGATTCCTGTCAAATCTTGGAAAGGAACATTGGGGTGCAGTAAAATGGATTTTCAGGTATCTTTGTGGAACGTCTAAAATATGCTTATGTTTTGGAGACACTAAAGCTATGTTAGCTGGATATATAGATGCAGACATGACAGGCAATGTTGACTCGAGAAAGTCAACGTCTAGTTACCTGATCACATTTGTAGGGGGAGCTGTGGCATGGTAATCAAAATTATAAAAATGTGTTGCTTTGTCTACCACTGAAGCAGAATTTATTGCAACAATTGAAGCTTGTAAAGAATTGCTATGGATGAAGAAGTTCTTAAATGAACTCAGTTTTCAGCAAGACAAATATGAGCTATTTTGTGATAGTCAGAGTGCTATCCACCTTGGTAAGAATTCCTCCTTTCATTTTAGATCAAAGCACATTGATGTGAGATATCACTAGATATGGGATGTATTGGAGAAGAAGCTATTGCAGCTAGAGAAAATCTATACTGATGAAAATGGTTCAGACATGTTAATAAAAATTCTACCAAGGGAGAAGTTCGAATGTTGTCAATTAGCCGCCGGGATGGTGATGACCACTACTTGAGGCGTTAGGGAGAGATTTGTTGGATGGGTCCCACCTCAAGTGTGGGATTCACGTGTAAAAAATTTTTTTTGAAAAAGGAGAAGTTAAAACAAATGAAAAAAAAAGAGGCTTTGTTTTTTTCATATGCAGATGGTTATAACTAGCCATATGTAAAGGGCAAAGAAAACATAACAAGCAAGGGAGTTGAGAAAAATAGAGAGAGCAACGAGTGAGCATAATTTGAGTGCTCTATGTGCTTGTGAAGGGAGAAAGTATTTTAAAAGGGTTTGGGAAATTTTTCTCAAAGGGTGAGTGACAAAATAGTGAGGAAATTATTTTGGGGTATTTGGGAAACACTTTGAGTGTCACTATTTTGGTGAGAATTTTTTTTTTGTGTACCTCTAGTGTTGATCTTGAGAAAACTCTCTCTTGTACCTCCTATTTTTATAGTGGAAAAATTATTCTGTTTTTGTCCCGTGGATAAAGCCAAAAATTAAGGGTGAACCACGTTAAAATATCAGTGATATTTTTATAATTTTTATTATTTATATGGCCGGTTTAACCGTCTATTTTACTCACTCATTGGCCGGTTTAACCACCTATTTTATTCATCCATTGGCTGGTTCAACCACCTCCATTTAATTTATTTGTTTAATTATTTCCGCAGTTATTTTATTTTACCTCTGTGAAATTATTCTGCTGCACCAACTTTGTTAATTTTTTCCCAACACTTGGTGCTATTTATTTATCTTCCAATCTAGTTTTTCATGCCAGGACGAAACACATTGAATTAGATTACCATTTTGTTCATGATCAAGTTGCTAATAGAACACTTTCCATTTGTTTCATACCTTATTATAGACCAATTAGCAGACATTTTCACCAACCCCTTGCCTTTGGCTTGGTTTGCTTACCTTCGATCTTTCCTACCTCTCCAAACGGCCACGGACTTACGGGAGGGTGTTAAGTAGAGTCCATTTCATACTGTACTTTGTTAACCTTGTCTAATTCTTATCTATCTTACTGTTACATGTAGATATGTATAAAGATAAGTGCAAGTGATGATCCCTTATAACTACCAATTACTTTGGCTTGTATTTGTGTAACTCGTGTTATTATATAAGCAGCAATACAAACTCATGCACGTTTAACCTTCTAAAAAACATTACAATATCAATAATATTCTTAACTTGTTGAGTTACATTTATCTTGACAAGTTCCAAGCCAATACAAAGCCTATGCACTAGCTCTAAAGTTATTCTAAAAATAAAAATAAAAATTAATTTATTTATAACAACAAAATTCCTTACAACTATACAATCATAAAACTCATTATCGCTGGGAAATCCTTAGATTATAAAATGAGATGTTATAACAGTGCAAAATGCTTTGCGTGAGTTAGTGGTGCTCTGCATGAATTTATGTATTCTGCTGAAATTCAAGTCTTCATTATAGTTTCATTTCTCCTCGATCCATCACCCCAAATGGTCTCCTCGCCCACCTTTCCTCTTCCTTCAATGGTCTCTTCCAATCGAGACTTACAAATCCTCCACACTAGCAACTTGAACCATAAATAACCCACTTATACTCTGAAGTCATTAGCACTGGAAGATCTGTCCCCTGATCAATTCACAAATCACGTAGTCTATGACATGAGCCTCAAAATCGCTTTTTTTTTTAATTTTTTTTTTTATTGTTGTTTCTACCTCTAAAAATAAGGTCAGAGTTAAGGAAGTCGTTCTTTGGGTCATAATGATTACATCTCTGTAGTCACCAAGTGCGCGTAAAGGAGATCCATTTATAGTTGCATCATCGTTTAATCCACATGCCATTAAAAAGGATTAGATTGAGATTTTTACTGTAGCTCTTATTGCCCAGGTAGCTGCTGATGTTTCTCGCAATAATGCTCATCGTGTTGCTGCTCAAGCTCTTGCTAACATCTTTCTGGTCAGGAGCATTACAATTGATCTTTAAATTCAGAATTGAGATTCAAATGCCTATTGTTCATAGTGAAATTGGATCGAAAATCTTCAATGGTAGAGCTGACCCTGATAGATTTCTCTCAAGAATTGAGGTATTGGTCCCAAACTTCTCCAACTGTACGATGAGTGGTTCCCTGGCAGAGGTGCAAGCGCATGGTCATTTGGGATCAAATTTGCTAGTCGAGGGGGTACGTTAGGATGCAGGGATTAGGCATCATTACACTAATGCCTATGTTCTAAAGTCAGCTACCTCTGGTGGAAGTCAAACACAGCAAACTACAACCTCAATAAAGTCAAGCCACTTTAAGTACTCCACTGATTGTTTAAAAGCCTCAGAGTTTGTCTAAACTGTGTTCAGCTCTGAAGGCTGTGAAAAGGACTTTGTTCAAAGCAAGGAAATTCAATCAAGCCCAAAGTTAAGCAAGCTAGGCCAAGGAACCAGTATGGTAACTGTTTTATCAAAAGGACACCAAGTTGCTCAGGCAATGAACAAGAGCAAACCACTTGTCTAAATCGAAATAGCATCTGCGCCATTGGCACTGCTTCTAGAGGCAAAACTTACTTATTTCCTTGTCCAAATAATCAACAACGACATTTAGCTTATTTCAGGGTTTAGTTATTTTATTTTCAATATTTTTTTTATGTTTAAGTTGGTTTGGTTTTGATATGCAGCATTCTTAGGACGTTTGGTTCATCCTTTAAATCATTGTGGTTACTGAGCTGGAGTAGCCCCTTCTCGGATGGTGTTATTATCCTTCCTCTAATTTTGTAACTACCTGTAGGTAGAAAATGTTTTTCCTGATCTCGCGTTCTTTGGTTTCTTAATGAAATCATATTCTTTATTTCAAAAAAAAAAATTACAGCTATACAATCTGACACTAAAAATTAAAGTAAATACTTTAATTTAGTTCATAAATACTTTTTCATTTGCCTTTACTTAGCAATATTAATAAAAAGTCTTTATGTTAAGTACTTTACAAACATTATAACCCATATATTTTAGTTCATAAAATAGCGATTTAATAATGAAAATTTTAAATTTTTTCATTATAAATTTATGAAATTAAATTTTATTTGATTTAAAATGAAAAATAATATTTTATTGTGAAATTTATAATGGTGGATGATGACTGTAAAAATATGAATTTGATATTCCTACAATTTTCATAAATTAAAATTTATAAAATAAACTCAACAAAAACTTTAATTTTGAGCTTTTTCAAAAAAAAAAAAATTGACGCTATGTCAAAACTGCATTTGCAACACATTTTACAATAAATTGCCATATATAGAAAATCATTTTTGTTAATTCACAAGGCCATTTACTTTGAAAAATTGAGAAATAAAGTTCAAATAACTCAAAGTCATCAAGCACATCCTTTGACTTTTATATATTGGGTTTAGTTCACCATCAATACCATAACTTTGGATCATATTTTATTTTGGTACCAAATTTTTAATTGTTTTCTTTTCGATCCCAAAAATTCTATTTTTTTTCAAGTTAAAGTACTTTGAACAAATCCGATCAAATTTACAATACATGACAATCAGAATAAGTATATTTTTAGTATATGCACATTGTAAGTGATGGCTGAGATAATTTATTTTGGTAAAATTTTATTTTATAGGGGCCCATAAGCAAATTTAGTTTTATGGGGCCAACAAGTTGATTAAACTGTTTAATAGAATACTTACAAGGTAAATATACTAAAAATATATCTATTATGGCTACCACTATGTTAAATTTAATTAGATATGTTTGAGCTACTTCAACTTGAAACAAAAATAGAATTTTTTGGACTAAAAAAATTAAAATTTTTGTACCAAAGTGAAACATGGCTCAAAGTTATGGTACTAACAGTGCAACAAACCCTTTATGTATTCCTAAACCTAATTCCAGTCCCATGCTACTCTGTCATCCTTAGGTAACGTTTTGTTTTTGTAGAATTTCCCTCATTCATTGATAGCGAAATCTCTATGGTGCTTACTTTCTAAACGTTGGGCTATTGAAGAAGTTTTTATTCCTCAGAATGCTTTTACTAGACATATTCACTACAGCTTTGTTCATCTAAGATTTGCTTGGGACTGTTATGCCTTTCTCCAGTTTGTCAATGCAGTTTTTATTGAATCCTATACGTAAAAAGGCATGGTTTCTATATTTAACTGCCCATTCACTCATAAGCCTGCATCTGGAAACTATTAGACTTCTAACTCTGAATGGCCTCCAACTGTAAACCTACTACTAAACCGATACTATCCAACTCCTTTCGGGATCAACGAACTTATTCAATAGTCGACTCTTCTCTGCAGGTCAATGTTCAACATTAGGTGCCTTCAAATAGATTTAAAGGTGTTTTTGTATCACCTTCTCATGCATCCCTTGATTAGCCATCACTATCTCATTATTGCATTAACTTTTTTGAAGGGCCATCTTTTGACACTGAATGGCTGCCTGGGTATATAGTTGTGCATCTTCATAATATATCTCTCTCTTTGCATTTCTAAAACCTTTTTATAAAGCCATATTGTACCATGTTACCTCAACTTTGCTAGGAGGAAGTTTGGTTTTGTTATCTTGCTATTTGCTGTCAGCTAAACAAAGTTTGTTAATGGATCAGAAGGCTATTCTTAATAAATGGTTCTTTAAACTTGAGGATTAGTGCCTTAGTCTATGTTCCTCTCAATGCACTATCTAATTGCACCGTCATTGTATTTCACTTCAATTATGGAATGAAGAGTTCTTTAAATGGCTTGGTTCAAATTTTCGTACTTTTGTTTCTATTGATCACTAAACTCGTTCTAAAGTTAGCTTTGAAGTTGTTAAACTCTTAATTTCTATTATAAGCTTCAACACCATTGCTGATTATGTCCAAGTTTTAGTTCATGGGATTCCTTTTCATATGGATGTTTTTTAATACCTCTCTGCTGGGCTAATTACTAATGTTGCCCATTCTTCATCTTCATTAGAATCTCCTATTCCTAGTGCCAATTCTGATGTTGACTTAGCTAGTGTCAATGATTATACTTCACTTGATTTTTTAAAATAAAATCTCCCTAGTGCCATTATATGCTCTTTTGATTTACCTTTAAATTTAATATTAGTGAATGTTATGGGTCCCTCCTACTAGAGCAAACAAGTTTGAAAGAAAAAAGTCACATTTTGAATAAAGTGTCACATTTTCCTACACCAAATTTGGCGTAGCAAATGTTAAAAAACACTTATTTTTTTGTTTGTTTCTCATCCAAATACATATATAAAGGCATTTAGATAGAGAAGCATAGATGTATAAGCAAGAAGCATAGGCAATAGAGAGTGAGAGAAAAAAAAGTGAGGTGTGTGCTTATGAGGGTAACCGAAGCAATTTTGCTTTAATGAGTGTGAGAGAGTTTAAATGGCTTGGGAAATTTTTCTCAAAATGTGAGTGATAAAACAGAGAGGCAACTATTTTTAGGGTGTTTGGGAAACACTTTGAGTAACACTATTTTGGTGAGAACTCTTTTATTATGTCCTCTAATGTTGAAATAGAGAAGACTCTCTCTTGTACCTACTATTTTTATAGTGTAAGAATTGTTTGAATTTTTTCCCATGGACATAGCCCATGAATTAAGGGTGAACCATGTTAAAATATTTATGTCATATTTATTATTTACACAATAAGTTTTACTGCCTATTTTACTTACCCATTAGCCAGTTTAACTGCCTCTATTTATTTATTTATTTGATTATTTCTACAATAATTTTATTTTGTCTCTATGAACATTATTCCACTATTAATTTCCCTAATAAGAGGTATTAGAGTTGTTAGTTTGTGTTCTGGAGGCATTATTAAAGACTGCAATGATAAAGGATAAAACTAGCAAAATGGTCGGCTTAAATGGCATAAACTACCACATATGGGTAAACAAGATGAAAAATCTCCTATTTATGATGAATTTGCATCTACCAGTTTTTGCTACAACAAAACTTGAAGGCAAAACAGATAAGGAATGGGCATTTCAGCATGAGCAAGTGTGTGGCTACATCCAGTAGTTCATTGAAGACAATGTGTATAACCACATTTGTAATGAAACTCATGCAAGGACATTGTGGAATAAGCTTCAAAGATCGACAATAATAAATTATTTTATCAGAAAAAATTAATGCAAATAAAATATTAGGAAGGCTCTTCTATCGCCAATCACTTGAATGAAAATGTAAGGGATCGTGGATAAGTTATCGGGAATGGGCATAAATTTTGACAATGAAATTCTTGTTCTTATGGTGCTGGGTTCTCTGCTAGAGTCATGGGAGACTTTAAAGATTTCACTTACAAAATTTGCACTAAATGGTGTAGTGAATATGGAATTTTTCAAAAGTTGTATTATGAATAAAGAGATGAGACGTAGATCAAAGGGTGCCTCTTCAACACATTCAGATATCCTTGTTGTAAATTCTAAAGGGAGAAGTGAGACTCAAAGCTCAAAGCAAAGAGATAAGAGTAGAGGAAAATTAAATAAGTATGCATATTGAATGCCATGACTGCAAAAAGAAAGGCCACATCAAAAAGTTCTGTTGAAAGTTTAGAGACAAGAACAAAGGCAAAGATGTGAGAAAAGATGATAGCAGTGATGATGATGAAGCAAATCTTCTCGGAGAATTCAATTTCTTTTTTTATGATGATACTCTTAATCTTACTACCTATGAGACTGGCTGGAGTGGTGCTTTCATTCACGCTGCATCTCAAAGAGAATTCTTCTCTTCCTACACTCCAAGAGATTCTAGATTTATGAAGATATGAAATGGCAATCAAACAAAATTTTATAGTGAAGGAGATGTGTGTTTGGAAATGACGAATGACATAAGACTAATCTTGAAGAATGTCAAGCATGTTCTAGATATTCACCTAAATTTGATCTCAACAAGCAAGCTTGAAGATGAAGGTTTTTACAACACCTTCCATAATGGCCAATGGAAACTTACTAAAGGCTCACTGATGGTGGCTAGAGGTAAAAAGGACTCAGCACTGTACTTTATGCATAAAAAAATCTCTAAAGATATAGTGAATACTTTAGAGAAAGATAGTACAGTTGAGTTATGGAATAGAAGACTTAGCCACATTAGTAAGAAAGGGATGATGGTGTTGGCTAAAAAAAATGTGTTATCTGGAGTAGATCTTATGCATCTAGAGAAATGTGCCTATTGTCTTACAAGAAAGTAAAATAGGTTGCTTTTAGGAGTTCTCCTCCTTCCAAAATTAAAAATGTACTGGATTTAATTCATTTAGACTTGTGTGGGCCAATGCCAAAGTCACTTGGTAGTTTTCAGTACTTTGTGACTTTCATTGATGATCATTATCAAAAGACGTGGGCATACACCTTAAAGTCAAAAGATCAGGTGCTAAATGTCTTTAAGGAATTTCATACCCTGGTGGAGAGATAAATCGGTAAGAAGCTTAAGTGCATCTGGACAGACAACGGTGGAGAGTATTCTAGACTATTTGATGCTTATTGTAAAGAGAATGGTATTCAACATTAAATAACACCTCCAAAGATACTATAATTCAATGGTTTAGCTGGGAGGATGAATAAGACTTTGATGGAGAGAGTTAGATCTTTGCTCTTATATTCAAAGCTGCCTAAGACATTTTGGGGTGAAGCTCTACTTACAGTAGTGCGTGTGCTTTCACCATATGTTAACACTCCAAAGAGGGTGTGGTTAGGAAAAGATGTTTCCTATGGTCATTTGAGGGTTTTTGGATGCAAAGCCTTTGTGCATATTCCTAAGGATGAGAGGTTTAAGTTTGATGTCAAGAAATGATAATGTGTGTTCATTGGCTATAGTTAAGATTAACTTGGCTATAGATTTTATGATCCAGTCTAGAAGAAGCTTTTCAAAAGCCATGATGCTATGTTTATTAAAGATAAGACAATCGAAGATATTATAAGAGTTGATAAGGACATTCCTAGTTGTGAAGATGGTTTAAATTTGAAGTTAGTTCCTCCAATAATGGTGCCAAGGGAAGTTAAAGATGAAAATGAAGTTATTATGCCAGATGTAGGTAATGAAGATGGTGTTCATGATCAACCACCAGCAGATGAGGCTTCTCTAGTGCCATTGAGGAGATATGAGAGTAACAGACAACCTTTTGCCAGATATCCTAGAGACCAGTTTATGTTACTAACTAATAGGGGAGACCTATAAAGCTTTAAAGAAGCTATGAATGATGAATACAAGTAGAAATGGTTTGAAGCCATGCAAGATGAGATGAAGTCTCTACATGAGAATAAGAAGTTTGAGCTAGTGAAATTGCCTGTAGGCAAAAGAGCTTTGTAGAGTACATAGGTGTTCAAGATTAAACATGAAGAACACAGTCTCCAGCCATAATTCAAATCTAGACTGGTTGTAAAAGGATTCAACCAAAGAAAGGGTATCGATTTTAATGAAATTTTTTCTTCAGTCGTGAAGATAACATCCATCCATACTGTGTTGGGTTTAGTAGCAAGTTTTAATTTTAAGATTGAATACATGGATGTTAAAACTGCCTTCCTTCATGGTGATTTAGAAGAGGAAATATTTATGGAGCAGCTATAGGGTTTCAAAGAAAAGGGAAAAGAGGACTATATTTTCATATTAAAGAAAAGCTTGTACGACTTGAAATAGGCACCTAGACAATGGTATAAGAAGTTTGAGTCTATTATAAGGGTGCAAGGCTATAAAAAGACCACTTCAAACTATTGTGTATTTGTTTAGAAATTCTTTGATGATGAATTTATTGTGTTATTGCCCTATATGGATGACATGTTAATTGTTAGTCATAATGTTTCTAGAATCAACAACTTAAAGAAGTAGTTGAGCAAGTCTTTTGCTATGAAAGACTTGGGACCAACAAAAAAAATTCTTGGAATGAAGATTATTAGATAAAGAGGCATCAAGAAACTATGGTTGTCACAAGAGAAGTATATTAAGAAGGTACTTCAGAGGTTCAACATGTACAATGCTAAAGCAGTTAGCTATCCTCTTGCTAATCACTTTAGATTAACTTCTTAACAAAGCCCTCCTATAGAAAAGGAGAAAGAATGGATGGATAGAGTTCCATATGCTTCAGCAATTGGTAGTTTAATGTATGCCATAGTGTGTACACAGCCAAATATTGCAGACTCAGTTGGAGTTGTGAGTTGGTTCCTTTTAAATCCTAGAAAGGAGCATTGGGTTATAGTGAAATGGATTTTCAAGTATCTTCATGGAACATCCAAAATAAGTTTGTGTTTTGGAGATGCCAAACATATGTAAGCTGGATACATAGATACAAATATGGTGGGAGATTTTAATTCAAGAAAATCAACCTCTGGTTACTTGATTACTTTTGTAGGGGGACTTATGTTAGGGCAGTCAAAATTATAAAAATGTGTTGCTTTGTCTACCACTGAAGCGGAGTTTATTATAGAAATGGAAGCATGTAAAGAGTTGCTATGGATGAAGGAGTTCTTAAATGAACTCAATTTTTAACAAGAAAAATACGAGCTATTTTATGATAATTAGAGTGTTATCCACCTTGACAAAATTCCTCCTTTCATTGAAGGTCAAAGCACATTGGGGTGAGATATCATTGGATATGAGATGTATTAGAGAAAAAGTTATTATAGCTAAAAAAGATCCATACTAATGAAAATGGATTAGATATGTTTATAAAGACTCTACTAAGGGAGAACTTCAAATTTTGTCGATTAGCCACTCGAATGGTGATGACCTTCACATAGTTGGGAGGAGGAGAATTGATGTGGGTCCCTGCTAGTGGAGACCACAAGTTATAAAGAAAAAAGTCACATTTTGAATAAAAAGTCAAATTTTGACTTTGTAGACACCCAATTTTGGGATGATGAGTTATGGATGTGACAAAGGACTCCAATGATGAAAATGTCATGAATAGGTCTTCAATACTTGAACTTTGAAATTTCAGAGGTTTGATTGCATTTTTCAAAGAAATGATATAATGTTTTGAAGGATTAAATTGCAACATTTTTAAGGACCTAATTGTAAAATGTAAATTTCTTTAGAGGTCTTTTTGTAATTAAATGTTAAAAAAGGAAAAAAATAATAATTTTTTTACAGATCAGAATCAGTGATTTCTAATAAAAAAATATACAATCCCGATCGAAATTGTAGAATTCCAATTAGGTCCCACGCTATTTTTTTATTTTCAATTTTGATTGATTAAAAATTTTCAAAAATTTATTTTCAAGATTTTCAGGAAATAAAGTTTTTTAAAACTGGAATTCTAAAGTATGTTGGATTAGGGTTTTTTTTGTTGGCTCTCTTCCTATATAAGGAGGAGGGGACTCTTTCTTTAAGGGGGGCTCGGGAGACTAATTTTTTTTTTGCTTTAAAAAATACTCTCTACATCTTTTCTCCATATTTTTTTTTGCTTTATAATATTTTTTTCTTGAGATTTTCTTTGTTTTTAAAGCAAGAGCAATAGACTTTTGAAGAGTAAGACATCAAGTTTTGAAGATCCATGAAAAGCAACAGTGATTGATAACACTCTGAGGAGCTAATCAATACTACATCCGTTCATTCATCCCTTTTTCTTCTGTTTCTTTTTATTTGATTATTTAGTTTCACTTTAATCTTATCTAATTTTTATTTTTATTTTATTTAAGCTCTAACCATTGTTTATTTTTTATGCTTATGTAGGTAAATATGGAGGAAAATACATGATAATCATACTTGGAGAATCAAATCCATAAAAGGTCCATAGAATGTCACGGATAAGACCTTGTAGAGATATAGTTTCTACGGTTTTTACATGATTTTTTTTATTTTATTGCTTTATTTTATTTATGATTTGGGGTGTATTAATTATTTTTATTATTATTTTCAATAGATTATTGTAATAGCCCTAATAGTGGGAATAGTGGAATTATGTGTATGATTGCTTGTTTATTTTAATTAATTGGTTAGTAAAATTAGGGTTTCGATTGGGTAATTAATTAAAATCAATGGTGGGAATATATTAATTTATGTTGCATGTTAATGAAAATTAGGTTTTTTAGAAGGAATTAATTTAATTAGTTATTTGATCTTTTATTTAATTGTTTTAATATGTCTTTTTTTTTTTTGGTTTGTTTATTTATTTTTATATGTTTTGGGCCTTAAGCCCATATTAGATTCTAATCCACTTAAATAAGTTTAGGTTTTTTAGGTTTAATTAATTAAAATGCATCATTAGGCCCATAATTAATTAGATTTTAGGTTAGAGATAACTTAAGCCCATTTAGTAAATTAGACATAGGCCCACCTAATTTAATAAAATTAATTAGATTTGACTCATTTACATTAAAGCCTTTCTTGTAGATTTAAGTTCACCTTAGAATTAAAACATGTAGAACTAGGCCCATTAATTTAAATACTTCATAATTTGTAGATTTAGACTCATTTTAAAAATTATAATAAATAGACTTAAGTTCATTTAATTAAAATTAAAAAATTAGTCCTTAGGTCACTTATAAATTAAAACATGCAGATTGAGCTCATTTAATTAAAATTAATGTAGATTAGACTAACTTAGGGATTATATGTTTGAATGAATGCATTATTTACTTGCATTTTCATGACTGGTTTGCCTTGGAGTTAATTGCTAGAATAAGGGTTTATATAAAATTACATGTAAATGGAGGATAATCTAGTAATTCTTAAAGTAATTCTAAATGAACACAAGATTGAAAGAAGTTGTCATTCCATACCTAGAATCTCCTAGTTGTGGTGCTAGCTTTCTTTTAAGGAATCGAGTAATACCTTTTCAATTTATCCTAGTTATTACCATGGATGGCAATTCCTCATCTCCACATCATGTATTTGTGATAGTGGTCAGCGTGTTCTCTACAGCCCTGAGCTCAAACAGTGTCGCGGTTGCTAAAATCTTAGACGCGCTCTAAAACTCGTTGTCTATAGTGGTGATTCCACTAGGGATAAGAGATACTGATTCTACTTGTGTTCTTTAGAATTATTTTATTAATTATTATTTTATTCTTACATTCATTCTGCATGTCCCTATTAATCGATGGTGTTGGTTTATGATTCCATGATCCCACTAGCTTCATGAGATTATAAATTGACTAACCATCACTCTTAGCCTTAACTTGATTCAAGAGAGATTACCAGGCTCATCTGACCAAAGTCTATAACCCAAGTCCTAAAGGGGGGTAGTCTTCTCTCGAGTTTGCAAAGGATGTCGGGCCCCTCTGACCTTGGCATGTGACTCAAGTCTTAAAGGAGGGCATCTTGCTAAAGGAACCTTGAATTTTCACCGAACCCTAACCATATATAATGGCTTAGTTATTTCCCCTAGAATCTACCTAAATTTCATGTGAATGTTGCCATGAGGTATTTCTATCTATAAAGGCTCAAGCTCATACTTTAGAAGCCCATCAGGACTAATAAAAATTGGGCTATACTTTTATACCTAGAAATACTGTTTATATGTTTTACTGCTTTAAGAGAGATTTGGCATGTGTGTCGGTCCCTGATATCCCCTGTTGATATTAAAACTAAGACAAAAAATTCTAGGAAAAAAGACTTGCCATTGAATACATGTATAGGAGGAATAAGGTTGGAAGGATGTATGTACACTGAACTTGACTTGTTACTTGCTACCTGTTGCATAGAATGTGCATCATGCATACATATATACATACATGCATCTCATGCATCATACTAATACTTTATCTTTCAGCCATCATAGATTCATTTGGGTCTTCCTGTGTTTGGAGTTGAAGAGAGAACTGATTTGAGTCCGTAATCAATTGTGAAAGAGATCCTTAGCAAGCTGGAAAGGAGTCCCATCAATCCACTCTACCTAGAAGCTACACAACCCAAACAAGCCAAAGAAATGGAACAACAAGAAGGAGGAAACTGGACCCTAGAGGATGTCAAAGGAGCATTGATGGATGACATAAAAGTGATGGTGCAAGATGAGTTAAGATAGGCTTTGGCTGGATTAATTCCATCACCTACTGTTGTTGTACCTCTTGTAGCCAATCCACCTATTGTGACTAATCCACCTGATGTGGGTACACCATCTGCTAATAATGATAATGCTAGGGAAATGAAACTTGAGGACATTGAGAGCTATATAGTTAAAAAGGTGAAAAGGGAATCACTTGAGCAAGTTCAAGAGCTGGAATCCAAGCAGATGAAAGCACTGACTCAGAAAATGTCCAAGATAGAGGAATTGATGAGAGGACAGGGCATTGGATACTCATTTGATTTTGATGATATGATGCAATTCAAGGAAGATAAATTGCTTGATAAATTGAAAAAGCCATAACTATAGAAGTTTGATGGTACTGAGGACCTGAGGATTCACCTTAGTCAATACATAACTACCACGAGCACCACTAAGGATCCTTTATCTGTGGTTACCAAGCTTTTTGTACTATCCTTGGAGGGTATGGCCGTCAATTGGTATTATGGGTTAGAGAAGTCTATCTGTGTAGACTAGAGAGAGCTATGCACTACTTTTCTAAAAAAATATGACTATAACACTAGGTTTGAAGTGTCTATTAGGGATCTAGAATTGACCAAGCAGAAGCCCAATGAGTCATTCTCATATTTTCTAACCAAGTTCATGAATAAGGCAGAACTAATGAAGAGCAAACTGGCTGAGAAGGATCAGGGTAGGATGATAGTCTAAAACGTGCTACCTAATCTGGTTGAGAGGTTACAAATGATGAATCCCAAGACATTTGTAGATTTTTACGATGATGGGTTGTAAGCTGAAGAGATCAAAAACAAGAAAAAGAAGGTCACTAGGAACACTAGAGTGAGAAATTCCTAACTGGGGGCACACAACAAGGAAATACTAATCGAGTTGTAAGAGTTCATGCTATCCAACAACCCAGGAGATTCTTAAACTTTAATTATCCAAAGTCTTAGATCGTCTCATCCAAAAAGGCCTCCTTAGACCTTTAACCCCACTAGACCACCAAAACCAAATCTCCCTGGCTTTGACCCAAATAGTTATTGCAAGTTTCATCAAGTTGCTGGTCATCAAACTAATTCTTAAATGCACCTCAAACATGAAATCCAAAACCTCATAGATTTCAGAAAAATTCATAAACACTAAAAAATCAAATCCAAACCCAAACACTCAAAATAATCCTTTCCCAAATTATCGAAACATGCCACCTCAAAGAACCATAATGATTAACTCAGGAGTAAGTGAAGAAGAAGTGATAAACTCTTTTAAGGATCTAAACCTTAAAGTCGATGAGAAATCTCTTAGTGCTCCTAAAGATGTGGAAAGAGTATAAGACTTATTGGGTTAGCCCTTAGGCAAGTTTGATTACAAGGTTTTTTATTCTAAACCACCTTCTTTTAATATATCCATTGATATGATCGAGCCTATAAGATGGGGTGATGAGTTTGATGATGAAAAGATGCTAGTCAAAAAGGAGAAATGCATGGTTAAAGTATGGAAAGATGGAAAGAAGGACCGGACTGTTGGGGCTATTGATATTTGGTACAATTCTAATGAGAAAGGCATTGAAATATATAATGTATGGCTTGATAATCCTAAATTTAGTCATGTTACCAGAAGTAAGAAGAGTTATAAACCAGTAGAGAAAACTATAGAGAGAGAAGAAGTTATTGAAAGAGAAGACTTAGATGAATATGGTGATGACCTAATTTTTGAACAGCTTAAGAAAGAAAAAGAAAATGTAAGCATTTAAGAGCTCTTGATGCACTCAAATAGCCATAGGAAAGCCCTGGTTAAAGCTCTAGCTAAGATAAATATCGAAACATTGCTACTCTTAAAGCAATGGTAGCCAAGGTTATAAAGAAAAAGCATATGGTTCTTACTTTCTCTAATGAGGATTTACTTGTGGAAGGAAGGAATCATAATAAAGCTCTATTCATTCCAGTTGAAGTAAGAGGGAAAAGGACCAATTATGTGATGGTGAATGATGGGTATGCAATTAATGTTTACCCACTACGGATCCTACCTAATTTAGGAGTGAAGGTAGAGGATTTGACAAAGTCATACCTTATAATTAGGGCTTATGATGATATCACGAGGAATGTAGAGGGAACATTTATGGCTCCCATGAAGACTAAGCCTATAGAAGCAACGGTGGAATTCATTGTGCTAGATATTCCTGTTACTTATGCCTTACTGTTGCGTAGGCCTTGGTATCATGTTTTGGGAGAAGTGCCTTCAACTGTGCATCAAAAGTTGAAATTCCTACATGAGGGGGAAGTTGTAACTTTATATATGAGTATGTGGTTATAGATAGTTAGAAGTAGGTAGTTACTCCTCCTAGTTTCCAAATATTCATTATCTCAAATGGAATTGCGATAAATCCAATGGTTATGATCATGATTAAGAAGATTAATTATTGACCTGGACAAGGATTAGGAAAAGATGAGCAAGACTTCCTAGAATTACCATATTTCAAAACCCTAGATGATACAAGAGGACTGGGCTATACTGAAGTTGGATTCAGCAGCAAAATGGCAAGAAGAAGGTTTTTCAATAAAATTAATCTCCTATGGAACGTGGGACCTCTGAAGGATAACTTTGTTAAATAAAAGAAGGAGAAGTTATATATGGTTGAGAAGGAGCATGTCCAAGTAGCTGGTGTGGATATCCCTAGGCTCGACGTCTTCAAAAAGTAGATAGTTGAGAGGTTAGTATATGACAGTAAGGATAAGATGATGAAGACAGTTGCTAAAAAGATGAAAGCTGAGGATATTGAAGAGCTACTTTGTCTGCCACCTAATAAAGAACAACCACAGGATTTAGCTAGCATTATTAATAATAGTTTTAGTGATGTTTTTTTAATGAAGAAACTGATGTAATAACGTTCGATTTGTTTAAGGATGAAAACTCTATTTTTCCTATAGTCAATGATATGAATTCTGGTTTGGCTTACTTGTGTGATGTTGATTTTGATGGTCTTGTGCATTTTAATAATGATCGTTCATACATGTTTGACATTAATTCTATTCAATTAGATTCATTAAACATGGGCATAAATGAACAACCAAAACACATTTCTATATCACATGATTTAACTCCTAAAGAGAGAGAAAAATTTGAGAGAATATTAATAAAAAGAAAGGTAGTATTTGCTTAGTCCTATGAGGATATGCCAGGGTTAAATAGAGAAATCATGGACTATCACATTCCAATATATTTAAAAGCTAAACTCGTTAAGCAAAAATTTCGTAGGTTGAGGCCAGAGTGGATAGAAAAGATAAGGAAGGAAATCACTAAGCAGATCCAGGCTGATTTTTTAGAAGTAGTGGAATACCCTCAATGGTTGGCAAACATAGTACAAGTTCCCAAGAAAGATGGAAAAGTCCGAATGTGCATAGACTTTAGAGATCTGAATAAGGCATGTCCAAAAGATGACTTTCCTTTACCCCATATTGATGTGATTGTCGATAATGCAATATCTAATGCAATGTACTCCTTCATGGATGGGTTCTTAGGTTATAATCAGATAATGATAGCAGTTATGGGTAAGATAAAAAATGTTTTTATCATGGAATGGGGGACGTATCGCTATAAGGTGGTGCCCTTTAGGTTGAAGAACATAGGAGCAACTTATTAAAGAGTGGCCACTACCATATTTCATGATATGATAAATAAGGAAGTGGCAGTGTAGGTTGAAAATATGATGGTTAAGTCAGAAACAAGAGAGAGACACTTTGAGGCTCTGGATAAGTTCTTAGCAAGAATAAAAAGATATAACCTAAGGCTTAATCCTAAGAAAGGCATCTTTGGGGTGACTTCTAGAAAGTTATTTAGGCATATAGTCAGCAACAGAGGAATAGAAGTCGATCCAGACAAGATTAAAGTCATCCAAGAGATGCCGACACCAAAAATGGAGAAGGGAGTATGAGGGTTTATTGGAAAACTGCAGTACATCAGTAAGTTTATTACGAGACTTACCATGGTCTATGATCCAATCTTCAAGCTCTTGAGGAAGAATCAGCTAGTAAAATGGAATGAAGAATGAAGAATGTCAAAAAATGTTTAATAAGATCAAGGAATACCTTACTAACCCGCCTGTGTTAAGACCACTGACGCAAGGTAAACCCTTAATCTTATATTTGGCTTTGGAAGAAAAAGCAATAAGGGCAATGCTGGCGTAAGAAGTGTATTATCTCAGTAAAAAGTTCTTGCCATATGAAGAAAAGTTCAATCTAGTGGAAAAGACATGTTTGATAATGATTTGGTCTACAAAGAAGCTAAGGCATTATTTCTAGTCTTATAAAGTACAAGTTCTCTCAAAGATAGATCCTTTGAGGTACTTGTTTCAAGCACCAACTTTAACTGGAAAGATGTCTCGATGGCTAGTACTTTTAACAGAGTTTGATATAGAGTACATCACTACTAAAGTTATCAAAGGAAGAGCAGTAATATAATTTTAGGCCCAGAATGCAGTTGAAGGAAATGGGCAGTGGAATCTAGAGTTTCTAGATGAGAACTTAGAAGTAATAGAACAACGTGAATGGAAGCTTTATTTTGATGGAGCTGTGAATAATAGAGGAGCAAGGCTAGGAGTATTTCTTGTTACACTAGGATGAGAAACCATTCCAATGGCTAAGAAATTAGACTTCAGGGTCATAAACAACATGGCTTAGTACGAGGCATGTATCTACAACGTGGAAGTAGCACTAATAGTTAGAGCTAAAGACCTACTGGTTTATGGAGATTCCATGATAGTCATTAGTCAGGCTAATGAGGAGTGTGAAGTCAAAGAAGAGAGGTTGAAACCTTACATATGCTATTTGAAAAAGCTAATAAGGAATTTCACCAAATTTCTCTTGATGCATTTACCAAGAGATGAGAATCAAATGACAGATGCCTTGGCAACACTTTCTTCAATGTGGGATAAACCGATCGGATCAATGATAAAGCCTTTAGTAATAATGAAAATGAAAGCCTTGTGTTATGGTAAGGAACAAGTCAGGAGTATCCATATAGGGCCAAAAGAAAAGCCATGGTTTTATGACATTTAGAGATTTATCGAGGAAAGGAAATACCTAGAGGAAGCAACTTCCAAAGAAAGGTATGCTCTTTATGTTCTTGTATGCCATTATGCAAGTCATGACAGGATGCTATACAGAAGGATGTCGAATGGAATATAGCTAAGATGTCTTAAGAAGGATGAAGAAAAACAAGCAATGAGAGAGATTCATGCAGGGGTTTGTGGATCTCATATGAATGGGATGATTTTGGCAAAGAAAATTATTCGGCATGGGTATTATTGGATGAGCATGGAAAGGGACTGTATCCGAGTAGTGAGAGAATGTCATCAGTTTCAAGTACATGGGAACCTCAATAATCTTTCCCCTACAGTGCTAAACAGCTTAACATCTTCATGGTCCTTTGCAGCCTGGGGAATAGATATAATAGGGGAAGTAAAACCAACTGGTTCGAACCGGCATAAGTATAAAGTAGTTGTAATTGACTACTTCTCTAGATGGATAGAAGTAGAGTCCTTTGGTACCTTGAAGCTAGACAGATAGCAAGGTTTATCGAGAAGAAAGTCATTTGTAGATATAGGATCCCACATCATGTTGTGACAAACAATGGTGTTTAGTTCTAGGCAAAAACAGCTGAATTATTGCAGAGATACAAGATTAAGCATCATAACTCCTCATCTTATTAACCTCAGGCTAATGGCACAGTTGAAGCAGCTAATAAGAATATAAAAAAATCCTCTCTAAGATGGTGAAAATGCATAAAGATTGGCATGAATATCTCCCTTTTGCTTTATGGGGATATAGAACTACGACACGCACTACTATAGGACAAACTCCATTCTCATTAGTATATGGTTGTGAAGCGGTTTTGCCCATAGAGATGGAAATTAAATCCTTGAGAGTTGTTATGGAAGCAAAAATTCCTGAGAGTGAATGGATACAAAAGAGATTCGATCACCTCATTTCTTTATATGAGAAAAGGATGGATGCTCTACTTCACACTTAGATTTATTAGAAGGGAATAGTGAGAGCTTTCAAAAAATTAGGAAAAATAAAAGCTGGAGATATGGTATTAAAGCAGACAAGGGTGATGTTGTTTAATCCAAGAGGAAGATTCAAACCAAATTAGGAAGGACTATATTTAGTCAAGACGATCCTACCTAAAGGAGTTGTAAAGATATCTGATCTAAAAGGGAATGAGTTCACTGAGCCAATCAATCTGGATCATCTTAAGAAATACTACCTTTAAAAAAAATGTTCTCTGGGTAGAAAACCTAAAAAGGCTAGTCAGGCAAAAGTTAGGACATTCCCACAAAGGGCTGGCGGGGAAAAATTAAGGAATAAAATAAAAGAGATGATCCCGTTGATCAAAAAACTCATAAAGGGCTGATCAAGCAGAAATTAGGGAGATAAAAGTGAAGAAAAAATGTTCAATTAGAAAATTTGAAAGGACTAGCTAATAATAGGAGTTATGTTATATGATGTAATAATGTACTCATTTTTGTCCTAATTAATGAAATAAATTGAAATGATATTTTTTTCAAATATTGCATATTTTATCTTTATTAAAAAGCATAAAGACTTGAAGGAAAAATAAAACATAAGAAATCAAATTTATGAGACCACTATTTTGATTTCTATTTTTTCTTTTGTGACTCATTTAATAATACTTGAGTCCTTTTGTAGCTAGTAAATTTTGTTGGTTCCATAGAATGCATGACAACCCAAGCTTTGTAGTCGTCATTAGTAGTCATGTCAGCATTCAAGTGCATATTTCACTCTAAAGCTCTACGAGGCCATAAGTTCTTCACTTTGTCTAGAAAGTCTTGTCTCAGAGGGAAGCCTTTAAAGTTAGTTATAACAACCACAATGAATAAGGGGCGACCATACTAGCGGCAAAGGCATGAGGGAGAAAGAAAGGTCAAAAAGTGCAACCTAAGAATAGAGACACAGTAGTCATAAAGGTTGATGGTCATGGATTTCAATCTCCACCAAGGACAAATCCAAGTAATCTCAGTATTAGCAGGGCCTTTCATCTAATCAATCCATTGATTCATAGCGTGCCTGTCCCTTATCTTCAGATGACAAGATTGTAAATGATGAGGTTGATAAACCAAAGCATTGGGGGGAGCATTAAGCAGACTCAACTTCTCTTGTAACCAAATCTTCAAGAAAATGCTAAGTTGAAAACCTAAGAGGGTAGCTTAGACAAAAAAAAGTTACATACCTGAAGGAGAAGCAAATTGCCTGAGAGCCAGTTCTGAACCTTGAAATTATCTAACCTAATGATAGTTTCAGCAAGAATGACAGGCATAGGATTAGCTTTAGTTTCTACTTGTTCTAAGATATTGATAATTCTAACATTAGTATCTCCATGAGAAGACACTAGTAGAAACTAAGCATATAAACAGAAGGTGACAGTTTTGATCCAAAAAGCATTGTTCTTTTCTCTAGCTTCACAAGAGGTAATCAGAAAAGGAAGACTAATAGTACCAACATTGTTAGCAAGCATACATATGACATCTGGGGGCATATCAAAAAATGTTACTAGTCTACAAGGAAATTCCATTGCAAGATCAAGAAGAGCAATTGTAGTAGTTATATCCAATGAACATCCAAGAATAGCAGTAAATTCCTCAATTAATCGACATAACTCTTGTCCATTAAATCTAAATACATAGTCCTAAATGTCCTAGAATGTAGTAGCATCATGTAAGAAATTATTATTTATTTTCAGGTGTTGAAGGGACTTCGAGGATTTGCCATGGAAAGGTAGAACTTTGTTCCAATCATCTTCGTTCATGGTCTTGAGAAATTTCTTCATCAAGCTAAAAGTAGCTTGTGTCATGATAAAGAGAAATAAAGAGAAGGATGCATGATAGTCTCATTTGCGACTTTTAAATAGCCTCAAAAGATGATACTGATGAGATTAGGATTGTTCTGGTTATGTTTTCAGAAGATGGACAGGATCATTATTTGTCTCGGTCATTTTTAAGACCAAACTCATGTCAAAATAGGAAAATATGCAGAACCATAATTGAATTCCCGATTGAAATTTTAGAAATTTGATAAAAAATATAGAATTCCAATTGAAATTCTAGATTTTTGATTAAAAATCTAGAATGTTGGTCGGGTTTCCAACATTTTTGGCACAAAAAAGGGCTTCGTCCAAAATAAAAGTTTGAGCTTCATTCATAAAGGGAAACAATTTTGAAGCATCCAAAGTATAGTCATGCTAACATAAGTCCTAAATAAAATCAATCATCCTGAGCTCCAGTATCTGGCTAAGAACTTCATCCTCTAGCTGGATTGTCATTCTGATCTAGGGGCATAGAAGTCCCAATATTATGGCTATCAAAACCATGACCAGCAAGTTGTCATCAAAGCCTCTTATTCTCATGCTCCAGATCCCCAACATAACTCTATTGCATTGAGAATAGTCAAAATCATGCATATCATACATAACATGCATACATTTGCATATTTGGTGTCAATACTAACCCTCTAAGTATTTTTAATCTGCATAGTAAATAATCTTTGGGAAGAGGCAAGACTGTACAGATACTCTGCCTGTGTCCTAGGGACCTATAAAATGAAGTTTACTAATGCAACAACAAGTGCTAGTTTATGTAGGGTTGGAAATGCAAATCAAGCTCACATATGAAGCATCAAGAGGAGAGAAACTAGGAATATGAGCTGCATCAAAGTACATATGCCGCTCAATAGGAGTTTGCACCATAGGAGCCCAATAATATATAAACCTATAAAATAGGGGAACATTACCCAAAATAGTACTCGAGGAAGTATCATTATGAGCAGCCTCACTATAATGAGCAGGCTCAACCTCCTGCTCAGTCTCCTCGGTGTTATCCTCGTTCTCCTCTATAGCAATATCATGGAATTCTTCAATCTATGCAAAAAGTGAATGTCATATGAAGGGATGAAAAAGATGAAATAAAGTAGTGATAGAAAGCATACCTCAACTGGGTCTGTAACAACCTGCTCTAAGAGATTCTTCTAAATGTACTCCTGATAATGACATGAACACTCGATCAAAGTCGAAGCCTCATATCCCTCAAGAGTTGCTATGAGCTCGAGACCAGTCATGCTACTACTCCACAACATTGAGGAGGGAATAGAAGAAGGTACATGCCTCCTGGAAGGTCCCATATGCCAATGATAAACATGCTCACCAAGATACAACATTTGTTAACCATAACCAGGGAATAGAACTCTCATAGTCTCAAGCCTCATAACTATTGTCACAAAATCATATCGCTGAATGTCTTTAGCACCAGCCAACTAATCTAATTTGACCTACAAACTCATTTACTTAAGCTTATTGAAATTTTACAATTAATGAGACACTAAAGATCAAATTTGTCTTACTAAGTCCCACTCTAAGTTTACAAGTCATGCTTAATGCTAACAAGACGAGAGGAACCCTACCTCTGCATCAAGGGAACACTCCTATCAAATATAATGGCACTAAAACCTTGGATCATACTAATCTCAATGCCTCAGATCTGAAAGAGAGGAAATAAAAGAAATAAAGAAGAAAATTTGAAAACAAGCAAAGTTAAAAATGATAGGAGACATATGTGCAAGACGTGCTAGAAACTGCACATTGTCACAGTGCCTTTGTAAACAATATCCAATCTATAGTAAAGATAAGAAAGTACTGCAGATCCCCAATCTAAAGTAGCGACCATAGCTAGATCCTAAAGGGGACTAAGAAGAGCAATGCTAACCTCATGACCAGTCTCGCAAAAGTGAGTAGTGCCAAGTAATATTAGTAAGAAGCATCTCATTTTCTAAAGAATTTAGGGAGGTGTAGTGGTAGGTAGTTTCTTAAAACCCTGAATGAGAGAAGAAAGAAGCATGTTCTTCTAATTCTTCCATGTAGGAACAAACACGACCAAGTCATGAACATAGCAACTCCTAGCATCCTCTGAAAGAGTGTAGTAATGGATATCAAAGGGGACTGGGGCACCTCCAAATGCAATCCCAATAATAGCAGAGAAGCTTATCGAGGAAATAGTCAGCACACCCACTCATGTGTGAAAAGTGTGAGTGGTGTCCATCCATCTCTTGATAAGAGCAAAAAGTGAGTATTGGTCTAACCTACTTCGAGCAGTCGATAAAGTAGCAATGAAGCGTCGAAAGCCAGATGCCCAAATATGCTATACTACCTCTCCAGACAAGTCATGGAATAGTTCTTAAGCTAAGTGAAAGCAACTGGAGAATTTCTATGGTTTCTAAAATATTCAAAAAATGACAAAATTACCTTTTCCTTTTCCCAAATCTCTGATTTTTGTCATTTTTATTTTATTATCATTAAAAAAGTAGCAAAAATCTATTCAAAAAACTAGATTTTCGATCAAAAATCTAGAATTTTGATTGGATTTCCAAATTTTTTATTGAAAATCTGAGAAATCCGATTAGAAATATGAGAATTCCAATATGGAATTTAGAATCCCGATGGGAAATTCAGTAAATTTGAACATATTTTTGAAATTTTAGTTCTGAATTATAAATTTTTCATCAATTATATCTAATTTTTCTAACAAATATTCTATAATTGCATGCATGAACATATTAATTTTACATACTAAAATAAATATGTTTATTGTTGAATTAAAGACAGAGGCAGGAAATTTACCTCATCTATAGCTTGAGAGCATCTGTGATGGTGTAAATGAGTCAAAGGAAGCACGTCTTCACCTTCACAGAGTCCCAAATCATTTTAAGGAAAATGCAAATGTGAAGTGATGGGATCTGATTGCCTAGAACTACTCCCATATAGTCTACATTATGGGTGAGCCATAGGATCAGACGGATTCAAAATCAGACGTCAGATGAAAGAATAATTGAAAGGAAAAAATTTAAAAATCAAGAGAAAATGAAAAGGAAGAGGAAAAAATGAAGAAAGATAGGAAGAAGAGAGAATGAATCAGAAAGAGAGGAAAAATGTGTATATTAAAAGGGTAAATATCCACTTTAGTCCTTTATCTTTCGATTTGCATTCAAGTCCATTCTTTTTCTTGCAATTTAATCCTAAATTGCAATGTCTAATAATTTAATAATTTAATGAATTATTAAATATGTCAGTAGTATAATCAGCATCATACGATCAAGTGTGATGTTTCTTTTCAATTAAGACTATACGTCCGAGTGTAGTCGGCATTGTATGATAGAGTATAATGTACTTTCAATCAAGATTATACGATTGAGTATAATCGGCATCATATGACCGAGTGCGATGTATCCTTTCAATCAGACTATACAATCGAGTGTAGTCGACATCATATGACTGAGTATGATGTATCCTTTTAATTTAAACTGTATGACCGAGTATAGTCGACATTATACGGCTGAGTACAATGTATTTTCAATTCAAACTATACGATCGAGTATAGTTAGCATTGTACGACCGAGTACAATGTATTCTTCTAATTAGATTATATGACTGAGTATAATCAGCATCGTATGACCGAGTATGATGTTTCTTTTCGATCAAGATTATACGACCATGTATAATCAGCATCATACGATAGAGTGTGATGTATCTTTTCATTCAGACTATACGACTGAGTGTAGTCGGCATTGTATGATCGAGTACAATGTATTCTTCTAATTAGACTATATGACCGAGTATAGTCAGCATTATACGATAGAGTATAATGTATTTTCAATCAAGATTATACGACCGAGTATAATCGACATCATATGATCGGTATGATGTTTTTTTTCAATGCAGACTATACATTCGAGTGTAGTCGGTATTGTATGATTGAGTACAATGCATTTTCAGCATCATACAATCGAGTGTGATGTTCCTTTTCAATTCAGACTATACGTCCGAGTATAATTAACATTGTATAACCAAGTACAATGAGTCCCTTTCACCTGAGATTATACAATCGAGTATAATCAACATCATATGACCAAGTGTAATGTGTCATTTCAAGTCAATGTTGTACATTCAAGTATAGCAAGTTCATAAGCAAAAGCTTTGAGGAGCGCAAGTAAGTATCCTAACTTTCAATTAAGAAATTTAGTGCTATTTCACTTTGCTACAATTTGTCAAGAAAATAGCGACAAAGAGGGGCAACTGTAGACACCTAATTTCGAGATGATGAGTTATGGATGCGACAAAGGACTCCAATGATGAAAATGTCATGAATAGGTCTTCAATACTTGAACTTTGAAATTTTAGAGGTCTGATTGCATTTTTCAAAGAAAGGATCTAATGTTTTGAAGGATTAAATTGCAATATTTTTTAAGGACCTAATTGCAAAATTTTAAATTTCTTCAGGGGTCTTTTTATAATTAAATGTTAAAAAATAATAATTTTTTTATGCATTGGAATTAGAGATTTTTTATCAGAAATCAACAATTCTGATCAAAATTGTCGAATTCCTATCAAGTCCCGTGCTATTTTTTTAATTTTTGATTTTTTTAATTTATTTCCTGAATTTTGGTTGATTAAAAATTTTCTAAGGGGGACTCTCTCTTTAGGGGGGGCTCGGGAGACTAATTTTTTTTGCTTTAAAAAATATTCTCTATATTTTATTTCCATTTTTATTGCTTTATAATATTTTTTTTCTTGAGATTTTCTTTTTTTTTTAAAGCAAGAGCAATAGACTTTTGAAGAGGAAGACATTAAGTTTTAGAGATCCATTAAAAGCAATGGTGATTGATAACACTCTGAGGAGCTAATCAATACTGCATCCGTTCATTCATCCCTTTTTCTATTTTTTTATTTTTATTTGATTATTTAGTTTGATTTCAATCTTATTTAATTTTTACTTTTATGTTATTTAAGCTCTAATCATTGTTTATTTTTTATGCTTATGTTGGTGGATATGGAGGAAAACAAATGATGATCATACTTAAAGAATCAAATCTATAAGAGGTCCATGGAATGCCATGGATAAGACCTTGTAAAGATATAGTTTCTAGGGTTTTTTTATGATTTTTTTATTTTATTGGTTTATTTTATTTATGTTTTGGGGTGTATTAATTATTTTTATTATTATTTTCAATAGATTATTGTAATAGCCCCAATAGTGGGAATAGTGGAATTATGTGTGTGACTGCTTGTTTATTTTAATTAATTGGTTAGTAAAATTAGGGTTTCGATTGGGTAATTAATTAAAATCAATGGTGGGAGTAGATTAATTTAAGTTGTATGTTAATGAAAATTAGGTTTTTAGAAGGAATTAATTTAATTAGTTGTTTGATCTTTTATTTAGTTTTTTAATATGTTTTATTTGTTTTTTGGGGTTGTTTATTTATTTTTTATGTGTTTTGGGCCTAAAGCCCATATTAGATTCTAATCCACTTAAATAAGTTTAGGTTTTTTAGGTTTAATTAATTAAAATGCATCATTAGGCCCATAATTAATTATATTTTATGTTAGAGATAACTTAGGCCCATTTAGTAAATTAGACATAAGCCCACCTAATTCAATAAAATTAATTAGATTTCCTCATTTAAATTAAAGCCTTTTTTCATAACTTGTAGATTTAAGATCACCTTAGAATTAAAACATGTAGAACTAGGCCCATTAATTTAAACACTTCATAATTTGTAGATTTAGGCCCATTTGTAAAATTAAAATAAATAGACTTAGGTTAATTAATTAAAATTAAAAGAAATTAGTCCTTAGGTCACTTGTAAATTAAAACATGTAGATTTAGCTCATTTAATTAAAATTAGTGTAAATTACAATAACTTAGGGATTCTATGTTTGAATAATGCATTATTTACTTGTATTTTCATGATTGGTTTGCCTTAGAGTTAATTGCTAGAATAAGAGTTTATATGGAATTGCATGTAAATAGAGGATAATCTAAAAATTCATAAAGTAATTCTAAATGAACACAAGACTGAAAGAAGTTGGTATTTTGCACTGAGAATCTCCTGATTGTGGTGCTAGGTTTCTTTTAGTGAATCGAGTACTGCCTTTTTTATTTATCCCAGTTATTACCCTGGGTGGCGACTCCTCATCTTTACACCATGTCTTTGTGACAGTGGTTAGTGTGTTCTCTAAAGCCCTGAGCTCAAATAGTATCGTGATTGCTAACATCTTGGACGCGCGTTAAACCCCACCGTCTATAGCTGTACCGAATTTAGTGTTGCAAATGTTGAAAAATAACTTTTTTTATTTGCTTCTCATCGAAATGCCTATATAAAGGCATTTGGATATAGAAGCATAAATGTATAAGCAAGCAGCATAGGCAATAAAGAGCGAGAAAAAAAAAGTAAGGTGTGTGCTTGTGAGGGAAACCAAAGCAATTTTGTTTTAATGAGTGTGAGAGAGTTTGAAGGGTTTTGGAAATTTTTCTCAAAGGGTAAGTGACAAAATAGTAAGGCAATTATTTTTAGGGTGTTTAGGAAACACTTTGAGTACCACTATTTTGGTGAGAACTCTTTTATTGTGTACCTCTAGTATTGATTTAGATTAGACTCTCCCATGTACCTAATATTTTTATAGTAGAAGAATTATTCAGATTTTGTCCTATAGATGTAACCCAATAATTAAAGGTGAACCACATTAAAATATTTATGTCATTTTTATTATTTATATGGCGAGTTTTATTGCCTATTTTACTCACCCATTGGCGTGTTTAACTGCCTCCATTTATTTATTTGTTTGATTATTTTTGTAGTAATTTTATTTTGTCTTATGAACATTATTCCATTGCACTAGCTTTGTTAATTTTTCTAATAGTGAACCCAGTCCCATCTACCCATGAGAGAATTTTAATTGATGTTGCTTTCCCTCTACAATGTCTTTTACTTGATCCTTATATCTTTGTGGTACTTGATCCTCCTATTTTCCTATATCTATAATGGCCCTTAACTAGTTCTACCACTCAACCTCTATCTCCTTTAGATTCCTTACCATCATCTGAAATAACTTAAATTCCAAACTCCCAACCTATTAAGACACTACCCAAAAAAAGTCTATAAATCTTTCACCCTTAATGTCTTTCTTGACCGCACTCGTGAATACAAGAGGCAAGGCAATCACTTTATTTCTAAAGGTAAGCCCTCACAACATCTTCCTTTAGCACTTAATAACCTTCTTCTAATGATATTTGCATAATTAATGGTCAGCTAAAGGAATCTTCTACCCCTACTGATGAAGCTAAGGAAGCTTTCTCTTTACGACATGCTTTAGGGTTCTCTTTTTCAAGTCCTGATCATAATGTTATTGAATCCTTATGGCATGGTATCTTTATCGACTTTAAAAGCGGTTAGATATTATAAAAAAAATTTAGTTTGTTCCTTTCTTTATTATTTTTTTAATGGTAGCTATTTTATCTTGGAATTATCAAAATCTTCATAGTACCTCCAAGCTCAATCATCTATGTCATTTGTTGAATTCTAAACATCCAGACATTATTGTTCTTTAGGAAACCAAGTCTCAATCCATTGGCTTCTCTCTTGTTTGAAGGTTTTAGGGCATGGGTCCTATTCAGTAGCATGCTTTGGATGCCTTTAATTTAGCTAGTGGAATTCTTATTTCTTAGGATGAGTAGTTTTTTTACTCTACTATAACTTTTTCTTACCAATATTGGATTGCTATTCATGGATCTTTTCAACAGTAAGCTTTTCACTCTATTATTATTGTTATTTACATTCCATGTTTAGTTACTACTAAGTCACTTCGCTAGCAAAATTTACTAGTTTTTTTGGAGACTACGAATAGTATTCCTGCATTAATTATTAATGATTTCAATCAAATATGCCACCTTGATGAAAGAAGCACTGCTTCTACATTTTTAGATGGAATGCATTCTTTCAACGAGTTCATCTCATATGCTTTTGTTTTAGATGTTCAACTGTGGCTCTTTTTTCATTTGAAGGAATTAAATTTGCTAGAGTAGACTTGATAGAGCCTTGATAACCTTAGACTAGATTGAGGCTTTCCCATTGCTTTAGTTATGGTATTTATCTAGGGATCCTTCAAATTATAACCATATTCACTTTACTAGTATCCATCCTTTAAACCATTCGAGGCCTTTTCACTCTCTGGATTGTTAGTGGGATGTTCTAGGCTTTGATGAAATTGTTTCTCATATACAAAGCTCTATTTCTCCTTTTCTTCCATTGTACCATAAACTTAAATGCTTAAGGAATTCTTTGCATTATTAGAATCATGATGTTTTCGAGGACCTTAATCCCTTCACAAATTCAATAGTAGCTTAATCATCTTAATCTTTTATGTGAATAACATCCTCTTTTAGCTTTGGAGGAATATGATTTTCTTCATCTGACCCAATGTCATTAACATCTTTCTTCTTAGCTTGAGTCTGATTGGAAGTAAAAATCTTGCATTCAATGGTGTCAGCTAGGTGACAAGAACACTCATTTCTTTAATTTGCAAGCTTCTAATAGAAAAAGGAAGAATTTTATTTCTTAATTAAAGCTTAAAGGTCATTTACTTTTTGATGAATTAGGCATATTTAATGCTATTGTTTCTCACTTCAAAAATCATTTCAATAAATTGTCCTATCGATGGCACTATTTTAGACCTTCCATTTGCAAAGTTATCTTATTGCCAAGCCTCTTTCTTAGAGCATCCTTTCTCCATAGAAGAGGTATACCATGTAGTCTAAAGTTATGTGAGGTCTTAAAAAGCTCCAGGTCTGAACAGGCTAAACTTTTAATTTTACAAGAAGTCTTAGTCCACTCTTAAGTCTGATATTTACTCTTTAGTTACTAATTTTTATCATTTTAGGAAATTTCCTAGGGCTTTAAAAACTTCCTTCATTACATTGGTACCTAAATCTCCTAATCCCATGAAGGTGGAAGATTACTATCCTATCTCTCTTATTCATGGAATCTATAAGATTATGTCTAAATTATTAGCAAATCGATTGTCAGGAGTGCTTAACTGCCTTGTAAGTGAAACTGAAATGGCTTTTATCTATGATAGCTACTTTATAGCTAATTTGATAGCTACTTTATAGCTAATGAAGTTCTTGATTCCTATAAAAATGGGAATATTGGTCGTTTTATGCTTAAGATTGATTTTGAGAAAGCTTTTGACTCACTTAAATGGAATTTTTTGTTTTGGGTTCTTTATCAAATGGGGTTTGGAACAAAGTGGTGCAATTGGATCCATAAGTGTCTTTCTAGATCGCGATCCTTCATCCTTACTCATGGCTCTCCTTTTGCTAATTTGACTTCATCTAATGGTGTTCATCAAAGATTTCTACTTTTGCCTCTATTGCTTTCACATCTGTTATTCATTCTTGTTGTGGAGCCTTTATTCATATTGGTTAATTGGATGTCTGATTATGGTCTTATTAAAGGAGTTTCTTTGTTGAGCTTTGGTTCAAATGTTTATCATCTTTAATTTGCAGATGATACAATTTTCTTTATCAAAGCAAATCTTATTTATATTCTTCATATCTTTTATATGATATGCTATTTTTCTCTTACTTTTAGTTTAATGGTTAATTTTCATAAGAGTAATCTCACTGCTATTAATTTGGATTAGCAACTTGTCTTATATACATATGCTTCCATCAAATGTTTATCCACTTCTCTCCCTATCACTTATTTGTGTTTACCTTTAGTTGTCTCTCCTCTTAGAGCTTCTACTTGGGCTCTTATTGTTGATAAGATTAATAAGAAGCCTTCTTTTTTTTAAGGGGGATGTTTTATCTCAAGCTAGGTGCTTATCTTTTATCAAGTCTTCAATTGCTTCTATGCCATTATATTTCTTTTCCATATTTAAAATCCCTTCTTTGGTGGTTAAGGATTTAAATTATTATATTTCTTATTTCTTTTGGAGTGGAGGCTCCTATTCAAGGAAGTGGCATAGGGTGAATTGGTATTATATATCTAAGCCTCGTCACTCTGGTGGTCTCGGTATCATTGATTTCAATTTGCATAATAATGCTCTATGCTTTGAGTGGCTTTGGAATTTGCATGATGACTCATATTCTCTTTGGAGTATTGTTGTTAAAAAAAATATAAAGTGGTTCATGCTGAAAATGTTTTCATTACTTCTGCTTGCCATCCTTCTACCATTTGGCGCTCAATAGCCAACATTGTCTTAGATAACTCCCCTTCTACTCTTCTTATTCTAAAGAGTTTTCATTTCAAAGCTGGTGATTGTTCCATAATTTTTTTTTGGACTAATAAGTGGTGCGGCCCTTCTTCACTACTAATGCAGCAGAAGTTTAAAAGAAATAAAAATAAGAATAAAATAAAAGAACAAAGGGATAAATATTGAAGTTTGTTAATTCACACATGAATGCCAAAAACTAATCTTCTACAACTGGTTGATTTGCACACAAATACCAGGATATAGGCATCAATATTCATTAATTCACACAAAGGAATACCAAAAATTAGGAAAATAGAAATCTAATTATCAATTGAACAAAAACTATCTCACATAGCCCTAAGGCTTACATTTTTATAAGGTAACACAAACCTACCAACTCTAATTTTTATTTAGGAAATAAAAATAAAGACAATTATAGATAAGGTAGGAAATCAAATCCCTAATAATATAAGAAAATCAAATTCTAATCAACACTAAATTAAAATAAAAATTAAATAATAATAATAATAATAATAATAATAATAATAATAATAATAAAATTATATCTACTATCCATTGTTCTGCAAACTTATTCCAATACTTGTTGCTCTGCATCATTCCCTCCAGGGTAGAGAAAATTCATCTTCGAATTTCGCCCAAATATTATGAACCAAATTTACTCACAAATGCATAGAACATTATAGATCCACCATCACCATCAACTTGTAATTCCTTCAAAATAGAAATTAAAGAAGCACAAGAGTAAAGAATTTCATTAATGCCAATAAAGTCAATATATTTAACATTGCCCTCATCATCTTCATTAATATTGGCTCATCTCCAATAAACGCATCTTCATCCTCACCGTCATCAGTATTATAGAATAAGCTCTCTTCATAATACTCTATCGACATGATTAATAAGGATCAGTTCAGCTCTGATACCAAACTGATACAGCGAAAGCTTAAAAGAAATAAAAATAAGAATAAAATAAAAGAATAAAGAGATAAATATTGAAGTCTATTGATTTGCACATGAATGCCAGAAATCAATCTTCTAAAACCTGTTGATTTGCACACAAATATTAGGATATATGCATCAATATTCATTGATTCACACAAAGGAATACCAAAAATTGGGAAAATAGAAATCTGGTTATCAATTCAACAAATACTATCTCACATAGCCCTAAGGCTTATATATTTATAAGGTGACACAAACCTACTAACCCTAATTTTTATTTAGGAAATAAAAATAAAGACAATTCTAGCTAAGGTAGGAAATCAAATCCCTAACAATATAGGAAAATCAAATTCTAATCAATACTAAATTAAAATTAAAATCAAATAATAATAATAATAATAATAATAATAATAATAATAATAATAATATTATTATTATTATTATTATTATTATTATTATTATTATTATTATTATTATTATTATTATTATTATATCTGCTATCCATTGTTCTGCAAACTCATTCCAATACTTGTTGCTCTGCATCAATTACGGTCTTTGTTTCTTGTGTTGTTTTAGCTTTGATCTTCTCAAATTGGATTTTTTTTACATGGGGAATTAATGTAATGATTCTTGGTCTTAGTATCTTAAATGGTGATGGTCCTTATATTATGCTGAGCTAGCTTTTCTTTAGTCTTTACTTGATACCATAAGACATGTTTCCATCTTGCTAGGTGCCCATGATTGTCTTTTTTGGTCTACTAGACCTTCCTTTTTCTATTAATAGTATATATCGACATTTTCTACTCCATCTTAAGTCTTATGATTCAGTTCTCTTGCCTAAAATTTGGCTGAATCTTGTTCATGCAAATGTGGAGTTGTTCTCTTAGTTTGCTATGATGGATGGTGGAGACGTAGGTGCGAGGATGTGAGAAGGGGCCTTTGCGCTATTAATACATGGGACGAATTTATACCTACTAGGGAACACTTGTTTATGGTTAATATTTGCTCTTTTTTAAGGATCAATGTCACTTTTGTGGCTCTTTTGGTGAATCATTTGATCATCTTCTTCTTTTATGTAGCTTTTCTTTGAAGATTTAGTCTTATTTTTTCCAATGGTAGGGCCTTTCCTTTGTAGTGCCAAATCAAGTCTTATTGTTTTATCAACAATGGTGTGGCTTAGTTTGTGGTGTCTTTTGGTGAATGTTTTAGACTTCGTTATTTTTTTGCTATTAGTTTGTCTTTATGGAATCACCATAATAAAATCATCCTCTCCTTGGGTTTTCCTTTTCTTCACCTTGAGAAGACCATTTTTTTACATGTTTCGCTATCGATGAATGCTTTTACTCTAATTTTTTCTCTTTTTAGTATAGATTTACTCCTTGGGTCTAATTATTTATGTACCCTTTCATCACACCTTTTCACATTTATATCCATTTTAAAGAGGCACTAGTTAGGATGTTTAAAAGCCTATAAATACATGAATTTGCCTTTGTTTTAGGTATGAAAAACACTTAGTTTTATATTAGAAGTAATTGGTATTATTAGTTTTATTATTAGAAAGAAGTGGAAGTATTAAGTGTTTAAAGAACATTTAAGGAAGACATCAAGAAGATCATCCAATATCAAGTAATTTCCTAGAGAGCAGTGAGGAGTTCATTAACACAATCTTTTTCTATTTTTGTATTTAATTACTAGATGTTTAAATTACTTTTTTGTTGTTCTTTGATTTTGAATATTATGTGTTTTAGCTATGTCCTTGTTATTAGAATTGAAAGGAAGGATTAATCTATGAACTATATTTTTATCTTGTATAATGCATGAATGATTTAATTTCAATTGAGTTTTGTAATGTGTTATGTATGTTTGATCACCATATATAACTTGCTAATCAAATGTTTGCAATGAGACTTAGGGCATTTTGGTGGAAAAGCAATTGAATTTACTTATAGGTTATGAAAGTATTTGGAGACAAGAAATACACTTTAAAGGGTTAAAGAATTAGCAAGAAACATAATGGTGTTTCTTGACTCTAGATGAAAACACTCTTAATTGACAATGAGAGTTTCTTTTAAGGAATATTGGTTAATTTCTCCAATCATTTGCATGTATCGAATATAGTTCTTGATTAATTCTTAATTGTAATTCTAATATACATTGCTTAAATTTATTATAGTACATTTAGTTTAATTAGAGAAATTTATAATTTTTAGTAATGTTATAATATTTAGGAAATATTAATATCTTCTTTTATATTGTTTGCTTATCCATCTAAGTATCTATTTGGTTAATATGAAATTTTCCCTAAATTGTCTAGTTTTCGACACCTTACTTACTCTACACTTAGTCTTGGAGACTAGGGTATTAATTTTGACCCACATCAAATTTCGGCATCATTGCTGGGGAATTTGATTAGAAATTTTTATTAACTTAGGGTAGAGAAAGGTTGTTTTAGGCCTTAATTTTAATTATTTTTATAATTACTTATTTATTGATTTATGATTGTTTGATTTTGATTTTACTCTTAATAATGTTAACTAGAAGTGTTAATTATAATACTCTATACTTTAACCTAAAATAGAATTAACTTTATGTGTTTTATGTAGGGAAAAAAGACATAGAAGATTAAATTAACAAAATTTCAATAATATGGTTGCACCAGAAAGAAGAATACTAGGTGATTTTACTATGCCCGACATAATGGACAGTTTTGGAGGGATTGTGGCTCCATCTATTGCTAACAATAACTTTGAAATCAAACCAAACATCATTCAAATGGTGCAAAACAATCAGTTTAGGGGTTTACAAGGAGAGGATCCATATGCTCACATATTGAATTTCGTTAATGGGTGTGCTAGCATACTAGTTTCCTTTTCAGTCAAGGAGAAGGCACAATTTTGGCTTACTAGTTTGCCTAGTGAAACAATCATAACTTGGGACCAATTAAAGCAAGCATTTCTCTATAAATATTTTCCACCATATAAAACTACTAAGTTTCATAATGAGATCATAACTTTCAATCAAAATCCTCTAGTGGGAAATGGATGGATAAAATGACTAAGGAGGCTGTTACTTTGCTTGAAGAACTTGCATCTCAAGGATACATGGGTGATGAGACAATAATGGTAAAAGCAAAAGAAGTTTTGGAGATTGTGTAATATCCCGTGTTTTTTTTAAAATATTTTTACACTGTACCGGGATATGCAGAGTTAATGATTTCTGTATTTTATACGATATTTTTATGAGTTGATATATATTTTAAACCTATTTTAATTATTGTCTATTATTTTCAGTATTTTACGTAAAATTTTCCTGGGACTTTCATTTTCGGGGAAATTTCCACGTAAACAATGTATTATTAATTATTTTAAATGTATTTATGGGTTTGCATGAACTCATACATATTTTTAAATTATTAAATAAAGCATGTGTGTGTATATTTATTTAATTAGGGTTTATTATTACCCTAATATTTTATTATTTATTTATTATTATTTGATTATTTTATTTATTATTAAATTATTAAAATTTATTATTTTATTATTATTTATTTATTAATATTTAATTATTTTAATTATTTTCTTTTTTTCTTTTTTTTTTTTCTTTTTTCTTTTCCTTTTTCTTTCTTTTTCTTTTTCTTTCTCTTTCCTTTTCTTTCTTTTTCTTTTTCTTCTTCTTCTTCTTTCTTCTCCCGCGCGGGCGCCGGACCACCATTTCTTCTCACCGCCGTTTCTCCCTCCTCCGGCCACCGTTTTCGACACCGCCGGTCTCTATCTTCTCCTTGAGCTCCGGTGAGTGTTATTCTAGCTTTGGTTTGAGCTAAAATGGTCTAGAATTGCTTAGGTTTCGATTTGAATATTTCAGCCTCTTTGAGTTTTTGATTTTTTTTGAGCTTCGATTTGGATGATTCATGGAAACTTCCTTCACAAATGTTGTTCCTGGTAGTTTAATCTTCATGTATGAATTTTTACAGAATTTTTAGAGGTTGTTTGGATTTTTGGGTATTTTTGAATATTTTAATATTATTTTCTAATTTTCGGAAATTAATTATTTAAATTATGAAATTGGAGTTTATGGTTGAATTAGGTGTTGAAATGAATTATAGGAATTTATTTGGAATTTTTATGAATTTCTAAGTATTTATTTTTAATTATTGAAGTTTAGGTGATTTTGGAAAATTAAGTTAATTGTGTTTTTATTTGCATTTAATTGGTTAATTGAGTTTAATTATTGATATTATTGATAAATATGTTGAGAAAATTAATTTTGGATAATTGTATGATTTTTGGTGAATTTTTGAAGTAATTTAGGTATATATATATATAGGGGTATTTTGGTAATTTTACCCTAAATTGTCTAAAAATGTAATTTAATTGGTTTTAATATTTATTTAAGGTATAAAAATGATTTCTACAAAATATTTAGTATTTTTAACTAATTAAAACTATTTTCCGGGAATTATTTTCAATTATATATATAATATACGGTTTTTCTAACAAAATGAGTTTTAATCGATTTTTACAGTGTTTCAAGATTTATTTTGTAATTTCTACGTATGAAATGTATTTTTATGATTTAAGGATATTTTTAGTATATTTGAATATATTTTCTGTGTTTGTGGACCCCGGTCGACAGATTGTAGTCTGGAGTCCGACCGAGGGGTTGTGATTGATTGTGGTGTTTATTTTTGAAGTGTATTTTCTTTGCAGGGTCGACTCTACTCTTTTGAGTAGAGAGATGTCCATTTTACAGGGGAGGTTCTGTCGGATTTCCGGTAGAATTCTCGTAAAACGTGATATCCAGTCGAACCCTAATTTCCGATTCTGTGTTGAATACTCTAGATTGAATTCTAGGATTTCTGTTAGGGTTATTCTGATGTTGATTAATTATTTCTTGTTTAGTTGCGCCGAGACCGAGGGTTAGTGGACCAGGCCCGTCGGACCTGTCTCGTGGAGCGCATTAGGTGAGTTACTATATTATATATATATGCTTAGGATGCATGATTTAGAAAATGCATGTTTTATTTTGACTAAATATGCATAAATAACATGATTTATATTCAAGTATATTTTTGGTATATTTTTGGTATATAATAAATTATATACATGTTTTATTAATAAAATATATTTAAAATGTTTTTAAATATATTTTTTAGTTTAATTCATGATTTGATTGGATTTATTTGACATATATATACTCAAAATATACCTGGTTTACGTTTGGTATATTTTCGGTATATATATGGTTTATATTGCTATTTCATTTATATCCATGCATCATTTATTTTTGTGAATGAATGTTTTATATTTAAGAATGAAGGATATCAATAGAACGTGCTACCTAGTGGGCAGCACTAGGACCGAGTACGTACCGGTGCGCCTATAGCTTTAGGCTATGTTACTAACTATTTGTGGATATTGGTTTGATATGATTATTGATATGTGTGAGATGTGGTTTGGGTGTGATTGCTGGAGCTCGGTTGACCAAGTGTCTCGGGGCCAATCACACTGGCAGTCAGACTGCTGGAGCTCGGTTGACTTAGTGTCTCGGGGCCAGTCTACTGTCCATATGGATTAAGTGGATATATTTGGAATAAGTGAGCCTGTATGGCTAGAGTGTTGTTTAACACTATTTTCTGAGGTTGCGATATTCTAGGGTTCTATGTGATCCTTCATAAAAGTTGATTTTCAGACAAAATATATAAAATGATTTTTCTGCATCTGTATGAAATTGCCTGTATATATACATATTACTCATATACTGTTGACTGTATGCATTATCACTTAGAGTGTATGTATATATATTATAGTAATTCACTCAGTGAGGTTTGACTCCCCTCCGTTGACTATTTTTCAGGAGAGTCAACTTCCTCAGACCTCAGTAGCAGGTCGATACGCCGGATTTCTTCCGCCCCGGCTTCTTTATGTAAATTGTATACTTGAGTCTTATTTATTTTATCTAGACACTGCAGTAGTTGTGATTTTCAGTAGTTGTGAAATAAAGTATTTGTTTTAAAGAGATGTATTATAGTAAAACTGGATTTGTATAAAGATTATACATTTATGAGATTATATATGTGATGTGATGAGTTTTGAATAGAATCCAGTTGATATGGATGATATTGTAATATTTATGATTTTATTTTCCGCTGCATATTATATCTTTATTGTTATTATTGCATATTTATTTTTATTTTTAGGCTTGCTACGGGTTCCGGATTCGAAAGAATTCCCGTTCCCTAGCGCCGGTCATGGCCCCTGTTTTGGGTCGTGACAGCTTGACACCATTAACTCATTGAATGCAAAGGTAGATGCTCTCACCAAGTTAGTAAGCAAATCTCAAATTAATTCTGTAGAAAGTGCTAGTGTTATTTGTGAGTTGTGTGGAGGATATCTTTCATATTCTTAATGTAATGTGAGTTCTAATGAGGATGTCAGTTATGTACAAGGAGCTTACAACCAAAGAGTAGGGTTGAACTCTAACTCTTATAACCCTTAATGGAGGAATCATCCTAGATTTTCATAGTCAGATCAATCCTCTCAATTAAACCCCTCATTTAACATAAACACCAAACAACCAAACCCACCAGAATTTCCCATGAAACAATAAGCTTTCAACCTTACACAACCCAAATCCAACCTTAAAAACTTTATGGAGCAATTCATTAACCAATAAAAGACCATCAATGAACAAAAGGAGGAGCAATTTAAGCAAATTAACTCTAAACTTGAACAACTTGCTACTTACAATCACATCTGTGAAACCCAAATTGCTCAACAAGCCTTTTCCTCCAATGCTAAACCCTTGGGCAAACTTCCTAGCCAACTAGAGTTTTCACTGAAAGCGACTTGCTAAGTGATCACTTTAAAGAGTGGTAAAGAGGTTGAAAATGTTACTAAAAGGGGTAAGAGAGTGGTTGATGATGATGATGTGGTAAAAATTGAAGCTAGTAAAGGGCACAATGATGAGGTTGTTAATAGTAAAGATGATGTTGAAAGTGTCAAGAAGAGTAAAAAGGAAGATGTCATACCACCCAATGATGATGAACCTAAGGTAGATCTCAAAATGCCACCTTTTCCTCAAATTTTCATAAGACATAGCTTGGTCAAGAAATTTGGCAAATCCTTAATTATCTTAAGGAGATTACCATTACAGTACCATTTATGGATGCCATTAGAGATATACTGACATAGGGTAAATTTTTGAAGGATATCATTAGCCATAAGAGTAAGCTTGAAGATTATGGGTTAGTTTCTTTTATTGAAGAATCCAAAGCTATGTACTCTAAATCTCCACTAAAGCTTAAGGATTTTAGTTATTTTACTATTCTTTATGTCATTGATGATACTCATTTTAATAAAGCTTTATGTGACATTGATGCAAGTGTTAGTCTTATGCCTTATTCCATTTATAAGAGGCTTGATTTATGAGAGCTTAAGCCTACAAATATGTTTCTTTCCATTATAAATAAATCTATAACTTATCCACTTAGCATTCTTGAAAATGTGCCAACTAAAGTGGATAAATTTGTTATACCTACAGACTTTGTTGTCTTGGATATGGAGGAGGATTTTAAAATCACAATCTCATTTGGGAGACTATTTTTTATGACGGTTGGAGTAATCATTAACATAAAAAGAGGCAAGATTACATTATAAGTGGAAAATAAGCATATGGAGTATAATGTATTCAAAATGGTAAAGTCTACACCAATAGAAGTGGCGAGTAAAATTGACTCTTTTGATGTTATTGATGAATGTATTAATGAAGGAATACATAGATGTCTAAAGCAATAACCTATTAAGCATTCCTTAATGCAAGAAGCTAATGTGAACCTTTTGGAGGCAACTTCATACCTTCCTCCTTAAGGTTTGAACCTTTAAGGAAGGATGATGATCTAAAGTCTACTATACCAAGTGAAGAAGTAAAGCTAAAGCTCAAGCCTTTACTATCAAATCTAAGATATGCATGTCTTAAGTCTAACTTTAAATTTCCTTTTATTGTGAGTTCATTTGTGTCTAATAACAATATTAATGCTTTATATGATATGTTACTTAGTTATAGAGGTGCCATTATTTATTCTATAAGTGATTTGAAAGGCATTAGCCCAAAGGTGTGTATGCATAAAATCCTCTTAGAGGATAGTGCTAAGCCTTTTATTGAAGGCCAAAGGAGGCTAAATCCCAATCTCAAGGAAGTGGTAAGAAAAAAGGGGAATCAGACCTCACTGAGTGAATTACCATAATATATATACATGCATACTAAATGGCAATGCACACAGTCAATAGTATATATATAATAAGTATATATACAAGCAAATACACATAAATGCAATAAAATTAATTTATAAATTTTTCCTAAAAAACACAATTTATGAAGGATCAAATAGAACCCTAGAATATCGCAACCTCAAAAACAGTGTTAGACAACACTCTAGCCATACATGCTCACTTATTCCAAATAGGTTCACTTGTTCCATTTGGACAGTAGACTGGTCCCGAGACACTAAGTCAACCAAGCTCTAGCAGTCTGACTGTTAGTGTGATTGGCCCGGAGATACTTAGTCAACCGAGCTCCAGCAATCACACCCTCAAATCACATCACACCTCAAATAATCAAATCTAAATCAATATCCTCAATAGGTTAGTAGTATAACCTAAATACTATCAGCGTACCGGTACGTACTCGGTCCTAGTGCTGCCCACTAGGTAGCACGTTCTATTGATATCCTTCATTTTAAATATAAAACATAAATTTATAAAAATAAATGATGCATGAATTTAAATAAAATAGCAACATAAACTATATATATACTAAAAATATATCAAAAGTAAACCTGGTATATTTTGAGCATGTATACGTCAAATAAATCCAAATAAGTTGCAAAATAAACTAAAATATACCAAGGATATACCTAAAAGCATTTTAAGAATGATTTATTAATAAAACATGCATATAGTTTGAAAATATACCAAAAATAGACCAAAAATAAACTAAAAATAAACTTAAGTACTAACTAAATCATTATGCATATTTAATCAAAATAAAACACATATTTCTAAAACATGCACCCTAGAACATATATATATATAATAGCAACTCACTCTTATTGTGCTCCTCGAGATGGGTCCGATGGGCCTGGTCCACTAGGCCTCGGTCTTGGTGCAACTAAACAAACAATAATAACAGACATCATAATAAACCTAAAAGAAAATCCTAGAAACTCAATCTAGAATATTAGACACATAATTAAAAATCAAAATTCGACCGGACATCACGTTTTACGAAAATTCTACCAAAAATCTAGCAGAACCTCCCCTGTAAAATGGACATCTCACTACTCAAAGAGTAGAGCTAGCCCTGCAAAGAAACACACTTCAAAAATAGACACAGAATCACAATCACAATCCCTCGATCGGACTCTAAACTACAATTTTTCAACCGAGGTCCACAATTCACAGAACAATTACAAAAATATCAAAAATGCCCTCATATCACAAAAATGCATTTTATAAATAGAATTTACTCAATGAACCCTAAAACAGATTAAAAACCGATAAAATTTCATTTTATTAGAAAAATTGTATATTATATATAATTTGAAAATAATTTACGAAAAATAGTTTTAATTAGTTAAAAATACTAAATAATTTGTAGAAATCATTTTCATACCATAAATAACTATTAAAACCAATTAAATTACATTTTTAGCCAATTTAGTGTAAGATTACCAAAATACCCCTATATATATTTATTTACATAAATTACTCAAAAATTCACCAAAAATAATATAATTACTCAAAATTAATTTTCTCAACAAATATCTCAATAATAACAATAAATATATCCAATTAACCAATTAATTTCAATTTAACACATAATTAACCTAATTTTTCAAAATTAAATAAACTAAATAAATTCAAAATAAATACATAAAAATTCACAAAAATTACAAATAAATTTCTATAATTCATTTCAACACCTATAATTGCCATAAAACACAATTTCATAATTTAATTAATTAATTTTTGAAAATTGGAAAATAATAATAAAATAATCAAAAGTACCCAAAAATCAAAATAAATTCTAAAAATTCTACAAAAATTCACACATGAAGATTAAGCTACTAGGATCAACATTTGTTAAGGGATTTTTCATGAGTCGATCAATTGAAGCTTAAAAAAAATCGAAAAGCTAAAATGGGCGAATTGAAAATTTAACAAAAACCTTACCAAATCGAGTTTTAAGCTTAAATAAAGCTTGGAATCGTCTTTTATGGCCTCAAAGGAGTTCAACGACACCGAAAAGAGGGGATTTGGTGGCCGGAATCGCGAGGTGTGGAGGAAGAGGGGACTTTCAGCCAAAATAGCAAGAATTCAGTTCATTGGTGCTGGAGGAGACGTCTACAGGCGGCGGACCTGCTGGAGGAAGAGGGTGGACGTCCAGGAGGCACACCGACGGTAGTCAGCCGGAGTTGCAGTAGGATGGGGGAGAGGTGGCGTCGGGAGGAAGAAGAAGAAGGGGGGGTAGGTTTGGTAATTTTGCAAAGTTATATATATATATATATATTAATAACTTTAATAATTTTTATTAAAATATATTAATATAATATTTAGGAAAATCACACACCACATGTTTTAAAATACACAATAATATATATATGTACACATACACATTCTAATTAAATAACAAAATATTGTATGATTTAATGGAAATAAACCCTAATTTAATTAATTATGTAAATATATGTGCATGTATATATATATATATATATATATATATATATATATATATATATATATATATATATATATATATATATATATATTAATATGACAATTAAAATAATGCATGGACTCATGCAATTTTGAATTTTGTAAATCCATTTAAAATAATTAATATTAAATTACTTACGTGTAAATTTCCCTGAAAATGCAAGTCTCGGGAAAATTTTACGTAAAGTACTTAAAATAATATAAAATAATTAAAATTAACTTTAATTAAATAACAAACTCATAAAATATCAATATTATATACAAAAATTATTAACACTGCATATCCCAATGCAGTATAAAAATATTTAAAAACTCGGGATATTACAGTCTTCTCCCCTTACAAGAATTCGTCCCCGAATTCCAGAAAACAGGATTAAGAAGGAAAGAGATACAGGTAAGAAGCTTGCATCTCAGCTTTAGTCTCCCACGTATGCTCATCAACTCTGTTGCTATGCCACAGAACCTTGACCATTGGAATCTACTTCGAATGCAACTGTCGGACTTGATAATCAATGATCACCATAGGTTCTTCCACAAACGTCAAATCTTCACTCACTTCTACGTTGTCAAGCTATAACACGTGTGAAGGGTCTGAGATATACTTCCTCAACATCGAGATATGAAACACCGGATGCACTTGCGACATCCTCGGAGGCAAATCCAATCATTATGCAATAGTGCCAACTCTCTCTAAAATCTCAAACGGTCCGATATATCTCAGTGCTAACTTACCCTTCCTGCTAAATCTCATCACACCCTTCATCGGAGATACCTTCAGAAAAACACAATCTCTGACCTGAAACTCTACATCTCTGCGCTTAGGATCCACATAGCTCTTCTACCTGCTAACTGCGATCTCTAATCTGTGTTTATTCACGGCGACTTTCTCTGTAGCATCCTAAACCATCTCAGGTCCAGTCAAAGCTCTCTCACCGATCTCATCCCAACTCAAAGGGGATCTACACTTCCTTCCGTACAACACCTTATACGGTACCATACCAATACTGTTGTGGTAGCTATTATTATATGCAAACTCAACGAGTGGCAAATGATCATCCCAACTACCTCCCAAATCTAGGACACACATCCTCAATATATCTTCCAGTGTTTGGATCGTCCTCTCAGACTGACCATCTGTCTGAGGATGAAAAGTAGTACTGAAGTCCAACCTAGTGCCCATCGCTTCCTGTAACTTCTGCCAAAAACGAGAAGTAAACACTGAACCTCTATCTGACACAATGGACACAGGTACCCCATGAAGGCACACAATATGCTTCACATATAACTTTGCCAATCTAGCCACAGAATAGGTGGCTTTCACAGGCAAGAAATGCGCAGACTTCGTCAACCTGTCTACTATCACCCAGATGGTATTATATCCATCTTTCGAACTAGGTAAATCGACCATAAAATCCATAGCTATCCTTTCCCACTTCCATTCAGGAATTAGAAGAGGCTGAAGCTTCCCTGAAGGCTTATGATGTTTAGCTTTAACCTGCTGACACGTCAAACACTTGGCAACATAATCAGTGACATCCTTCTTTAATCTATCCCACCAGTACAAATCTCTGATACTGTGATACATCTTAGTAACACCCGGATGAACGTTGTAGGCTGTAGAGTGTGCTTCCTCTAAAATTTCCTCTCTCAAGTTATCCACGTCAGGAACACACAATCTACCACTGATCCACAACACACCATCACCATCAAGTGTGAAATCAGTGAATTTCCCTGCTCTGACATTCTTTGCAAGCTCTTCTAGAATAGGATCTCGACTCTGAGCTGCTTTAATCCTATCCCTCAGTGCATATCGCACCTTAAATTGAGCTAGTAGTCCACCTGATCTACTAAGCTTCATCATCAGACCTTGATCCACCATCAAATGCAACTCCTGGATCAACGGTCTCCTCTCAACACTGATATGAGCAAGACTGCCTGAGGACTTTCTACTTAAGGCATCTGCTACCACATTAGCCTTGGCCGGATGATATAAGATCTCACAGTCATAATCTTTCAATAGTTCCAACCATCTTCTCTGCCTCAGATTCAGATCTCTCTATTGGAAAATGTACTTAAGGCTCTTGTGATCAGTAAAAATCTCACAAGTCACCCCGTACAGATAATGTCTCTAAATCTTCAAAGCGAAGATCACTGCAACCATTTCAAGGTCATGTGTAGGATAGTTCTGCTCATGCTTCTTCAACTACCTTGAAGCATAGGCTATCACTCTACCATTCTGCATCAACACACAACCAAGGCCAACTCTGGAGGCATCACAATAGACTATGAACTTGTCCACACTATTAGGCAAAGCTAGCACTAGGGTTGTGGTCAACTTCTCTTTCAACAACTGGAAACTATTCTCACAAGCTTCTGACCACTCAAATCTAACATTCTTCTGAGTCAAGCAGGTTAAAGGTGCTGCAATTCTGGAAAAATCCTAAACAAATCGCCTATAATACCCGGTTAAACCCAGAAAACTGTGAATCTCTGTAACAGAAGTCGGTCTAGGCCACTCAGACACTACCTCAATCTTCTATGGATCAACCTGGATACCTTCTTTAGACACCACGTGTCCAAGAAAAGAAACACTTTCCATCCAGAAATCACACTTCGAGAATTTAGCATAAAGCTAGTGATCTCTCAGTGTCTGTAGTACAGTCCTCAAATGATATACATGCTCCTCCATACTTCTCGAATAAACCAGTATATCATTAATGAAGACTACCATAAACTGATCCACATACAGTCTGAATACCCTATTCATCAGGTCCATAAAAGTTACTGATGCGTTAGTCAAACCAAAAGACATCACTAGAAACTCATAGTGGCCATATCGAGTGCGGAATGCTGTTTTAGGAACATCGGCTTCACTAATCCACAGTTGATGATAACCTGACCTCATATCAATCTTAGAAAAGAACTGTGCACCCTGTAGTTGATCAAACAAATCATCGATCCTTGGGAGAGGATACTTATTCTTTACTATCACCTTATTCAACTCTTTGTAGTCAATGCACAGTCTTAGGGTACCATCCTTCTTCTTCACAAATAGGACTGGTGCACCCTAAGGAGAAACACTAGGTCTGATAAAACCCTTATCCAACAACTCTTGCAACTGCTCCTTTAACTCTTTCAACTCTGCAGGAGCCATTCTGTAGGGTGGCATAGATATAGGAGTAGTACCTGGAACCACATCTATACAGAACTCAATCTCTTTGTGAGGTGGTAAACCTAGCAACTCCTTAGGAAAAACATCAGGGAATTCACAAGCAATAGGAACATCTATGAGTGAAAACTTCTCCACTGAAGTATCCCTGACCAACGCCAAATACCCCTGACAACCTTTCCTCAGCAACTTCCTAGCCGTAATAGCAGAAATAAAATTCTGAGGTGCTGAACTCCTATCACCCACAAACTTAAAATCTTCTTCATTAGGAATCCTAAAAGTCACCTCTTTATTCCCACAATCCACTACGGCATAGTGTTGAGACAACCAGTCCATACCCAGAATAACATCAAACTCCATCACATCCAATAGAATTAAATCAGCGGGTAATTCTCTATCTCCCACGAGAACTAGACAACCAGTAAGAACAATATTGATGTCCAAAGAATCACTCAAAGGAGTGGCGACAGATAAGGGAAAAGCCATCCTCGAAGCTTGCTAACAAGACTTGGAAGTAAAAATAGGAGAAAAAAATGAATGCGTGGCACCCGGATCAAACAAAACCCATGCATCCAGGTAACAAACAGAAACAATACCTGCCACAACTGTATTGGATGCCTGAGCATCTTGCTGAGTGAGATGAAAAACTCTGGCCTGTCCTCAACCTCCCTGCTGACTGGTAGAAGTCTGGCCAACACCTCTGGCACCTCCTCTAGCACCTCTACCACGACCCTGCTGTGGGACAAGCTAAATGGAACTCTGATGCTAGGCTGGAGGCAATTGAAATGGCATGGGTGCAGCACTAGCAATCGACTGCTATGGAAATCATAGAATCTGCAGTTGCTGATACCCAGAATAAGGACACGATTTGGCATAATGTCCTGTATGCCCGCATCTGAAGCATGTCAGTGGTGTCATGTAACACAGTCCTTGATGGACTCTACCGCAGGTCTGGCAAACACTAGCAGCTAACTCAGAACTGTGACCACTGCTGCTGCTTGAAGCACCTGACCCAAATCTAAATGGTCTACGCTGACCTCCACGGCCATGTCTACTGCTCTGATGCACTCGCTGATGCTACCTCTGACTCTGCTGAGTCGGACCTCTCTGCTGACTACTCGAACCAACATGAAAACTCGAATATGGAGTAGCCTGCAATCCACTCGATTGAACTCCTAGCTGGTAATAATCAAGCATCGCTCCCTGCCTAACATGCCTCAGCTCAATCTCCTTGGCCAACTTAATCACAAACTCGAGAGTAAGGCCCGTTGTAGGCATACCAGCAAAAGCAGAACCCAAACCAGTAAAATCATAGGTAGTGACTACAAAATATTGATCTCGCATCATATCCTCTGCATATCTACCCAACCGGAGAAACTCTCGGGTGTACTCCTCTACAGATCGATCACAGCGAGAAATACTGGTCAAACGGAGACGATAGCTCATATGGAGAGGCTCTAGACAGAATCTCCTTATAAACCGCTCTCGAAACTGAGCCTAGGTCATCATCATCATATAGGGCTGAATCATCTGAATGAACCAATCTAGAGCTGGTCCCTCGACAGAAAGCTCAATGATCATGATCCGTTGGTACTCGGTGTGAGCAGTCCGAGTCCTCATCTCGATTGCGTGCAGAAAATCTAACGGATCGGAAATCCCATCAAAGGCAATCCTACCAACTCTGGCATAGAACAAAGCTACCTCAGGGTCAGACATACCATGCTAGTAGGTAGGCTGAATAGGTGGAACAACTAGAGGTATAGGAACATCCTCAAACTCAGGCTCAACAGGCTCCTCGTCCTGTATCTCTCTCTGCCTATGGTGACCTGCTGCTCCTTGAGGTCTACCTCTGCCATGACCTCTATGTCTAACTGGCTGCTCAGGAGGTAAAACCTCGTCCTAAAAAGACTCATCATCCTTAGCCTCAATGACCGGCGGAGCGACACGCGCTCGCCTCCTCATTCTAAAAAGACAAACGGAAGACTCAGATAAAATAGACAACGAAGAAATAATGTAGAAAACTAAAGCAAGGAATACTCATCAAGACATACTCGAACCTAATTCACTGCAGTAGTTTAACTGAAAACACAACTTTGAAAACTAGGGCCACAACTCACACAACTAAGCCCTGACACAAAACTCTGCTCTGATACCAACTATGTTAGGACCCAAAATAGGGGCTATGACCGGCGCTAGGGAACGGGAATTCTTTCGAATCTAGAACCCATAGCAAGCCTAAAAATAAAATAAACTCGTGCAATAATAATAATAACATAATTAAAATAATATACAGTAGAAACAAATCATAAATATTAAAATAATATTTGCATCATCTGAAATTAAATCAACACTCAACTCCTCATATATATGGATAAACTTCTAGTACAAGTTTCCAGTTCAAATTCTTAAAATACATAACTCACGCAAATATAATACATAAAATCCATAATTTATTTACAACTACTGCAGTGTCTAGATTATAAAAATAAAACTCAGGTGAGCAGTTTACATAAAGAAGCCGGGGCAGAAGAAATCCGGCGTAAAGACCTACTACTGAGGTTTGAAGATGATGACTCTTTTGAAAAATAGTCAACGGAGGGGAATCAGACCTCACTGAGTGAATTGCCATAATATATATACATGCATACTAAATGGCAATGCACACAGTCAATAATATATATATAATAAGTATATATACAAGTAAATACACACAGATGCAATAAAATCATTTTATAAATTTTTCCTGAAAAACACAGTTTATGAAGGATCAAATAGAACCCTAGAATATCGCAACCTCAAAAATAGTGTTAGACAACACTCTAGCCATACAGGCTCACTTATTCAAAATAGGTTCACTTGTTCCATTTGGACAGTAGACTGGCCCCGAGACACTAAGTCAACCGAGCTCCAGCAGTCTCACTGTCAGTGTGATTGGCCCCGAGACACTTAGTCAACCGAGCTCCAGCAATCACACCCTCAAATCACAGCACACCTCAAATAATCAAATCCAAATCAATATCCTCAATAGGTTAGTATTATAGCCTAAATACTATCAACGTACCGGTACATACTCAGTCCTAGTGCTGCCCATTAGGTAGCACGTTCTATTGATATCCTTTATTTTAAATATAAAACATACATTCATAAAAATAAATGATGCATGAATTTAAATAAAATAGCAACATAAACTATATATATAATAAAAATATATCAAAAGTAAACTTGGTATATTTCGAGTATGTATACGTCAAATAAATCCAAATAAGTTACAAAATAAACTAAAATATACCAAGGATATACCTAAAAGCATTTTAAGAATGATTTATTAATAAAACATGCATATAGTTTGAAAATATACCAAAAATAAACTAAAAATAAACTTAAGTACTAACTAAATCATTATGCATATTTAATCAAAATAAAACACATATTTCTAAAACATGCACCCTAGAACATATATATATATAATAGCAACTCGCTCTTATTGCCCTCCTCGAGATGGGTCCGACGGGCCTGGTCCACTAGGCCTCGGTCTCGGCGCAACTAAACAAACAATAATAACAGACATCATAATAAACCTAATAGAAAATCCTAGAAACTCGATCTAGAATATTAGACACAGAATTAAAAATCAAAATTCGACCGGACATCACGTTTTACGAGAATTCTATAAAAAATCTAGCAGAACCTCCCCTGTAAAATGAACATCTCTCTACTCAAAGAGTGGAGCCGGCCCTGCAAAGAAACACACTTCAAAAACAGACACAGAATCACACTCGCAATCAGTCGGTCGGACTGTAAACTACAGTTTACCGACCGAGGTCCACAATTCACAGAACAATTTCAAAAATATCAAAAATGCCCTCATACCACAAAAATGCATTTTATAAATAGAATTTACTCAATGAACCCTAAACCAGATTAAAAACCGATAAAAATTCATTTTTTTAGAAAAATCGTATATTATATATAATTTGAAATTAATTTACGAAAAATGGTTTTCATTAGTTAAAAATACTAAATAATTTGTAGAAATCATTTTTATACCCTAAATAACTATTAAAACCAATTAAATTATAGTTTAGCCAATTTAGTGTAAGATTACCAAAATACCCCTATATATATTTATTTACATAAATTACTCAAAAATTCACCAAAAATAATATAATTACTCAAAATTAATTTTCTCAACATATATCTCAATAATAATAATAAATATACCCAATTAACCAATTAATTTCAATTTAACACATAATTAACCTAATTTTTCAAAATTACATAAACTAAATAAATTCAAAATAAATACATAAAAATTCACAAAAATTACAAATAAATTTCTATAATTCATTTCAACACCTATAATTACCATAAAACACAATTTCATAATTTAATTAATTAATTTTTGAAAATTAGAAAATAATAATAAAATAATCAAAAATATCCAAAAATCAAAAGAAATTCCAAAAATTCTACAAAAATTCACACATGAAGATTAAGCTACTAGGATCAACATTTGTTAAGGGATTTTTCATGAATCGATCAATTGAAGCTTAAAAAAATTGAAAAGCTAAAATGGCCGAATTGAAAAATTAACAAAAACCTTACCAAATCGAGTTTTAAGCTTAAATAAAGCTTGGAATCATTTTCTATGGCCTCAGAGGAGTTCAACGACATTGGAAAGAGGGGATTTGATGGCCGGAATCGTGAGGTGTGGAGGAAGAGGGGACTTTCGGCCAAAATAACAAGAATTCAGTTCATTGGTGCCGGAGGAGACGTATGCAGGCGGCGGACCTGCTGGAGGAAGAGGGTGGACGTCCAGGAGGCACACCGATGGAAGTCGGCCGGAGTTACAGCGGGATGGGGGAGAGGTGGTGTCGGGAGGAAGAAGAAGAAGGGGGGGTAGGTTTGGAAATTTTGCAAAGTTATATATATATATAACTTTAATAATTTTTATTAAAATATATTAATATAATATTTAGGAAAATCACACACCACATGTTTTAAAATACACAATAATATATATATGCACACATACACATGCTAATTAAATAACAACTATATAATATAGTATGATTTAATGGAAATAAACCCTAGTTTAATTAATTATGTAAATATATGCACATGCATATATATATATATATATATGACAATTAAAATAATGCATGGACTCATGCAATTTTGTAAATTCATTTAAAATAATTAATATTAAATTACTTACGTGTAAATTTCCCCGAAAATGCAAGTCTCGGAAAAATTTTACGTAAAGTACTTAAAATAATTTAAAACAATTTAAATTAACTTTAATTAAATAAAAAAATCATAAAATATCAATATTATATACAAAAATTATGAACACTGCATATCCCAATGCAGTATAAAAATATTTAAAAACTCGAGAAATTACATTTCTTATCTGCAAAATTCGACAACCACCACCATCCAAATAACCACTTCACCACCACCTTAGCATTGAACAGTCACCATCAGTAGCACTGGCAGCAACAGCAGAAGTAGCAGTACAGACATAGTGGAGACAGCATTGTGTGAACAGTGCAGTCCTGTCGCCACTAAGGAAACCGATCGAGTTTAGGCTTGTTTCGAAGCTCACACTACAAGCTTCGATAATATGTAGTTAGTTTTGAGTAAATTGACTGGTAAGAACTCTGAAAACTCGATTTTATATTTATGTCAATATATTTAATTTGATTTTTCTTATTAAATTTTATTTTATTTGGAGATGTGGTAGTTAGAGAAATTGATTTTTAAGTTAAGATCTACCTAAATCTTATTTTTATTTGTTTTTTGAAATTATTAAAAAATAAGTGTTTTCGAGTTCAGTTATTATTCACACAGTTCCGAGTTTGAAAATTTTCTTATTTTTATTAAATTCTATATATTATTTAGAGCAAGTTTATGAAGGAAGTTTATTTAAATTACGTACCAAATTTTTATTACATGTCACGACCCGAATCTAAGGGCATGTGACCAACACTAGAGAATGGGGAAGTATAAAGCTACCGAATCCCATAGTAAGCCTTAAAAGAAAAACGTGGAGTATTTAAACTTTGAAACCTTACAATAAATAATTAACTCACAATGCACATTATCAAACAGATTTTTCTCAATATAATTTAAACCATAATATCTTAGTGCATAAAATAAATAAACATCAATTATACAAATAATATCTCAGTACATAAATTATAAATACATGATATCTTAAATAAAATATGCAGTTATATAGTTTTATCTACTGCGGTATATGAATATAAATACAAAACAACTAAGTAGGCCTACGTAGAATAGTCGGTTATGAAGCTACACAGTGAAGAGAAGTAGGCCTAACAAAAAAATTCCAAACTCCTGAAAAAAATAAATTAAGGGGAGTCAGACCTTACTGAGTAAGTTAATAAAAAAATATGAATGCTGTTTGGAAATCTCATTAAAAATAAATTTTTATGGAAATATAATATAATTATAATTTTATTCAAATAATTTGATATACATATAAGAAATCCATTTTTCAAAGGAAAGAATTAAATATTTAAATGCTTTTAAAAATATTTTAGTATAAAAATTTGGTAGAACCCGATTTATCAATTTATTCAACAGTCATACGACTCACTTATATTGAAGACTGCCAGATCCCGAGAGTAAAATATCACCAAGATACACAACCGTAGTCATATCACTTAATCCAATATCACTGGCGGTGTTTGAGAGCAAAGCATCATCAGACCATCGGCCCCAGTGATTTAATAAATATTAATTCAAATTATACTGGCAATGTCTGAGAGCAAAGCATCACAGACCTTCGGCCCTAGTATTTATTAAATAATCAAATATTATACTACTGGCGATGTCTGAGAGCAAAGCATCACCAAACTTTCATCCCCAGTAATATAATTAAATAAACAAATATTATACTGGTGCACACACGGTCCTGATGAAACCCATAAGGTAGTATGTTCTATCGTAGTTTTTTTAAAAATAAATAAAACAATGAAAATTACAATAAATAAAAAATAAAATAAAATAAAATAAATCAACTATAAATTAAATCATGCAATAATATATGAAGAATGTTGACTAAAATCTCGTAAAATTAAATTCATCAGAATTTAATATGATTTAAATTGAAAGACCCGACACTCAAATCAAATATTAACTTATAGGATAAAGGCGCTCCTCTGGCACATCATATCCGACCTCGACTGGTAGACACGACTGCAGAGGCGGCTAGAAGACAAAAAAGGAAAACGACTATCAGAAAAAATAGAACCCTAACTTTTAGAATTTTTAAGGAAGACTCGACTCGAACTCAAAATAATAAATTTAGGATTGACCCGGTTTCACGTTTTATGAGAAATCTATAGAAAATTCGGCAAAATTTTCTCTATAAAATGGACATCCCTCTACCAAAGTAGAGTCAATCCTGCAAGTAAACACACTTCAAAATTCCAAAGTAGCTCAACACCTCGGGTTGGGACCCCAAACTACACATTTTCCAACCGAGGTTCACAAAAACACAATTAAGCAAATATTAAATATTAATATAATAAAATCACCAAAAACTATAAAAATTAATAATAAATCATAATATAATTTATTCAATTGTCAAAACACTAAATACATTTATTTTCACCATAATTTAATAAAATTTCAATTAATAATATAATATTAATAAAAACCTAACTTCCCAAATATTCAACATAATATAGGCAAATTCAAAATTTAATTGGCCCCATAGTTTAAATATACTATAATATTAATTAAAAACTCATTTAATCACAAAACAATAAATAATTTAATATTGAATATAATTTTCAAAAATTAGAATTAATTAGTTAAAAATAGTAATTAATTTATAAAAATTATTCTAATACTCTATAAAATTCTAAAACCATTTAAAATGTAATATAACTATATTTTCAACCAAATTACATAATTACTCCCAAAATTCCAATATTCACATAAACATAATAATTCCTCAAAAATAATATTAATTTACTAAAAATAATTTATTAACACATAAATTATTAACTTAATATACTAATCACTAATCACTCAAATTTCAACCAAAAATAATTAATTAACATAATTAACAAAAATTACAATTTATATTATTAAATATTCAAAAATACCCATAATTAAAATTAACTAAAATAATTTCAAATCAACTAAGTACATATAGATCAACTCAAAAACCAACCAAATATTAAGAAATAAGTTAAGAACAAATTACATTAATTAACTAAAAATTAAAATAAACACAATAACTAATAAACAACTAACGAACAACTAACAGTCTACTAACAAACAATTAACAGTCTACTAACAAGCAACTAACAGTCTACTAGCAAACAACTAGGAAACAACCTAGAAATCAACCTCACAACTCAATTAATTCAGCCTAAAACTCACCTAAAACAGAAATCTAAGACAAGGAGGGTTGCTGTTGTCTTTGATGTTTGTGTCCCTGCTATTGTTGATGTTGTTCTTGTTGCGCAGTAAGAAGAAGAAGGAAGTAGGCTATGGTGAGTTGCTGGAAATGATAAGAAGACATCAAGAGAGGGCAAAATGGGACAGCATGAAGAAGAGAAGGAAAAAATAAAGGAGTAGCATGAAGGGATGGGGAAAAGAAAAGTCGGGTGGGTTAATCTATTACACACACACACACACACATATATATATACTACTCTAATATAAGCCACACAATATATGTCTATATATATATATACACACACACATATAACAATAATAATAATAACTCTAGAAAAAAAATAATGCTATGAAAATAATAATAATAAATAACAATAATGCTATGTAAATAAAATGAGATAGAAATAATAAATATATTAATAGTTTTCAAATAGAATTTTAAATTTAGTACTTAAATATAACAATTTAATGTAATAATAACAACATTAGATAAAAATTATTAATAACTTTGCAAACCTCGAAATTTAATTATACAAAATAATTTTAAAAAAATTCGGGTTATTACATTATGAATTTTTTAATGTTTGTGTAAAAAATAGAATTTTTGGAGTAATTAATATAAAGGAGTAAATTTTATATTTTCATTGAAATTATTAGTAATTATTGTGTTTTAGATAATTTTTTAATAATAGTTGGTATTAAAATAATTTTTATAAATTAATTACTATTTTTAACTAATTAATATTAATTTCTAGAATTATATCTAAATAATAATTTTAATTATTAATTTTAAAATTAAATGAGTTTTAATTGTTCAAATTAGATAATTTAATAATTTAATTGATTATCGGTAATTAAATGCTATTTAATTTAAAATATTTAAAAGAATGGATTTTATTAATATTATTTACTTATATTTGAAATTTTATTATTTAATTTGGAAAATAAATATTTTTGATGCTTTTATTATATAAATAAGTTGATTTGGATATTTAAATGAGATTTTTTATAATTTTGGATGAATTAATGGTATTTATTATTAGTTTATTTGTTGTGGTATTTGATTGAATTTTGATAGTTTATGTCTATATATGTATTTTTGGAAGTTAGTAAATTATTTGATTTTAATTGAAATTGTTGTTAATTATTTAGTTTTGAACTATTTATGGATTAATAAAAGTATGCAAAGTAATTTTTCATATTATTTCCCATTTATTAGTTAATTTGTGATAATTTTGGAATAATATATAAATAATAAATTTAATTTTTTTATTTTTGAGCTCAAATGGGTATTTTATTATTTTATGATGTTAAATCTATGCTAATTTAATTGTGAAATGGGAATTTTATTCCATTTATGAATCTTATTAGCAAATATTATTTAAAAGTTGGAATTTTATTATTTAGTTGGAAAATAAAGGTTTTTAATATTTTTATGAGACATTTTGGTGATTTGGGAAGTTATTATATTTTTATATAGTTTTTTTTTTATGATTTTTGGGTGAATTATTTGAAATTATAATTATTTTTTTATATACATGTGAGGATTGTTGAGGCTCGATTGGACATTATAAATAGTTCGGGGGCCCAACCCAAGCAATTGAATTTATTTGTTATAGAAGTGATTTTTTTGTGTAGGATTAGCTTCAGTTTTAGTAGATAGACGTCCGTTTTATAGGGGAAAACTCTGCCAAATTTTTTGGTAGATTTCTTGTAATAATCCTAGTTTTTAAATTAATTTATTTTAAAATGAGATATGCAATATTAATAAATTCAAAAGTTATATTCGAGTATTATTTCATTATTTAATTATTGTATAATATTGTTCATTTTATCATTATTGTTATTATTATTATCATTATTTTTATTAAACTACATTATTTGCATGGTTATTTTTATGAGTGTGCATTATTTATTGTTGTGTTATATATATGTGTGTGTGTGTATATATATATGTGTGTGTGTGTATATAATGCATGTGGTGGATTAATACATGTAACTATATTATATTATTATAATATATGTATATTATATACATTATACCTAAAAAAACAGTCTTCTTCTCTTCTCCTGGTACAAGCCTAAACCACAACTATCACTGCGTCTCTCGCTGCACTACCACCATCCACACCGTCATCTCCTCCTTCTTTCTCGTCACCGTTCAGCCAGAGGAGCAGCTCATTGACGTCTGCGTTGAAGGAGACCGAAAGTTGCCGAAACTTCTATAAAATCCAGCCAACCTCTATTTTTGGCTACCATTTTCTTTGATTTCGATGTCTTTCTCTTCCTTTTGCACTGGTGAGCATCATTTCAAGTTTAGTTTGAGCTTTGATTACCATTTTCATGAGTTTTTGTTGATTTCTAGTTTTTGAGTTATAGGGTTTCGAATTTTTTTCGCTTGAAAGAGCTTGAATCTTGCAAACTCCCTTTACAAATGTGATTCATAATAGCTTAATCTACCTCTATGAATTTTTTTGTGATTTTTTGGAATTTATTTTGATTTTTTTGAATTTTTGAATATTTTATTATTATTTTATTAATTTTTTTAAATTAATTTATTAAATTATAAATTTGGTATATTTGGAGTTATTATTAATTATTATTAATTTTAAAGTAGAGAAATTAATTTTTGAAGAATATTATATAATTTTTATGAATTTTTATAGTTTATGCCAAAATTGAATAATTAGGTTAGAGTTGGATTTTTGTTGGAATATTGGTTTAAATATGTGTTCTAATTAATATTAGAAATATATATGATGAGAAAATAATTTTTATGCATTTGTATAATTTTTATAGAATTTTTGAGTAATAATGGTATATTATGTATATTTTTGTATTATAGTAGTAAATATATAATTTTGTGATAATTATAGTTAAATAATATATTTTAGTTGGTTTTAATAATATTTAAGGAATTAAAAGTATTTTTACAAATTATTTACTATTTTTAACTAATTCACACTAATTTTTGAAAATTGTTTTCAAATAATATATGATATATTATTTTAGTAATAAAATGGGTTTTAAACTAATTTTATTATATAATTAAACTATTTAAGCAATTAAATATGAATTTTATTAATTAGAATTAAGTTGTGTTGTTTAGTTAGGTTGTGAACTCGGTTGGGCTAAATGCAGCATTAGAGAGCCAACCCGAATATGATTGAGTGTGAATGCTAGAAGTGCGTTTTTCTATGCAGGAATGGCTCTACCTAGGGTAGAGAGATGTCCATTTTATAGGGGAGACTCTATCGAAATTTTAGTAGATTTTCTTGTAAAACTTGACATCTTCCGTAATTTCCTAGCATAAATTAGGGTATTCCAATCTATCGAGCCTTATCCGGTTTTCTCGAGTCATCCTAGAGTCTCGTAAATTTTATTAATTTCCCTTCTTATTCCATAAATATGAATTTAAAAATGAATATGTTATTTTTAGAGAGTACCGGAGCAGGAGCTTCTGGATCGAGGCAAACGCGCGGTCGTCAGCCGTCTCGCTCATCTTGTAAGTTAATAAACTGGTATGTGCGTGTGTTTTCTTTAAAAATTGCATGCGCTTATATTTTTAGTATTATTTACATTATCAATTTGAAATAAATGCTGCTATCAAGAATTTTGTTACAATTTATTTATTTATTTAAAAACTAGTTTTGAGAAATTTTGATAGAACGGGTTACCTGGTGGATTTCACCAGGACTGTGTGCAAATGGTGGAGATTGAGAGAAGGATCCAAAAATATGTATGACTTGTGGTTATAAATTGGGACGGGTGCCTCAATGGAAGCCTTAGCTCTCAAGGATCGCTAATGATGTGGAAAGTTAAGAATGGACTGGGATGGGTGCCTCGGTGGATGCGTTAGCTCTCAAGGACCACCAGTGACATGTGCTTGGATTAACTGCGGCTTGGTGCCTCGATTGATGCCTCTACTCTCGAGGACCAATAGTCCATTTGGATTAAGTGGGCCCAATTGGCCATTTAGAATTGGGTTTAGGGTTCTACCGAGATTTTTCAAAAGCTATATATATATATATATATATATATATATATATATATATATATATATATATATATATATATGTTATAAATTATTTTCACTATATCTATACGATTTTCAAAAAGGTTTTCAAACCATACAGCTCTTTTATTAACTTACTTAGTGAGGTCTGACTCCCCTCAGTTTATTTTTTTAGGAGTTTAGAATTTTTCTGTCAGGCCTACTTCTCTTCGCCATGTAGTTTCATTACCGACTATTCTTCGTAGGTCTACCTAGTTGTGTTGTATTTATTTTTGTGTACTGCAGTAAAGAAAACTGTATAACTGCATATTTTATTTGGGACATCATGTATTTATAATATTATGTATTGAGATATTATTTGAATAACTGATGTTTATTTATTTTATGCACTTTGATATTATGGTTTAAATTATATTGAGAAAAATTAGTTTGATAATGTGCATTGTGATTTAATTACTTATTTTAAGGTTTTAAAATTTAAATATTCTGCGTTTTTCTTTTAAGGCTTACTACGGGATTTGGTAGCTTTATGATTTCCCATTCCCTAATGCTGGTCACGTGCCTTGGGTTCGAGTCATGACAAAGTTGGTATCAGAGCGTGGTTCGATTAATTATCTATGTCTATCTTTCCGTGTAACTACTATAGTACATTAGGTTGATAATTATCTTTGTGATATGCTTATTTCTAAATTTCATGTATATGTTAAATACTCTTATCTTCTTTTGAATTTGGTTTTCTCTGTCTTTTTTAGAATGAGACATGTGCTAACAGACCCCATTGCCTATAGAATATTTGGGCTTGATGAGCAGTCCATACATGATGAGGCTTTTCCTCCTGCTCCGCATCGTTGGGGTAGAGGTAGAGGTAGAGTTAGGGCAGCTACAACTGAGGTTCTTGATCAGCCGCTAGTAGAGCTTGAAGCTCTAGCTGTAGACCTTATGGCTTTTGCAGCTAGTCTAGTAAGAATTAATTAGGGTCTTGCATCTTTAAATTAGGCAATACCAGTAGTGCAGCAAATGTTATAGTAGAGAAATCAGGAGATATCACACACTTATGTAGCACTTCTCTACTCTTGGATTGGTAGAGTTTCTTTTGATGGTACTGGTGATGCCTTAGACTTCATTAATGCTATTGAGGCATGTACCAAGACAAGACATATGGACTACCAGCGAATCATGATTTTTGAGCTGTCAGTCCAAGCGATAGCCCAAGACTAGTTTATGCAGTCGATTCAGCCGTTCATACATGAGTTGACTTGGCTAGAGTTTAAGGATCGCTTTTTAAGATTTTTCTGTCCTCCAGCCACCAGGGATGCCTACATGTGGCATTTGCTTCATATCACGAGAGGGATAGGTTTATTGAGGACTACACCAGGGAGTTTAACAGGTTATCCCGACACATAGAGGATATTAGGAGAGATCCCTATAGAGCAGTCGAGTTATATATTAATGGTTTTGGGCTAGCTTTTGTTGGTATGCATACCAAGGACTGCACCCTCAAGAGTGTGATAGAAGAGGCTCGTCTGATTGAGAGGCAACACATCCATCAGGGTACCATGATAAATCCTTACATAGTTGGTGGCAGTGGATATGGTGTAGCTCCTGGGTACCAGCAGCCAATATTTCAGGTTGGTAGCATGAGTCAGCAGGTTGAGGGTAGTTTACAGCATGGTGGTAGAAGGTCCAAAACACACAGAGTGGGTCGACATGGTTATGCCACGAATAGAAGAAGTGGCAAAGGTCATAAATTCGGTACTGGAGTTAGCAGCAGTAGTAGTGGGCAGAGCTCTAGATAGGGTAGTTCTGGGTCTAGAGCCAGTGCATGTGCTAGTTATGGCCAATTTCATCAAGGCCCATGTCATATGTTATCGGGTGCTTACTTTAGATGTGGGCAGGTTAGTCATCTTGATAGAGCTTATCCTTACTATGGATATTAGCCATAGTATGCTCAGGGTTCATCTTCATCAGTGGCTCAACCTTTTTATCTAATGCCACAATAGTACAAAGCACTAATACAGCCATAACAGAGACCACCATAGTTTATGGGCCAGCAGGGATGAGGTTCAGTTGGTAGACCTAGTGGTCGTGGTTTTATACAGCCTTCGACATCTCAGTAGGCAAGTCATGGCCAGGCACTGGTTTTCACTCTGACACCATAGGATGCTCAGACTTCTAATGCAGTAGTCATAGGTATTCTCTCAGTTTATTCTTGTGATGCTAAAGTATTGTTGACCCAGGTGCTTTGCATTCTTTTATATCCCCCGTGTTTGCTTTAAGAATTGAGTGGCAACCTTCCAAGTTGTCCTTTCCTCTATCTATATCGACTCCTCTTAGTGACGAGTTGGAGGCAAATATTTTCTTTCCTTTTTATCTGATGTTAGTTGAAGATAGGAAATTGTTGGTGGCTTTAATGTTGCTTGATTTTTTAGAATTTGATTTCATCTTGGGTATGGATTGGTTGTCGAGATATTATGCTTTTGTGAATGGTCAGGAGAAATAAGTGGTATTCAAATTCCCAAATGAAGAAGAGTTCTATTTTAAAGGTGAAAAGAGCTCTATGCCTCACAATCTCATTTCTACCATTACAGCCTGGAAGATGCTTAAAAGGGGTTGTTAAGGCTACTTGGCGGTAGTAAGAGATGTTGAGACAGAGAAAGGGGTAATTGAACAAGTGCTAGTGGTGCATGAATTTTTGGATGTCTTCCCTAAAAAATTACTGGGATTACCACCAGATAGGGAGATAGAGTTTTGTATTGATGTTATACCTGGTATAGATCCTATTTCTATGCCACCCCATAGAATGGCACCAGCTGAATTACAGGAGCTGAAGGAGCAGTTATAGGAGTTACTCGATAAGGGTTTCATATGTCCTAGTACATCGCCTTGGGGTGCTCTAGTGTTGTTTATGAAGAAGAAGGATGGTAGCCTTTGACTCTGTATTGATTATAGGTAGTTGAACAAGGTCACCATTAAGAACAAGTATCCACTTCCAAGGATCGATGACTTGTTCGATCAGCTTTAGGGTGCTACATGCTTCTCTAAGATAGACTTAAGGTCTGGTTATCACCAGTTGAGGATTAGAAGTGGTGATGAGCTCAGGACAACATTTTGGAGGAGATATGGCCACTGTGAGTTCCTAGTAATGTCTTTGGGGTTGACCAATACTCCAGCAGCCTTTATGGACTTAATGAATCAGGTGTTCGGGCCATACTTGGATCGGTTTGTAATAGTCTCCATTGATAACATCTTGGTTTATTCCAAGAGTGAAGTTGAGCATATTGTGCATCTGAGAAGGGTGCTTCAGACTTTAAAGGAGCATAAGTTCTATGCCAAGTTTTTTAAGTGCAATTTTTGGTTGAGTCAAGTGGCATTTTTAGGCCATGTGGTTTCTAAGGATGATATACAAGTCGATCCCAAGAAGATAGAAGCTATTACAGAATGGTCGAGGTAGATTACAGTCAGAGAAGTACGGAGTTTTTAAGGTCTAGTAGGCTACTATATGAGATTTGTGAAGGACTTCTCCAAAATTGCTGCACCTTTGACAAGGTTGACCCAAAAGAGTGCTAAGTTTGTATGGATAGAGAGATGCGAATAGCACTTCCAGTTATTGAAGGATTTGTTGACATTAGCTCTAATTCTGACTTTGCCCTCTAGAAATAAAGGGTATATGGTGTATTGTAATGCTTCCAGAGTAGGATTAGGCTATATGTTGATGTAAAATGACTAAGTAATTGCTTTTGCTTTAAGGCAATTAAAGAAACACGAGCAAAACTATCCTACTCATGAACTAGAAATGGCAGCTGTTGTATTTATTTTGAAGATATGGAGGCATTACTTGTATGGGGTTACTTGTGAGATTTACACCAATCACAAGAGCTTGAAGTATATCTTCCAGCAAAGGGACTTGAACTTGAGGCAGAGAAGATGGATGGAACTCCTTAACGACTATGAATGTTCTATTTTGTACCATTAAGGCAAGGTGAATGTTGTTACCGATGCCTTGAGTAGGATCTCAATGGGCAATCTTGCCTACATCAGCTCAGATAGGAGGCCCATTATCAAGGAGATGCATGAATTGATTAATTAAGGGTTGCAGTTAAAAGTTACTAAAAAGTGCCTTTTAGCTCAATTCAGGGTACGATTAGTATACTTGGATCGAGTTAAGGAGCTCAAAATAAAGACCCGTAATTGTAGAGGATTACATATGAAGTGCAACAAGGGCAGTCAAGAGATTTTATGGTTGACAGAGAAGGTGTGTTAGGTTTGCATACTAGGATTTGTGTGCCAAATGTTGATGAATTGAGGAAAGAAATTATGGAAGAGACACATTTTTTGCTTATAGTATCCATCTAGGTTCTACCATGATGTATCATGACTTGAAAGATACATATTGGTGGAATGGAATGAAGAAGGATATTGCAGAGTTTGTATCTAGATGTTTGACTTATCAACAAGTGAAGCTTAAACATCATAGACCTTTGGGATTGTTTCAATCTATGCCAATTCCTGAATGGAAATGGAACATGATAGCTATGGAATTTATGATTGGATTACCTCATACTACAGGAGGCTATGATTCTATTTGGGTGATTGTTGATAGGCTAACCAAGTTAGCACACTTTCTACCAGTGAAGAAGACGTACTCTACTGATAGACTAGTAAGACTTTATGTCAATAGGATTGTTTATCTACATAGGGTACCAGTAAGTATAGTGTCAGACAGAGGAATCACATTCACCTCAGTCTTTTGGCAAGAATTACACAAAGCTTAGGCACCAGACTGGATTTCAGTACAGCCTTCCATCCTCATACAGCTGGTTAGTCAGAAAGGACCATCCAGACGATAGAAGACATGCTGAAGATATGTGTGATTGATTTTGGAGGACAGTGGGATTTGCACTTGCCATTGATTAATTTTGCCTTCAAGAATAGCTATCATGCTAGTATTGAAATGGCTCTATATAAGGCACTGTACGGTAGAAAGTGCAGATCACCATTATATTGGGAGATTGGTGAGAGGCAACTGATAGGTCTAGAGTTGGTACAGGTGACTTTAGAAAAAGTTCCCATCATATAGCAGAGATTGAAGATAGCCTTCAACAGACAGAAGAGCTATGCTGACGCTAGAAGAAAGGATGTATCCTTTGTTGTTGGAGACATGGTGTTCTTGAAAGTGTCTCCAATAAAAAGAGTCATGAGATTTGGCAAGAAGGTTAAGCTAGCTCTTAGATACATTGGACCATTTGAGATAGATTAGGTGAAGTGGCGTATAGATTGGTGTTGCCACTAGAATTGTCGAGAATCCACCCTGTATTTCATGTATCTATACTGAGAAAATACATTCCTAACCCATCTTACGTTCTTTAACCTCAAGCCATAGAGCTTAGTGATGCTCTTACCTACAAAGAGTATCCGGTGGCGATTGTGGATCGCCAAATTCAACAGTTGCAAACTAAGAAGATACTGATGGTGAAAGTGTTATGGAGTAACCATACTACTGAGGACTGTACCTGGGAGACTGAAGCTGAGATGCGAGCTTCTTATTCGTATCTCTTTCCTCCTTAAGCTTTGTAATTATTCTTTTCTTGAATTCAGGGACGAATTCTTTTAAGGAGAGGAGATTGTAATAACCCTATTTTTTAAATTAATTTATTTTAAAATGAGATATACAATATTAATAAATTCAAAAGTTATATTTGATTATTATTTCATTATTTAATTATCGTATAATATTGTTTATTTTTATCATTATTGTTATTATTATTCACATTATTTGCATGGTCATTTTATGTGTGTGCATTATTTATTGTTGTGCTATATATGAAACCACAACTATCACTGCGCCTCTCGCTGCACTGCCACCATCAATTATCACTGTGCCTCTCACCACACTGCCACCATCCACACTATCATCTCCTCCTTCTTTCTCGTCACCGTTTAGCTAGAGGAGCAGCTCGCCAGTGTCTACGTTAAAGGAGACCAGAAGTTGCCGAAGCTTGCATAAAATCTGGCCAACCTCCATTTTCGGCTACCATTTTCTTCGATTCCAGTGTCTTTCTCTTCCTTTTGCACCGGTAAGCATCATTTCAATCTTAGTTTGAGCTTTGATTTCCATTTTCATGAGTTTTTATTGATTTTTAGTTTTTGAGTTATAGGGTTTCAAATTTTTTTTAGCTTGAAATAGCTTGAATCTTGCAAACTCCCTTTACAAATGTGATTCCTAGTAGCTTAATCTACCTCGATGAATTTTTGTATGATTTTTTGGAATTTATTTTGATTTTTTTGAATTTTTGAATATTTTATTATTATTTTATTAATTTTTCTAAATTAATTTATTAAATTATAAATTTGGTATATTTGGAATTATTATTAATTGTTATTAATATTAAAGTTGAGAATTAATTTTGAAGAATATTATATAATTTTTATGAATTTTTATAGTTTATGCCAAAATTGAATAATTAGGTTAGAGTTGGATTTTTGTTGGAATATTGGTTTAAATATGTGTTTTAATTAATATTAGAAATATATATGATGCGAAAATAATTTTTATGCATTTGTATAATTTTTATAGAATTTTTGAGTAATAATAGTTTATTATGTATATTTTTGTATTATAGGGGTAAATACATAATTTTGTGATAATTATAGCTAAAAAATATATTTTAGTTGGTTTTAATAATATTTAAGGAATTAAAAGGATTTTTACAAATTATTTACTATTTTTAACTATTCATACTAATTTTCAAATATTGTTTTCAAATAATATATTATATATTATTTTGGTAATAAAATGGGTTTTAAACTAATTTTATTATATAATTAAACTATTTAAGTAATTAAATATGAATTTTATTAATTAGAATTAAGTTGTGTTGTTTGCTTGGGTTGTGAACTCGGTTGGGCTAAATGCAGTATTGGAGAGCCGACCTGAATATGGTTGAGTGTGAATGCTAGAAGTGCGTTTTTCTATGCATGAATGACTCTACCTATAGTAGAGAGATGTCCATTTTACAGGGGAGACTCTGCCAAATTTTTGATAGATTTTCTCGTAAAACGTGATATCTTCCATAATTTTCTAGCATAAATTAGGGTATTCCAATATATCGAGTCTTATCTGGTTTTCCCGAGTCATTCTAGAGTCTTATGAATTTTATTAATTTCCCTTCTTATTCAATAAGTATGATTTAAAAAATGAATATGTTATTTTTAGAGAGTACCGGAGCGAGAGCTTCTGGATCGAGGCAAACGTGCGGTCATCAGCCGTCTCGCTCATCTTGTAAGTTAATAAATTGGTCTATGCATGTATTTTTTTTGAAAATTGTGTGCGCTAATATTTTTAGTATTATTTACATTATCAATTTGAAATAAATGATCTTATCGAGAATTTTATTGCAATTTATTTATTTATTTAAAAACTAGTTTTGAGAAATTTTGGTAAAATAGGCTACCTGATGGGTTTCACTAGGACCATTTGCACATGGTGGAGATTGAGAGAAGGATCTAAAAATATGTATGACTTGTGGTTATAAACTGGGACGGGTGCCTCGATGGAAGCCTTAGCTCTTGGGGACCACCAATGTTGTGGAAAGTTAAGAATGGACTTAGATGGGTGCTTCAGTGGATGCCTTAGCTCTCAGGGACTGCTAGTGCCATGTGCTTGGATTAAGTGGATGACTGCGGCTTGGTGCCTCGATTGATGCCTCTACTCTCGGGAACTGGCAATCCATTTAATTAAGTGGGCCCAATTGGCCATTTAGAATTGGGTTTAAGGTTCTACCGAGATTTTTCAAAAGCTATATATATATGTATATATGTATGTTATAAATTATTTTCACTATATCTATACAGTTTTTAAATCGTACAACTCTTTTATTAACTTACTCAGTGAAATCTGACTCCCCTTAATTTTTTTTAGGAGTTTGGGATTTTTCTGTTAGGCCTACTTCTCTTCGTCATGCAGTTTCATCACCGGCTATTCTACGTAGGTCTACTTAGTTGTGTTGTATTTATTTTTGTGTATTGTAGTAGAGAAAATTGTATAACTGCATATTTTATTTGGGATATCATGTATTTATAATATTGTGTATTGAGACATTATTTGTATAACTAATGTTTATTTATTTTATGCACTATGATATTATTGTTTAAATTATATTGAGAAAAATCAATTTGATAATGTGCATTGTGATTTAATTATTTATTTTAAGGTTTCAAAATTTAAATATTCTGTGTTTTTCTTTTAAGGCTTACTACAGGATTCGGTAGCTTTATGCTTTCCCATTCCCTAGTGCCGGTCATGTGCTCTGGGTTCGAGTCGTGACATTTCTCATAAAACGTGACAACTAGTCCGAGTCTAGTTTTGAAATTTTGGTCGAGTCATATTTAGATATAGTCATTCTTAGAAATTTTAGAGTTATTAAATTAGGAATTTTATTCTAATAATAAGATTATTATTTTTCTTTAACTATACTACGAGCTGGCATTCTAAGATTATCATTCTTAGAAATTTTATTCTAATAATAAGCCGATCAGACCTGGCTAGCTGAATTGGAATAGCAGAGCGCAGTATTACTTTGTGTTATCATTATATTTATGCATTGCACGTAAAATAAATATTTTGTGAGCATCCATGATTTAAATAATGTGAATTTAAATATGAATTATTTATTTAAATGCTTATATTTATATTTTGTATATAAACAGTATATTGTTTGATGAATGGATGCTACCATGTTTTTAATTATGCATTTCATTATTTTTAATATTTATAAGTATGATTTAGAGGATAGTTGTAGAATGTGCCACCTAGTGGGCTACGCTTGGACTGTTGCAGGATAGTACGATATATTTTAGGTTGAGAATCTAATTATTTTGATTATGAATTGAATATTGAGATTAATGGTTATTAGGAAGGGTGGCTGTAGATCCTCAGTTGACCTAGTGTACTTGAGGCCAGTCATGTTAGTAATGAGATTGTGGATCCTCAATTAATCTCGTGTACTCAAGGCCAGGCTACTACTTTGAGTTGGATAAATAAATATTTGGAGTTATAGGTTGCAGATTATTTAAGGTTCTGCTTCGATCCTCCACTTAAAAATTTTTCTATATTTATTATTGCATTGGAAAAGTGATTTTGGCATGTGTATGAAATGCATGTATATTATATTATACAAATATAAATATATTATTATACTCATGCCTGAGTGCCTTTATTTTATAGTGCATGTATATAAATAATAATAATTCACTTACTGAGGTCTGACCCCCTTAATATTTTTTCAGGATATTCTAATTCATCAGACCTCAGTAATAGACCCTTTCTCCAGTCTTTTTCAGCCCTGGCTAGATTATGTAATTTTTATTTATGAACTTTTATTCATATTCTAAAAGTTAAAGTAGTGGTGCTCGAGTGTTGTAGTGTTTAGTATTGTTTTATAATGGAAATTTGTATTTGAAGGATATTTTATTGTTATATTTTAATATATGATATGAGATTTCGTTTAATATTATTTTAAGTTTTAAATTCTTTGATATTCTTATATTAAATATTTGCGTGTTTTTATTTTTAAGGCTTGCTACGGGTTTCAAATTCGAAAGAATTCCTTTTCCCTAACTCCGATCATGACTCCCCAGTTTGGATCGTGATAGTCACAAATTTTTTTAAGCTTAAAATTCAATTTACCAATATTATTTTAGTGACGGATTTGTGTGTCACTAAAATAATATTAGTAGCTTGAATTTTAAACTCAAACATTTTGCATTCACGCGCACGCACATGCGCGCGCGCACAGACTCACACACACACACACACACACACACACACACACATATATATATATATATATATATATATATATATATATATATATATATATATATATATATATATATATATATATATATATTAGTTTTCACCACATGCTTCACACATGATTTTAATTTTTTTGACTTGTTATTATGACATAATTTTTTTATATTTATTAATTTTTTAATAAATTATGTTTATTATTTTTAATAAGTATAATTTTAATATGTATCTATAATATTTGTATTTGCAAAATTCGAAATGAAGAAATTTATTAGTAATTAATAAGAAAATCTAGCCAATACCAATAAAAATAATTTTAAAAATAACAATCATAAAAATATCTCTTAATAAATTTGAGATCTTTGTTACGACATTTAGAGCAAATGAATTTATTGTCCTCACTATTTAGATAAACTTTAGTAGTGTACTTCAAGTAAGAGTCATACCAACTAGAAAGCTCATTCTCAATTGTTGATATTTTTGGTTTGAAGCAACATTCAAGTTCCTAGAAAAAAAAATATAGATATATATATATTTATTATATATAGCCAAAAATCATTCAAAATTGTTAAAACATATTTTAAAATATCATTTATATTGAATGAGATTTTTATTGCTTGTTTTAAACTCACTTGTATTTTTATTTAAGTGGTTTTTCCCCTCTTTTGATCGAATAAAAAATATCTTTTTATCAAAAAAAAAGTTCAAATAAATAAATGGCATTCCATGTTAAATGATTAGATATATTTATATTGTTAAATGTATCGGACAATCGTATATAAGTTGATGAGAATAAATTAATAAATAAATATATATGATTATGATAAAAATGCTTTTATCTCTGCTTTTAACTAAAAGTTGATGAAGCAAAACCATTACTAGATATCTTCAATCGGATGAAGACTTTAATTTGGAGTTTTTTCCATAAAAAAAAATAAAAAAATAAAAAAATAATTTGACGCTTGTTATCTGAAGTTTCAACAATAGACTTTAAGTCATTATCCTTGTTAACAATTGTTGTCGCTATGATTACGATTGAAATAAAAATTATTTTCATCATTATGATCGATGATAATTAAGCTTAAAATATTGCATTAACATTTTCTAATTATCTCACAATAGTTCTCGTTGCAAAAGAAATCAATTACAAACCAAATCTTATTATTTAAAATTACAAAGTTGTTTTTTTTAGTTACTCAATATTAACCCTTACAAACAACCCAAGAGTTATCAAGGCTAACTTTTCAAATGTCACAATATTTCAAGTGTTTTCTTAAGACTAACATGCAATCTTTTACGATCATCAAGTGTTTTTGAATAAAGGTTCACTTTCAAATCTATCAATCCAAGTATTTTCAAGTCCCACACTTCAACTTATGTGGATACAAATCCTCCCTAACTCAAAGAAAGTGTAGAAGAAGAAAACCTGACTCGCACAAGAGTTTCTTCACAAAGTATGACATTTACAGAGAATTTAATAACGTTTTCGATGTTTTAGTTAATGGCTAAAGGTGTTGGTGAATCAAGAATTTATATATACATATATATATATATATATATATATATATATATATATATATATATATATATATATATATATATATATATAATAAAAATAATAAATTTATTTAGGTTTTTTTAGAAGTTAAAAATTAATAGTATTAAACTTTGTAGCTTTTGGTTGGTTTAAAGTTTGTACATGTATATAAATGTTATTTGTATATAAAATATATGATGAAAAAATAATTTCATTATTTAAATTTTTTTAGTTGTAATTGATTTTTTTAGAACTTAAAAATTAAGTGTTAAACTATGTCATCACTACAAAAAAAAATAATTTTTTTTTAAAAATTTATGTATTCCATCACTGTTTAGTGATAGATTCTCTTATCCATCACAAAAATTTTTTGGCTTAAAATTCAATTTACCAATATTATTTTAGTGATAGATTTGTCCGTTAGTAAAATAATATTGTTAAATTGAATTTTAAACTCAAAAATTTTCCACGATAAATATATATATATATATATATATATATATATATATATTAGTTTTCACCATGTGCTTTGCGCATGATTTTAATTTGTTTGACTTGTTATTATGGCATAATTTTTTTTTGAAGAAATTATATTTATTATTTTTTATTAAGTATAATTTTAACATGTATCTATAATATTTGTATTTGCAAAATTCAAAATAAATAAATTTATCAGTAATTAATAAAAAATCTAGACAATACAAATAAAAATAATTTTAAAAATAACAATCATAATAATAGCTCTCAATAAATTTGACATTTTTTTATGACACTTAAAGCAAGTGAATTTGTTATCCTCACCATTTATATAAACTTTAGTAGTGCATTTCAAATAAGAGTCATACCAACCAAAAAATTTATTTTTAATCGTTGATATTTTTGCTTTGAAGCAACATTCAAGTCCCTAGAATATATATAGCCAAAAATCATTCTAAAGTGTTAAAACATAATTAAAAATATCACTTACATTGAATGAGATTTCTATTGCTTGTTTTAAACTCACTTGGGGTGCTTCTTTCATCTTTTTTATATTTGATAGAAAACATGAATCACTTTTCTCCAACATATTTGAAGTATTGCTATTAAAAAGAATAACTAAAACAAGTAATACAATTAAAAAAATAAAACACATTAAATATATAAGAAAATACAAATTAAATAATATAAAATATTTACTTACCAATCTCATTTCTCATCCACTTGTAATATATTTGGATTAATTTAAAGTATAGTTATATGATTTGTAGACAATTGAAGATCACCTAAATAAAATGAAAAAGGAATCGTATACCTTGAATTAAAATTCAAAAGCAATTATTGTAAAACCTAAATAAAATGAAAAAGGAACCATATACCTTGAGCTAAAATTTTAAAGCAATTATTGTAAATTTCAAATAAAAAAATAAAATTACCTTTGTAAATAGAACAATGAACATTTGATGATTCAACAATTGGCTGCTCCTCACTATTTCTAACCAATTCTTCAACAATTTCTCCTTCATTTTGAGCTAGATCATTCCATAAAATTAATTCCATTTTTTGTAACCTGTATATATAGGTACATATACACATATGTATTGTCACACATAATCTCACATAGCCCGAGATGGACATTTAAAAGCAATCACCAAACAATTTGCTCAGTTTAATTAATTTTTATTATAATATCGAAATCAATCTGTTATAAAAGTTTAGTGTTGTACATATGTTATATTTAGAGAATAAGAACTTTTAAAGCATTACGTATTATTATTTACTTCTTTATAGTGAAGTACTATTTATGAATAGTTAAATATGTATTTATGAATAGTGAAGTACTATTTATGAATAGTAAAATACGTATAAAATAATTGGATAATATAAATATTACATTTTTAAATATGGCTTACCACTAATGTTTTACAACACTTAAACAACAAATACAAAAATGAAAGGAAAGACTAGTCTAACAATGATTATTGGCCAACCTTATTTTGGACTTCTATCCATACTCACTTAACACAGATCACTAACTATCAAGCGCAACTATCTGAAAATATTTATAGACTTACAAATATACTCAATGAATATATGTTACAAGCAGAAAATAGTTTAGCTAAATTAAATATATAATAAACATCTTAAATTAAAAATAGTAAGCCTCAATAATCAAATTATTATTCGCTTAAAATATCCAATTCAATCTTGCTTTCAAACATATTCAAAGCTTAGTTAGTTGAAACATGTGCCTTTGAAAATATTAATACAACTTTTCATTTATATTAACCATCCCTATAACAAGTATCACAACTCCACCATAACATATAGGCCATCATAAGTTCACTGTCAAGGCACACTTGAAGGTTAACCCCTCAACTACATTAGCACGGAATAACCTTTTTTCTTTCATCGTCCTGCAATTAAATGCCTTGTTGTTTATTTCACAATAACAACTAATATAATCTCAAATGTGCATATATCACCTCAGCACATTTGTTCTTCTCATATAGGGAGGTAATACACAAAACAAATATCATTTCATCCAAAATTTATCAAAGCCATTTTATCATATTTATAACTCATCATAGTATTAAAAATCAAACCACTTCTCATCAAAATTCAAAGGAATAAAACCAATATAATTTTGACTCATTCAAATCATCAAGTAACTAAAATAAATATCATTAAACTTGCAAAATAAAGGCATAATGTAGTAGCACCTTTAACTTGTGAATTTGAAACCTTCTTATTATTTCAAATCTTGAATAATTCAAGTAACAACAAGCTAAATTAAATCAATTTCAATATGTCAAATTAGGTTCATAAAAAAACATCAAAAGCTCATCTCATTACTGATATAAAAATATTTTAAGGGCCTAAACATCTACTTACTAAAAGCCTATAAACACACAAACCCGATTCATCAATTTTGAATCTCCACTTTATTTGCCTTTTCCAATACATAACATAAGCAATTGTATTTATCAATCATCAATATAACAATTTCATATACTGACCTAACCATGCATCCCCTAAAATGTATGCAAAATATGCAAATTAACTTAACTCTACAAACCAGCCTTATTAACTCTACAAGGTCTATTTTCAAGCCTATATTAGAAAACTTTCTTTGACCTGTGGAAGAAGAATTTTAATCTCAAATTTTAACCAGACTTAGAAATTTATGTGTAGTACCTTTAATTAAAATTTCACTTTTATTCAATAACCACAAATAAAATTATAAAGGTCACATTACAAGCAGCTCAATTACTCAAATAGATTGAGTAATAAAGAGTACAAGTCATTGAGACCACTATTTATTCATAATCAGCTCTAGATCAAAACTAAAAACTTTTAGAGAACTCTCTTAAATTTTATTAGAATCAAAATAAAATCAATTAGGAGTATCCTAGCTCAAGATATATGAAAAGTATCTAGATTAGTTTTAATTCATGAACTTTGTAAACCTAGTTCACATAATCAAAATTGTTGTTTTCAGAGCTAACTTTAAAACATTTATGGGATTTATAGAAAATGAATTTTAATCAATCTTATATATATATGTTTACAATATGGCCTAAAAATTTCACATAATTGGATACCCACAAATAGAGATATTTAAATAACGAATTATAATTAGCTTAAAGAAACTAACAGACTGAGTAATAAAATATTTTCTCTTCTTATCCTAATATAGAAACTGAATTAGATCAAGCTGAAGGAGAATAAATTTTAGATAATTCTTCAAAGGTTCCTGATCATCAAATAACACTTAATTTAGAATTTTATAGATTAAGATATGATCAAATTATAGAGACTGATAAACTAGAATTATAAAACCTGAATTCTGTAACTTAAGAACCCTAAATTCAATCAACCAAAATACTAAAATTACTTATCAAATCAATAACCAAAGTCTTATAGGATGAATATTACCGTCTTAATTGTACTTTATATCTTCAATTTTACTTGAAAAATCACTTATATAAAAGGAAATAATTCAACCCTATTTTCCCTTTTTCTCTTTTTCCCCTCTTTCTTTCTTTCTTTCTTTCTTTCTTTCTTTCTTTCAATTATTGGCAGCTGTTCCTCTTGACATATCCATAAATATTAATTAAATAATATATAAAATACTCATTTTGATCCTTAATGAAATGCTTAAGTTACCTATGAATCCTCAAACTTTTAATTGCTTAATCAAGGTGTCACGACTCGAACTCAGGGGCACGTGACCAACACTAGGAAATGGGAAAACATAAAGCTACTGAAACCCGTAGTAAGCCTTAAAAAAACATAGAATATTTCTCTTTAAAACCTCATAATAAAATAATTAAATCATAATGCACATTATCAAACTGACTTTTTTCTCCATTTAATTAAACCATAATATCATAGTGCATAAAATAAATAAACATCAGTTATACAAATAGTATCTCAGTACATAAATATCAATACATAATATCCAAATTAAAATACGTAGTTATACAGTTCTCTGCTGCGATACATAGATACTAATACAAATACATCTATATAGACCTATGTAAGATAGTTGATGAAGAAGCTACGCGACGTAGAGAAGTAGGCCTGACAAAAGACTCGCAAACTCCTGAAAAAAATAAATTGAGGGGAGTCAGACCTTACTGAGTAAGCTAATAAAAGAAATGAATGCAGTTTGAAAATCTTCTTTAAAATAGTTTTTTATGAAAATATAATATATTTATAATTTATTCAAATCACTTGATACATATATAGAAATTCATTTTTCAAAAGGAAATAAATAAATATTCAAATGCTTTTTAAAAAATTTCAGTATAAAAACTAGGTAGAACCCGATTTATAATTTTTTTCAACAGTCATTCGGCTCCCTTATATCCAAGACTACCGGATCTCGAGAGCAAAGCATCAACAGGATGGATAGCCGTAATCATATCACTTAATCCAATATCACTAGCGGTGTCCAAGAGCAAAACATCACCAGACCATTGGCCCTAGTGTTTTAATAAATATTAATCTAACTATACTGGCAGTTTCCAAGAGCAAAGCATGACCAGACCTTCGGCCCTAGTATTTATTAAATAATCAAATATTATATTACTAGTGGTGTCCAAGAGCAAAACATCACTAGACCATCGGCCCCAGTAATATAATCAATATATTCAAATATTTTATCGGTGCCCACACAGTCCTGATGAAACCCATCAGATAGCCCGTTCTACCGTAGTTTATTTAAAATAAATGAAAATAAATAAAACAAGGAAAATTACAACAAATAAAATAAAATAAATAAACTATAAATTGAATCATGCAACATTATTTAAGGAATACCAACTAGAATCTCATAAAATTAAATTCATCAAAATATAATATGTTTTAACTCAAAAAACTAGACATATAATTCAAATATTAACTTACAAGATAAAGGCGCTTCTCTGATATGTCATGTCCGACCTCAACTGGTAGACGCGATTGGAGGGATGACTAAAAGACATAAAATAAAATGACAATCAAAAAATAGAAACCCTAACTTCTAGAATTTCTAAGGAAGACTTGACTCAAAATTCAAAAATTAGGATTGACCTAATGTCACGTTTTACGAGAAATCTACCGAAAATTTAGTAAAGTCTCCTTTGCAAAATAGACATCCCTCTATCAAAGTAGAGTCAATCCTACAAGCAAACACACTTTTAAATTCACACAAGCTCAACACTTCGGATTGGGACTCCAAACTACTCAAATCCCTAACCGAGGTTCACAATCCACCAAAAATAAATAATTTAATAAAAAATATTTAAAATCATTAAAAATCCATAAAATATCCAAAATGCCAAAATTTAATTTATTTAAATAATAAAACATTAAAAATAATTATTTTTCCAAATTAGATAATAAAATCCCAATAATTTATATAATATTAATAAACTCCAATTTTACAATTATTCATCACAAAATAGTCAAATTCATATTTAATTATTTAAATAGCTTAAATATATTATAAATAGCTAATTAAAACCCCATTTAATCACAAAATAATAAATAATTTAATATTTGAATATAATTTTTAAAAATTAGAATTAATTAGTTAAAAATAGTAATTAATTTATAAAAAATTATTCTAATACTCTATAAAATTCTAAAACCATTTAAAACATAACTTAACTATATTTTCAACCAAATTACATAATTAGCCCAAAATTCCGATATTCACATAAACATAATAATTCCTTAAAAATAATATTAGTTTACTAAAAATAATTTTATTAACACAGAAATTACTAACTTAATATACTAATCACTAACTACTCAAATTCCAACCAAAAATAATTAATTAACATAATTAACAAAAATTACAATTTATATTATTAAAATATTCAAAAATGCCCATAATTAAAATTAACTAAAATAATTTAAAATCAACTAAGTAGATATAGATCAACTGAAAAATCAACCAAATATTAAAAATAAATTAAGCAAAAATTATATTAATTAACTAAAAATTAAAATAAACACAATCAATAATAAAACAATTAACTAAAAAAACAACACAAAATCAACCCAAAAATCAACCTCACAACTCAACTAAATTAGCCTAGAACTCACATAGAGCATAATTCTAGGACAAAAGAGGCTGCTGATGTGGTTGCTGTTGTTGTTGTCACTACCGTTGTTGTTGTTATCATTGATGCTATTGTTGATTTGCTACTGTTGTTATTGATGTTGTTGTCGCTACTATTGTTGATGTTGTTGCTGTTGTTGTTAATGTTGTGGTTGCAGCAAGAAGAAGAAAGAAGTAGGCAGTGGTGTTGGAAAAAGAAGGCAGCGAGAGGAAGAAATAGGACAACAAAAGAAAAGGAAGGGAGGCGTGGGAAATGGGGAGAAAAAAGAAGAAGTGGGATTGGTGTTATACATATGTATGTATGTATGTATGTATGTATGTATGTATGTATATACACCCACTCAACACACATACATAAATATATAATACAATAATAATTATTATTATAGTTAAAAATAATGCTACGAAAATAATACTAATCAATAATAATAATGCTATGTAAATAAATAAAAAAAATGAGATGGAAATAATAAATATATTAATAGTTTCCAAATAAAATTTTAAATTTAGTAATTAAATATAGCAATTTAATGTAATAATAATAAAAACATACGATAAAAATTATTAATAATGTTGCAACCTCTGTATTTAATTATAAAATAATTTTAAAAAAATTCGGGTTATTACACAAGGACAATCATTTTCTATAATTAAGTCTTTTTCTCTATAACTATATCTATATATATACTAACTTATACTTACATTAAAACAATATATATGATGTAAATGCAATTCATAATTAACGCAAATATACTTAGAGTTAGAGTATGGGTATGACAATTCTCCCCACCTTAGGAAATTTCATCCCTGAAATTATGCTAAAACAAATAAGGTGTAATATCCCGTGTTTTTAAAATATTTTTACACTGTATCGGGATATGCAGTGTTAATAATTTGTGTATATATATTACGATATTTTTACGAGTTGATATGTATTTAAAACCTATTTTAATTACTATGTCTTATTTACAGTGCTTTACGTAAAATTTTCCCGGGACTCGCATTTTCGGGGAAATTTTCACGTAAATAATTTATTATTAATTATTTTAAATATATTTTCGGACTTGCATGAACTCATACGTATTTTTAAAATACTAAATAAAGCCTATGTGTACTTATTTATTTAATTAGGGTTTAATTAATATTACCCTAATATTTTATTATTTGTTTATTAATTTATTGTTATTTAATTATTTTTATTTATTATTAAATTATTAAAATTATTTTTTTATTATTTTATTTTATTTTTTCTTTTCTTTTTCTTTTTCTTTTCTTTTCTTTTCTTTTTTTCTTCTTCTTCTTCCTTCTCCTTCCCCGCGCCCGACCGCCCCCTCACCACCAACCACCGTCTGTCACGCCAATCCCCTACCGTCGGTGTGCCTCCCGGCTTGCCACCGTCATCCGCAGCCATTCCCCATCACCAGCAGCCTTCTTCTCCGGCGCTGGCAGCTTCTTTTCTTCTTTTGGCCGAAATTTCTTCTCCTCGCCGTCGATGACGATTTCGGCCACCATTTTTGACACCGCTGGTCTCTTTCTTCTCCTTGAGCTCTGGTGAGTGTGATTCTAGCTTTGGTTTGAGCTTAAATGGTCTAGAATTGCTTAGGTTTCGAATTTTCCAATTCGGTCACATTAGGGTTTTTGATTTTTTTGAGCTTCAAACTGATTGATTCATGAAAACTCCCTTCACAAATATTGATCCCAGTAGCTTAATATACATGTATGAATTTTTGTGGAATTTTTGGAGATTTTTTGTATTTTTGGGTATTTTTGAATATTTTAATATTATTTTCTAATTTTCGGAAATTAATTATTTAAATTATGAAATTGTGTTTTATGGTTAAATTAGGTGTTTAAATGAATTATAGGAATTTATTTGGAATTTTTATGAATTTCTATGTATTTATTTTGAATTATTTAAGTTTATGTAATTTTGGGAAATTAGGGTTAATTGTGTTTTAAATTGAAATTAATTGGTTAATTGAGTTTAATTATTGATATTATTGATAAATATGTTGAGAAAATTAATTTTGCATAATTATACTATTTTTGGTGAATTTTTGAAGTAATTTAAGTATATTTATATATATATAGGGGTATTGTGGTAATTTTACACAAAATTGGCTAAAAATGTAATTTAAGTGGTTTTAATAGTTATTTAAAGTATAAAAATGATTTCTATAAATTATTTGGTATTTTTAACTAATTAAAACTATTTTTCGTGAATTATTTTCAATTATATATATAATATACGGTTTTTCTAATAAAATGAGTTTTTATCGGTTTTTAATGTGTTTAAAGGTTAATTATGTAACTTTTACTTATGAAATGTATTTCTATTATTTAAGGGTATTTTTGGTATTTCCTGAATTGTTCTGTGTTTGTGAACCCCGATCGGTAGATTATAGTCTGGAGTCCGACCGAAGGGTTGTGGTTGAGTGTTGAGCTTGTTTTTCGAAGTGTATTTCTTTGCAGGGTCGGCTCTACTCTTTTGAGTAGAGAGATTTCAGTTTTACTGGGGAGGTTCTACCGGATTTTCGATAGAATTCTCGTAAAACGTGATATCCGGTCGAACCCTAATCTCGATTCTGTGTTTAATACTCTAGATCGAATTCTAGGATTTTTTGTTAGGTTTATTCTAATGTCTGTCGTTATTGCTTGTTTAGTTGCGTCGAGACCGAGGGCTAGTGGACCAGGCCCATCGGACCCGTCTCGTGGAGCGCACTAATTTGTGAGTTATTATACTATATATATATATATATATATATATATATATATATATATGCTTTAGGATGCATGATTTAGAAATATATGTTTTATTTTGATTAAAATGCATAGATAATGTGATTTGTATTTAAGTATATTTTTGGTTTATTTTGGTATATATTAAATTATATACATATTTTGTTAATAAATTATATTTAAAATATTTTTAAATATAATTCTAGCTTAATTTATAATTTGTATTGGATTTATTCAACATATATATACTTGAAATATACCTGGTTTATTTCTGGTATATTTCTAGTATATATATGGTTTATGTTGTTATTTTATTTAAATTCATGCATCATTTATTTTTATGAATGGATGTTTTATATTTATTAATGAAGGATATCAATAGAACGTGCTACCTAGTGGGCAGCACTAGGACCGAGTACGTACCGGTACGATGATAGATTGTAGGTTGAATTACTAACTTGTTTGTGGATATTGATTTGGATGGATTGATTTATGTGATGTGAGATATGATTGATGGTGTGATTGCTGGAGCTCGGTTGACCAAGTGTCTCGGGGCCAATCACACAGGCAGTCAGACTGCTGGAGCTCGGTTGACTTAGTGTCTCGGGGCCAGTCTACTGTCTAAATGGATTAAGTGGATATATTTGGAATAAGTGAGCCTGTATGGCTAGAGTGTTGTCTAACACTATTTTCGAGGTTACGATATTTTAGGGTTCTATGTGATCCTTCATAAACCGTGATTTTCAATAAAAATATATAAAAATGATTTTTCTGCATCTGTGTGAATTTGCATGTGTATATTTACATATTATATATATATTGTTGATTGCATGCATTGTCATTTAGGATGCATGTATATATATTATAGTAATTCACTCAGTGAGGTCTGACTCCCCTCCGTTGATAATTTTTCAGGAGAGTCAACATCTTCAGACCTCAGTAGTAGGCCTGTACGCCCCATTTCTTCCGCCTCGGCTTCTTTGTGTAAACTGCTCTTAATTGAGTCTTATTTTTATAATCTAGACACTGCAGTAGTTGTAAATTAAAATGTGGGATCTTATGTATTTTATTTATGTGAGATATTGTATTATATTTGAAACTGGATTTGTATTAAAAGATTTATATATATGAGATGAGATTTGATTTAAATCCAGTTGATGGAAATGTTATTATTATATTTATGGTTTTTATTTCCGCTGCAAATTTGATATTGTTATTATTATTACATGTTTTATTTTATTTTTAGGCTTGCTACGGGTTCCGGATTCGAAAGAATTCTCGTTCCCTAGCGCCGGTCATGGCCCCTGTTTTGGGTCGTGACAAAGTTGGTATCAAAGCGGAGTTCTATGTCAAGGCTTAGTTGTGTGAGTTGCGGCCTTAGTTTTCAAAGTTGTGTTTTCTGTTGAACTACTACAGTGAATTAGGTTTGAGTACGTCTTGATAAGTTTTATTTGCCTTAGTTTTTTGCATTATTCCTCCGTTGTTTATTTTATTTGAACCTTTCCGTTTGTCTTTTCAGTATGAGGAGGCGAGTGTGTGTCGCTCCACCGGTCGTTGAGGCCGAGGATGATGAGTCTTTTCAGGATGAGGTTTTACCTCCTGAGCAGCTAGTTAGACGTAGAGGTCGTGGCAGAGGTAGACCTCGAGGAGCGGAAAGTCGCCATAGGCAGAGAGAGTTACAAGACGAGGAGCCTGTTGAGCCTGAGTTTGAGGATGTTCCTGTTCCTCTAGTTGTTCAGCCTGTTCAGCCTGCCTATCAGCAGGGTATGTCTGACCCTGAGGTAGCTTTGTTCTATGCCCGAGTTGGCAGGATTGCTTTTGATGGTACTTCCGATCCGTTAGATTTTCTGCCTGCGATCGAGACTAGGACTCGGACTGCTCATACCGAGTACCAATGGATCATGATCATTGAGTTGTCTGTCAAGGGACCAGCTTTGGATTGGTTCATTCAGATGATCCAGCCCTACATGATGACGATGACCTGGGCTCAGTTCCAAGAGCGATTTATGAGGAGATTCTGTCCAGAGCCTCTTCATTTGAGCTATCGTTTTCGATTGACTAGTATTTCTCGTGGAGATCGATCAGTAGAGGAGTATACCCGAGAGTTTCTTCGTCTGGGTAGATATGCTGAGGATCTGATGCGAGATCAGTATTTTACGATCACTATGTATGTCACTGGTTTGGGTTCTGCTTTTGCTGGTATGCCTACAGCAGGCCTTACTCTCGAGTCTGTGATTGAGTTAGCTAAGGAGATTGAGTTGAGGCTAGTTAGGCAGGGAGCGATGCCTGATTACTACCAGCTAGGAGTTCAGTCGAGTGGATTGCAGGCTACTCCGTATTCGAGTTTTCATGTTGGATCGAGTAGTCAGCAGCGAGGTTCGACTCAGCAGAGTCAGAGACAGCAGTAGCGAGTGCATTGGAGCAGTAGACATGGTCGTGGAGGTCAGCGTAGATCGTTCAGATTCGGGGTCAGGTGCTTCGAGCAGCAGCAGTGGTCGCAGTTCTGGATCAGCTGCCAGCGTTTGCCAGACTTGCGGTAGAGTCCATCAGGGACCGTGTTATCTGACACCACTGACATGCTTCAGATGCGGGCAGACAGGACATTTTGCCAGATCGTGTCCTTATTCCGGGTATCAACAGTAGCAGATTCCGTGATTTCCACAGCAGTCGATTGCTAGTGCTGCACCCGTGCCATTTCAGTTACCACCAGCTCAGCATCAGAGTTCCACTCAGCTTGTTCCACAGCAGAGTCGTGGTAGAGGTACTAGAGGAGGTGCCAAAGGTGTTGGCCAGGCTTCTACCATTCAGCAGGGAGGTCAAGGTTAGGCCAGAGTCTTCCATCTCACTCAGCAGGATGCTCAGGCATCTAATGCAATCATGGCAGGTATTGTTTCTATTTGTTACCTGGATGCTTGGGTTTTATTTGATCCGGGTGCCACGCATTCGTTTGTTTCTCCTGTTTTTGCTTCTAAATCTTGTTGGCAAGCTTCGAGGATGGCTTTTCCTTTATCTATTGCCACTCCTCTGAGTGATTCCTTGGACACCGATATTGTTCTTTCTGGTTGTCCAGTTCTCATGGGAGATAGAGAATTACCACTGATCTGATTTTGTTGGATGTGATGGAGTTTGATGTCATTCTGGGAATGGATTGGTTATCTCAGCACTATGCCGTGGTAGATTGCAGGAATAAGGAGGTGACTTTTAGAATTCCTGATGGAGGAGATTTTAAGTTTGTGGGTGATAGGAGTTCAGCACCTCAGAATCTTATTTCTACTATTACTACTAGGAAGTTGTTGAGGAAAGGATGTCAGGGATATTTGGCATTGGTCAGGGATACTTCAGTGGAGAAGTTGTCACTCACAGATGTTCCTGTTGCTTGTGAGTTTCTTGATGTTTTTCCCGAGGAGTTGCCAGGTTTACCGCCTCACAGAGAGATTGAGTTCTGTATAGATGTGGTTCCAGGTACTACTCTTATATCTATGCCACCCTATCGTATGGCTCCTGCAGAGTTGAAAGAGTTGAAGGAACAGTTGCAAGAGTTGTTGGATAAAGGTTTTATCAGACCTAGTGTTTCTCCTTGGGGTGCACCAGTCTTGTTTGTGAAGAAGAAGGATGGTACCCTGAGACTGTGCATTGACTACAGAGAGCTGAATAAGGTGACAGTGAAGAATAAGTATCCTCTCCCGAGGATTGATGATTTGTTTGATCAGCTTCAGGGTGCACAGTTCTTTTCTAAGGTCGACTTGAGGTCGGGTTATCATCAGCTGCGGATCAGTGAATCTGATATTCCTAAGATGGCATTCCGCACTAGATATGGCCATTATAAGTTTCTGGTGATGTCTTTTGGTTTGACTAATGCACCGGCAGCTTTTATGGATCTGATGAATAAGGTATTCAGACCGTATATAGATCAGTTTGTAGTAGTCTTCATTGATGATATACTAGTATATTCGAGGAGTATGGAGGAGCATGTATATCACTTGAGGATTGTACTACAGACATTGAGAGATCATCAGCTTTATGCTAAATTCTCGAAGTGTGATTTTTGGATGGAGAGTGTTTCTTTTCTTGGACACGTAGTGTCTAAAGAAGGTATTCAGGTTGATCCACAGAAGATTGAGGCAGTATCTGAATGGCCTAGACCTACTTCTGTTTCTGAGATTCGGATTTTTCTGGGTTTAGCCGGGTATTATAGGCGGTTTGTGCAGGATTTTTTCAGGATAACAGCCCCTATGACTCGCTTGACTCAGAAGAATGTCAGATTTGAGTGGTCAGAAGCTTGTGAGAACAGTTTTCAGTTGTTGAAGGAGAAGTTGACCACAGCGCCAGTATTAGCTTTGCCTAATAGTGTGGATAAGTTCACAATTTATTGTGATGCCTCTAGAATTGGTCTTGGTTGTGTATTGATGCAGAATGGAGGGGTGATAGCCTATGCTTTGAGGCAATTGAAGAAGCATGAGCAGAACTATCCTACATATGATCTTGAGATGGTTGCAGTGATCTTTGCTTTGAAGATCTAGAGACATTATCTGTACGGGGTGACTTGTGAGATATTTACTGATCACAAGAGCCTTAAGTACATTTTTCAGCAGAGAAATTTGAATTTGAGGCAGAGAAGATGGTTAGAATTGTTGAAGGATTATGATTGCGAGATCTTATATCATCCGGGTAAAGCTAATGTGGTAGCAGATGCCTTGAGTAGGAAGTCCTCAGGTAGTTTTGCTCACATCAGTATTGAGAGCAGACCATTGATCCAGGAGTTGCATTTGTTGGTGGATCAAGGTCTGATGGTAAAGATAAGTAGATCAGGTGGACTGCTAGCTCAGTTTAAAGTACGATCTGTACTGAGGGATAGGATTAAAGCAGCTCAGAGCCGAGATCCCATTCTAGAAGAGCTTGTAAAGAATGTCAGAGCAGGGAAGTTCACTGATTTCACACTCGATGATGATGGTGTGTTATGGATCAGTGGTAGATTGTGTGTTCCTGATGTGGATGACTTGAGGGAAGAGATTTTAGAGAAAGCACATTCTACAGCTTACAGCGTACATCCAGGTGTTACTAAGATGTACCACAGTATCAGAGATTTATACTGGTGGGATGGATTGAAGAAAGATGTCGCTGATTATGTTGCTAAGTGCTTGACGTGTCAACAAGTGAAAGCCGAACATCAGAAGCCTTTTAGGAAGCTTCAGCCTCTTCTTATTCCCGAGTGGAAGTGGGAAAGGATAGCTATGGATTTTGTGGTCGGTTTACCTCGTTCGAAGGATGGATACGACTCCATCTGGGTGATTGTAGACAGATTGATGAAGTCTGCACGTTTCTTGCCAGTGAAAACCACATATTCAGTTGCTAGATTGGCGAAGTTGTATGTGAAGCATATTATGTGCCTTCATGGAGTACCTGTGTCCATTGTGTCAGATAGAGGTTCGGTGTTTACTTCTCATTTTTGGCAGAAGTTGCAGGAAGCGATGGGCACTAGGTTAGACTTCAATACTGCTTTTCATCCTCAGACAGATGGTCAGTCTGAGAGGATGATCCAAACATTGGAAGATATGTTGAGGATGTGTGTCTTGGATTTGGGAGGTAGCTGGGATGATCATTTGCCACTCGTTGAGTTTGCATATAATAACAGCTACCATAGCAGTATTGGTATGGCACCGTACGAGGCGTTATATGGAAGGAAGTGTAGATCCCCTCTGAGTTGGGATGAGATTGGTGAGAGAGCTTTGACTGGACCTGAGATGGTTCAGGATGCTGCAGAGAAAGTCACCGTGATTAAGCGAAGATTAGAGACCGCAGTTAGCAGACAGAAGAGTTATGCGGATCCTAGGCGCAGAGATGTAGAGTTTCAGGTTGGAGATTTCATTTTTCTGAAGGTATCTTCGATGAAGGGTGTGATGAGATTTGGCAGGAAGGGTAAGTTAGCACCGAGATATATTGGACCGTTTGAGATTCTGGAGAGAGTTGGCACTGTTGCATATCGGTTGGATTTGCCTCCGAGTATGTCACAAGTGCATCCAGTGTTTCATATCTCGATGTTGAGGAAGAATATCTCAGACCCTTCACATGTGTTGCAGCCCGACAGTGTAGAAGTGAGTGAAGATTTGACGTTTGTGGAAGAACCTATGGCGATCGTTGATTATCAAGTTCGACAGTTGCGATTGAAGCAGATTCCGATGGTCAAGGTTCTGTGGCGTAGTGACAAAGTTGAGGAGCATACGTGGGAGACTGAAGCTGAGATGCGAGCTTCTTACCCGTATCTCTTTCCTTCTTGATTATGTTTTCTGGAATTCGGGGATGAATTCTTGTAAGGGGGGAAGACTGTAATATCCCGTGTTTTTAAAATATTTTTACACTGTACCGGGATATGCAGTGTTAATAATTTATGTATATATATTATGATATTTTTACGAGTTGATATGTATTTAAAACCTATTTTAATTACTATGTCTTATTTACAGTGCTTTACGTAAAATTTTCCCGGGACTCGCATTTTCGGGGAAATTTTCATGTAAATAATTTATTATTAATTATTTTAAATATATTTTCGGACTTGCATGAACTCATACGTATTTTTAAAATACTAAATAAAGCGTATGTGTACTTATTTATTTAATTAGGGTTTAATTAATATTACCCTAATATTTTATTATTTGTTTATTAATTTATTATTATTTAATTATTTTTATTTATTATTAAATTATTAAAATTATTTTATTATTATTTTATTTTTTCTTTTTCTTTTCTTTTCTTTTTTTCTTCTTCTTCTTCCTTCTCCTTCCCCGCGCCCGACCACCCCCTCACCACCAACCACCGTCTGTCACGCCGATCCCCTACCATCGGTGTGCCTCCCGGCTTGCCACCATCGTCCCCAGCCGTTCCCCGTCGCCAGCAGCCTTCTTCTCCGGCGCCGGCAGCTTCTTTTCTTCTTTTGGCCGAAATTTCTTCTCCTCGCCGTCGACGATGATTCTGGCCACCATTTTTGACACCGTCAGTCTCTTTCTTCTCCTTGAGCTCTGGTGAGTGTGATTCTAGCTTTGGTTTGAGCTTAAATGGTCTAGAATTGTTTAGGTTTCGAATTTTCCAATTCGGTCACATTAGGGTTTTTGATTTTTTTGAGCTTCGAATTGATTGATTCATGAAAACTCCCTTCACAAATGTTGATCCTAGTAGCTTAATCTACATGGATGAATTTTTTTGGAATTTTTGGAGATTGTTTGGATTTTTGGGTATTTTTGAATATTTTAATATTATTTTCTAATTTTCGGAAATTAATTATTTAAATTATGAAATTGTGTTTTATGGTTAAATTAGGTGTTGAAATGAATTATAGGAATTTATTTGGAATTTTTATGAATTTCTATGTATTTATTTTGAATTATTTAAGTTTATGTAATTTTGGGAAATTAGGGTTAATTGTGTTTTAAATTGAAATTAATTGGTTAATTGAGTTTAATTATTGATATTATTGATAAATATGTTGAGAAAATTAATTTTGGATAATTATACTATTTTTGGTGAATTTTTGAAGTAATTTTAGTATATTTATATATATAGGGGTATTTTGGTAATTTTACACAAAATTGGCTAAAAATGTAATTTAAGTGGTTTTAATTGTTATTTAAAGTATAAAAATGATTTCTATAAATTATTTGGTATTTTTAACTAATTAAAACTATTTTTCGTGAATTATTTTCAATTATATATATAATATACGATTTTTCTAATAAAATGAGTTTTTATCGGTTTTTAATGTGTTTAAAGGTTAATTATGTAAATTATGTGTTTAAAGGGTATTTTTGGTATTTTTTGAATTGTTCTGTGTTTGTGAACCCCGGTCGGTAGATTGTAGTCTGGAGTCCGACCGAGGGGTTGTGGTTGAGTGTTGAGCTTGTTTTTCGAAGTGTATTTATTTGCAGGGTCGGCTCTACTCTTTTGAGTAGAGAGATTTCTGTTTTACGGGGGAGGTTCTGCCGGATTTTCGATAGAATTCTCGTAAAATGTGATATCCGGTTGAACCCTAATCTCGATTCTGTGTTTAATACTCTAGATCGAATTCTAGGATTTTATGTTAGGTTTATTCTAATGTCTGTCGTTATTGCTTGTTTAGTTGCGTCGAGATCGAGGGCTAGTGGACCAGGCCCGTCGGACCCGTCTCGTGGAGCGCACTAATTTGTGAGTTACTATACTATATATATATATGCTTTAGGATGCATGATTTAGAAATATATGTTTTATTTTGATTAAAATGCATAGATAATGTGATTTGTATTTAAGTATATTTTTGGTTTATTTTGGTATATATTAAATTATATACATATTTTGTTAATAAATTATATTTAAAATGTTTTTAAATATAATTCTAGCTTAATTTATAATTTGTATTGGATTTATTCGACGTATATATACTTGAAATATACCTGGTTTATTTCTGGTATATTTATAGTATATATACGGTTTATGTTGTTATTTTATTTAAATTCATGCATCATTTATTTTTATGAATGGATGTTTTATATTTATTAATGAAGGATATCAATAGAACGTGCTACCTAGTGGGCAGCACTAGGACCGAGTACGTACCGGTACGATGATAGATTGTAGGTTGAATTACTAACTTGTTTGTGGATATTGATTTGGATGGATTAATTTATGTGATGTGAGATATGATTGATGGTGTGATTGCTGGAGCTCTGTTGATCAAGTGTCTTGGGGCCAATCACACAGGCAGTTAGACTGCTGGAGCTCGGTTGACTTAGTGTCTCGGGGCTAGTCTACTGTCTAAATGGATTAAGTGGATATATTTGGAATAAGTGAGCCTGTATGGCTAGAGTGTTGTCTAACACTATTTTCGAGGTTGCGATATTTTAGGGTTTTATGTGATCCTTCATAAACCGTGATTTTCAATAAAAATATATAAAAATGATTTTTCTGCATCTGTGTGAATTTGCATGTGTATATTTACATATTATATATATACTGTTGATTGCATGCATTGTCATTTAGGATGCATGTATATATATTATAGTAATTCACTCAGTGAGGTCTGACTCCCCTCTATTGACAATTTTTCAGGAGAGTCAACATCTTCAGACCTCAGTAGCAGGCCTGTACGCCGGATTTCTTCCGCCCCGGCTTCTTTGTGTAAACTGCTTAATTGAGTCTTATTTTTATAATCTAGACACTGCAGTAGTTGTAAATTAAAGTGTGGGATTTTATGTATTTTATTTATGTGAGATATTGTATTATATTTGAAACTGGATTTGTATTAAAAGATTTATATATATGAGATGAGATTTGATTTAAATCCAGTTGATGGAAATGTTATTATTATATTTATGGTTTTTATTTCCGCTACAAATTTGATATTGTTATTATTATTACATGTTTTATTTTATTTTTAGGCTTGCTACGGGTTCTGAATTCGAAAGAATTCCCTTTCCCTAGCGTCGGTCATGGCCCCTGTTTTGGGTCGTGACATAAGGGTATTGGTTTCTCATGTCTTCCTCTCACTCCCAAGTAGCTTCCTCTCTCCCATGGTGTTTCCATAACACTTTCACTAAAGGTATGATTTTATTTCTCAACATCTTGGTTTCCCTAGCAATAATTGTAATTGGCTCTTCTTCATAAGATAAGTTTTCTTCCAATTCTATGGGTTGGGCTTGTAAAAGGTAACTAGGATCACTCCTATACCCCCTCAACATCAACACATGGAAAACATTATGAATTTGAGACAATTTTAGAGGTAAGGCCAACCTATAAGCTATTGCACCAATCCTCTCAATCACTGGACTAATATTCCTAGTTTTTCCCCTTTTACCAAACTGCAAGACTCCTATCCAAGGTGAAATCTTTAGGAAGACCTTGTCACCTATAGCGTATTCAATCGATTCCCTTTTTATGTCTGCATAACTCTTTTGTCTATCCTAGGCTTCTTTGAGTCAATCTCAAATTAACTGAATCTTTTCTATTATTATTTGCATAATTTCTGGACCAATTAATTTCCTTTCTCCAGCTTAATCCCAATAAACTAGAGTTCTGCACTTCCTACCATATATTGCTTTATAGGGAGCCATTCCCAAACTAGAATGAAAGGTGTTATTGTAGGCAAATTCCATCAAAGGTAGATGTTTATCCTAAATACCCTGCAATTCCAACACACAAGTTTGAAGCATGTATTCTAATGTCTGGATTGTCCTCTCTGATTGACCATCTGTTTAAGGATGAAAAGCTATATTAAACCTCAACTTGGTACCCAAAGCATGCTGTAAACTTGGCAAAAATCTAAATGCAAATCTTAGATCCCTATCTGATACAATAGAAAATGGAACACCATGCAATTTGACCACTTCTTTGATATAAATTCCAATAAGTTTATCTAATGAGTAACTCACTTTCACAGGTAAGAAGTGAGCTAATTTAGTGAGTCGATCGACAATTACCCAAACTGCATCATGTCCTTGCTAAGTTCTAGGCAATCCAATTATACAATCCATTGTAATATGCTCCTACTTCCATTTAGGAATAGGAAGAGGTTGCAATGCTCCTATTGGATGTTGATGTTCTGCTTTAACCTGTTGGCAAACCAAATGTCTAGCCATAAACTTTGCAATGTCTTTCTTCATCCTTGACCACCAATAGTTGTCTTTTAAAGTATGTACATTTTGGTACTTTTAGGATGCATAGCATATGCTAAATTGTGTGCTTCCTCTATTATCTCTCTATTCAAAACCTTAACATTAGGTACACATAATCTACCCCTATATAATAAAGTACTATCCTCTAAAATCATAAAGTCTGCCTTGTTACCTTATTAGACTGGCTTTTTTATCTTCACCATTTGTTCATCCTGACTCTATACCTCCTTAACTCTATTAGTCAACACTAGTAAAATCCTTAAAGTAGTAAGCAATGCTCCTTTCTCACCTTGATATTCAATGGTGAAATCATAATCTTTTAGAAGCTTAATCCATCTTCTTTGCCTCAAGTTTAACTCTTTCTAACTTAGTATGTACTTTAAGCTCTTATGATCTATGCAAATTTGACACTTCTTATCATACAAATAATGTCTCCAAATCTTCAAAACAAAAACAACTACTCCTAGCTCTAAGTCATATGTAGGATAGTTTAACTTATGTGGCCACAATTGTCAAGAATCATAGGTTATCACCTTACCATATTGCATCAGTACATAGCCGAAACCATTTCTAGATGCATCACTATACACAATATATTCTAATTCCATCATTGGTAGTGTCAACACTAGTACTAAATTTAAACATGCCTTTAATTTATCAAAATTATCTTGCATTCTTCTTTCTAGACAAACTGTACATTCTTCCTTAGTAGTTTTATTAAAGGTGAAGCAATGATAGAAAATTTTTGCATAAATCCCCTATAATAGCTTGCCAAGTGGACTGGAGGGAATTGTGTACCACTTTTCCAAAGTAATATAACTACAATACCAGGCTTGAATTCATCAGGGATTTAATATTGACCAAGAAGAAGCCTAATGAGTCATTTTTAGATTTTCTAACTAGATTCATGAACAAGGCAAGATTAATGAAAAATAAGCTAGTTAAAAAGGATCAAGTTAGGATGATTGTTTGAAATGTGTCACCCAATCTGGTTGAGAGGTTACAAATGATGAACCCTAAGACATTTGTAGACCTTTATAATGATGGGTTGCAAGCTAAGGGGATTAAAAGCAAAAAAAAGAAGATTGCTAAAAGCAGCAAAGCAAGAAACTACCCAATTGAGGGCACACAACAAGGAAGCACTAGCCAGGTTGTGGAAGTGCATGCCGTTTAATAACCAAGGAGATTTTTCAATTTTAATCAACCTTTGTCAAAAGTCTTAGAGCACCTAATGCAAAAGGGCTTACTTCAACCTTTATCTAATCCAAACCCACCAAACCCAAACACCTTAAGATATAACCTAAACAAGCACTGCAAATTCCATTAAAACCTCTAACACTCCATGGATAACTACATCTGCCTCAAACATGAAATCTAAAACCTTATAGACTCTAAAAAGATCATAGACCTTGAAAACCCAAGCACCAGAAATAATCCTTTCCCAAACTACTAAAATGTACCACTCTCAACTACTATAATGATTAACTCAAGAGTTAGTGAGGAAGAAGTGCTAAGCTCCTTTGAGGACCTAAATCTTAAAACTAAAAAGAAATCTCCTAATGCCCCTAAAGATGTGGAAAGAGCATAAGACTTATTAGGTCAACCTTTAAGCAAGTTCAACTATAAGGTGCTTTATACTAAACCACCTTCTTTTGACATATCCTTCAAGTCGATTGTGCCTACAAGATAGGGTGATGAGTTTGATGATAAGAAGCTACTAGACAAGAAAGAAAATGCATATTTGAGGTACAGAAGGATGAAGTCATGGAGACAGTTGGCAGGAAGATGTAAGAATAGTTGTTATATCAACCGTATAAAGGACAACGACTATGAGACCCAGCATCCCTAGCATCTCAAATAGGAAATAAATTTTCTTATTATCTTCTTTGAATAAAATTTTAGTTTCTTTAGAACTTGTTTTATTTTAATGATTGATGATACGAATTTTGATTATGCTTTCTTATGTAATGTACATCCTAATGGTATTGTGCATTATGATATTGATTGCATCTGCAATGTTTGACATAAATTCATTTTAATTATATTCATTCAGCATGAGCATAAATGTAAATTCAATGAACATTCATATATTATATGATGTAACTTCTAAAGATAGAAAATTTAAGGAAAAAATAAAAAGAATGATAAAAAAGAAAAAAAAGAAAAAAGAACAGTAAGGTAAAAATTAAATAGAAAAAATTTTAGGACTGGCTGATAACAGGATTTGTATCATGTGATGTAATGAGTGTTCTCATTTTTGCCCTAAGAAATGAGTAAAATTGAATTTGAAATTTTTGTTTAAATATTGCATATCCGTCTCTATTGTACTATATAAGTGTTTGAATGGAAAGACAATGCACAATGAAAGATAAAATCAGAGCTATGAGATCACCATCTTAATTATGTTTTCTCTTTTTTTTCCACCCCTTTATAATTTTATTTGTAAGTCTAGTGTCCTCTTTTACATAAATAATTCTGGTGGCTTGCTAACTTGCATTGCAACCCATGCCTTATAACTATCATCAATCATTACATTAGCATCAAGTCTCATATTCAGCTCAAGAGTACTTCGAAGAGAAAGTCCAATTGATTTCATCATCAAGAACTCACTTTAATTAGTTTGCCTACTCCTCTACATCTTTAGTGTATGATATTATAACTAACAAGGTTAGTAAGTCAAAGGATCAATAACAACAGTGGATGAACTGGGTCTATTACACATGAAAACAAAAACAAAGACTACTAGAATAGAGTGAAGGAATCCAGAATGAAACTAGGGGCAAAATGTAGCTTTAGGGGTAAATTTAATCCACATTCAAAGAGCAAAGGTGGAACACTGAAATATAACAGCTAGTATAAGAGTTCTAAGGGCATAAAGAAGTAAATCGTAAGTAACAACAAATAATTCATCAATACAGAACCACTTGGTCATCTGTTAGACAAGCTGTATCAGAAGCTCTAATATCATAAGTACTAACAGCAAAGCATTCAATGCTCAAACCTATAGGCTGTTGATGAGACACCTCATTCTCACACTCCAAGCTATGAACATAGCTCTGTTCCAAATAGAAGACCTATTAGGATCATGCATGTCATACATAACATGCATACACTTGCATACATTTGCTTTGCATAATAAAGTCTTTGAGCTTAAGAGAGATTGTGCAAACAATTTACTACTAACATTCAAAATTAGTGTTATAAAAGTGCAGAAAGGTAGTAAGAATGCACACATCTGAAGGAAAAAGGAAACACTATCAAAGTGAACCTAATGCTCAACTATACTTTAAATCGTAAGAGCCTAATAAATTATAGGCCCATCCAATAAGGGAATATCACCAATAGTGATACTTTGTCACGACCCAAAACAGGGGCCATGACCGGCGCTAGGGAACGGGAATTCTTTCGAATCCGGAACCCGTAGCAAGCCTAAAAATAAAATAAAACATGCAATAGTAATAACAGTATATAATGCAGCGGAAATAAAAATCATAAATGTCATATTAACATATGCACCAACTGGATTTAAATCAAATCTCATCTCATATATATAAATCTTTAAATACAAATCCAGTTCCAATAATACAATACAACATCTCTTTAAATATTTATTGACTACTGCAGTGTCTAGAATAAATAAATCCAAAACTCAGAGAAGCAGTTTACACAAAGAAGTCGGGGCAGAAGAAATCCGACGTATAGGCCTGCTACTGAGGTCTGAAGATGTTGACTCTCCTGAAAAATTGTCAACGGAGGGGAGTCAGACCTCACTAAGTGAATTGCTATAATATATATACATACACACTAAATGATAATGCATACAGTCAATAGTATATATCTAATATATATATACAGGCAATTACACACAGATGCAATAAAATCGTTTTATATATTTTATCTGAAAATCATCTTTTATGAAGGATCAAATAGAACCCTATGATATCATAACCTCAGAAATAGTGTTAGACAACACTCTAGCCACACAGGCTCACTTAATCCAAAGATATCCACTTAATCCATTTAGACAGTAGACTGGCCCCGAGACACTAAGTCAACTGAGCTCTAGTAGTCTGACTGCCAGTGTGATTGGCCCCGAGACACTTGGTCAACCGAGCTCCAGCAATCACACCCAAATCACATCACACATATCAATAATCATAATCAATCAATATCCACAAATGGTTAGTAATATAGCCTAAATACTATAGGTGTACCAGTATGTACTCGGTCTTAGTGCTGCCCACTAGGTAGCACGTTCTATTGATATCCTTCATCAATAAATATAAAACATTCATTCACAAAAATAAATGATGCATGAATTTTAATAAAATAACAACATAAACCGTATATATACTAGAAATATACCAAAAATAAACCAGGTATATTTTGAGTATATATACGTCAAATGAATCCAATTAAATCATAAATTAAGCTAGAATATATTTAAAAAATTTTAAATATAATTTATTAACAAAACATGCATATAATTTAATATATACCAAAAATATACTTAAATACAAATCACATTATTTATGCATTTTAATCAAAATAAAACATATATTTCTAAATCATGCATCCTAAAGCATATATATATAGTATAGTAACTCACAAATTAGTGCGCTCCACGAGACGGGTCCGACAAGCCTGGTCCACTAGCCCTCGGTCTCGGTGCAACTAAACAAGCAATAACGACAGACATTAGAATAAACCTAACAGAAATCCTAAAATTCGATCTAGAGTATTAAACATAGAATCGATATCAGGGTTCGACCGGACATCACGTTTTACGAGAATTCTACCGAAAATCCGGCATAACCTCCCCTGTAAAATGGACATCCCTCTACTCAAAAGAGTAGAGTCGACCCTGCAAAGAAATACACTTTGAAAAATAAGCTCAACACTCAACCACAACCCCTCGGTCGAACTCCAGACTACAGTCTACCGACCGGGGTCCACAAACACAGAATAATTCCAGAAATACCAAAAATATCCTTATAACATAGAAATACATTTTATAGGTAGAAATTACATAATTAACCTTTAAACACTATAAAAATCGATAAAAACTCATTTTATTAGAAAAATCGTATATTATATATATAATTGAAAATAATTCACGAAAAATAGTTTTAATTAGTTAAAAATACTAAATAATTTGTAGAAATCATTTTTATACCTTAAATAACTATTAAAACCAATTAAATTACATTTTTAGCCAATTTTTATAAAATTAGCAAAATACCCCTATATATATAAATATACTAAAATTACTTCAAAAATTCACCAAAAATTATACAATTATCCAAAATTAATTTTCTCAACATATTTATCAATAATACCAATAATTAAACTCAATTAACCAATTAAATTCAATTAAAAACATAATTAACCCTAATTTCTCAAATTTACATAAACTGCAATAATTCAAAATAATTACATAGAAATTCATAAAAATTCCAAATAAATTTCTATAATTCATTTCAACACCTAATTTAACCATAAAACATAATTTCATAATTTATATAATTAATTTCCGAAAATTAGAAAATAATATTAAAATATTCAAAAATACCCAAAAATCCAAAAAATCTCCAAAAATTCCACAAAAATTCATACATGTAGATTAAGCTACTAGGATCAACATTTGTGAAGGGAGTTTTCATGAATCAATCAATTCGAAGCTCAAAAAAATCAAAAACCCTAATGTGACCGAATTGGAAAATTCGAAACCTAAGCAATTCTAGACCATTTAAGCTCAAACCAAAGCTAGAATCACACTCACCGGAGCTCAAGGAGAAGAAAGAGACTGGCGGTGTCGAAAATGGTGACCGAAATCATCGTGATCGACGGTGGCCAAAGTTTCGGCTTCTCCGGCAAAAAATGGCTTCCAAGCACCGAAATCCGCAGCTACAGGCGGCGAGGAAGGCTGGAGAAGGTGGTGGCATACCAGAAGGCACACCAACGGCAAGAAATAGGCAGTTACAGGCGTTGAACGGCGAGGAAACGATTGGGAGGGAGAAGAGAGAAATCGGGGGGCAAAATGGTAATTTTCCAAAAGTTATGTTTTTTGATATATTATATGTATATATATATACTTTATACTATATATTAAAATAATATTAAATTACAAACATTAAATATACACCACACACATATAATTTAATATTTTAATAATTTATACTAAATAAAAATAATTAAATAACAATAAAACTAATAAATAATTAATAAAATATTAAGGTAATATTAAACCCTAATTAAATAAATAATTACATGTATACATGGTGTTTAATATTTTAAAATATGTATGAGTTCATGCAAGTCCAAAAATATATTTAAAATAATTAATAATAAATTATTTACGTGAAAATTTCCCAGAAAATGAAAGTCTCGGGAAAATTTTACGTAAAGCATTGTAAATAATACACAATAATTAAAATAGGTTTTAAATACATATCAACTCGTAAAAAAATCGTAATATATATAAAAATTATTAACACTGCATATCCCGGTACAGTATTAAAATATTTAAAAACACAGGATATTACAGTCTTCCCCCCTTACAAGAATTCGTCCCCGAATTCCAGAAAACAGGATCAAGAAGGAAAGAGATACGGGTAAGAAGCTCGCATCTTAGCTTCAGTCTCCCACGTATGCTCCTCGACTCTATCACTACGCCACAGAACCTTGACCATCGGAATCTGCTTCGAACGCAACTATCGAACTTGATAATCAACGATCGCCACAGGTTCTTCCACAAACGTCAAATCTTCACTCACTTCTACACTGTCAGGCTGCAACACATGTGAAGGGTCTGAGATATACTTCCTTAACATCGAGATATGAAATACTGGATGCACTTGTGACATACTCAGAGGCAAATCCAACCAATATGCAACAGTGCCAACTCTCTCCAGAATCTCAAACGGTCCAATGTATCTCGATGTTAACTTACCCTTCTTGCCAAATCTCATCACACCCTTCATCGGAGATACTTTCAGAAAAACAAAATCTCCAACCTGCAACTCCACATCTTTGTGCCTAGGATCCGCATAACTCTTCTGTCTACTAATTGCGATCTCTAATCTTCGCTTAATCACGGTGACTTTCTCTGCAGCATACTGAACCATCTTAGGTCCAATCAAAGCTCTCTTACCAATCTCATCCCAACTCAGAGGGGATCTACACTTCCTTCCATACAATGCCTCATACGGTGCCATACCAATACTACTATAATAGCTGTTATTATATGCAAACTCAACAAGCGACAAATGATCATCCCAGCTACCTCCCAAATCCAAGACACACATCCTCAACATATCTTCTAGTGTCTGGATCGTCCTCTCAGACTGACCATCTATCTGAGGATGAAAAGCAGTACTGAAGTCCAACCTAGTGCCCATCGCTTCCTGTAACTTCTGCCAAAAATGAGAAGTAAACACCGAACCTCTATCTGACACAATGGACACAGATACTCCATGAAGGCATACGATATGCTTCACATACAACTTCGCCAATCTAGCAACTGAATAGGTGGCTTTCACAGGCAAGAAATGTGCAGACTTCGTCAATCTGTCTACAATCACCCAGATGGAGTCGTATCCATCCTTCGAACGAGGTAAACCGGCCATAAAATCCATAGCTATCCTTTCCCACTTCCACTCGGGAATAGGAAGAGGCTGAAGCTTCCCAGAAGGCTTCTGATGTTCGATTTTCACTTGCCGACACGTCAAGCACTTAGCAACATAATCAGCGACATCCTACTTCAATCCGTCCCACAAGTATAAATCTCTGATACTGTGGTACATCTTAGTGACACCTGGATATACGCTATAAGCTGTAGAGTGTGCTTCCTCTAAAATCTCCTCTCTCAAATCATCCACATCAGGAACACATAATCTACCATTGATCCATAACACACCATCATCATCAAGTGTGAAATCAGTGAACTTCCCTGCTCGAACATTCTCTGCAAGCTCTTCTAGAATAGGATCTCGGCTCTGAGCTGCTTTAATCCTATCCCTCAGTACAGATCATACTTTAAACTGAGCTAGCAGTCCATCTGATCTACTTATCTTCATCATCAGACCTTGATCCACCAACAAATGCAACTCCTGGATCAATGGTCTCCTCTCAACACCGATGTGAGCAAGACTGCCTGAGGACTTCCTACTCAAGGCATCTACTACAACAATAGCTTTACCCGGATGATATAGAATCTCACAATCATAATCCTTCAACAATTCTAACCATCTTCTCTGCCTCAAATTCAAATCTCTCTGCTAAAAAATGTACTTAAGGCTCTTGTGATCAGTAAATATCTCACAAGTTACCCCGTACATATAATGTCTCCAAATCTTCAAAGCAAAGATCACTGCGGCCATCTCAAGATCATGTGTAGGATAGTTCTGCTCATGCTTCTTCAACTGCCTCGAAGAATGGGCTATCACCCTTCCATTCTGCATTAACACACAACCAAGACCAATTCTAGAAGCATCACAGTAAACTGTGAACTTATCCACACTATTAGGCAAAGCTAACACTGGCACTGTGGTTAACTTCTCCTTCAACAACTGAAAACTGTTCTCACAAGCTTCTGACCACTCGAATCTAACATTCTTCTGAGTCAAGCGAGTCATAGGGGCTGCTATTCTGGAAAAATCCTGCACAAACCGCCTATAATACCCAACTAAACCCAGAAAACTTCGAATCTCTGAAACAGAAGTCGGTCTAGGCCATTCAGACACTGCCTCAATCTTCTGTGGATCAACCTGAATACCTTCTTTAGACACTACATGTCCAAGAAAAGAAACACTCTCCATCCAGAAATCACACTTCGAGAATTTAGCATAAAGCTAATGATCTCTCAATGTCTGTAGTACAATCCTCAAATAATATACATGCTCCTCCATACTCCTCGAATATACCAGTATATCATCGATGAAGACTACTACAAACTGATCCACATATGGTCTGAATACCCTGTTCATCAGATCCATAAAAGCTACTGGTGCATTAGTCAAACCAAAAGACATCACCAGAAACTCATAATGGCCATATCGAGTGCGGAACGCTGTCTTAGGAATATCAGATTCACTGATCCACAACTGATGATAACTCGACCTCAAGTTGACCTTAGAAAAGAACTGTGCACCATGAAGCTGATCAAATAAATCATCTATCCTCGGGAGAGGATATTTGTTCTTCACTGTCACCTTATTCAATTCTCTGTAGTCAATGCACAATCTCAGGGTACCATCCTTCTTCTTCACAAACAGGACTGGTGCACCCTAAGGAGAAACACTAGGTCTAATGAAACCTTTATCCAACAACTCTTGCAACTGCTCCTTCAACTCTTTCAACTCTGCAGGAGCCATTCGATAGGGTGGCATAGATATAGGAGTAGTACTTGGAACCATATCTATACAGAACTCAATCTCTCTATGAGATGGTAAACCTGGCAACTCCTCGGGAAAAACATCAGGAAACTCACAAGCAACAGGAACATCTGTGAGTGACAACTTCTCCATTGAAGTATCCCTGACCAATGCCAAATATCCCTGACATCCTTTCCTCAACAACTTCCTAGCCTTAATAGCAGAAATAAGATTCTAAGGTGCTGAACTCCTATCACCAACAAACTTAAAATCTTCTTTACCAGGAATTCTGAACGTCACCTCTTTATTCCTGCAATGTACCACGGCAAAGTGCTGAGATAACAAATCCATTCCCAGAATGACATCAAACTCCATCACATCCAACAAAATCAAATCAGCGGGTAATTCTCTATCTCCCACGAGAACTGGACAACCAGAAAGAACAATATCGGTGTCCAAGGAATCACTCAGAGGAGTGGCAACAGACAAAGGAAAAGCCATCCTCGAAGCTTGCCAACAAGATTTAGAAGCAAAAATAGGAGAAATGAATGAATGCGTGGCACTCGGATTAAACAAAACCCAAGCATCCAGGTAACAAACAAAAACAATACTTGCCACAACTGTATTAGATGCCTGAGCATCCTGCGGAGTGAGATGGAAAACTCTGGCCTGACCTCGACCTCCCTGCTGACTGGTAGAAGCCTGGCCAACACCTCTGGCACCTCCTCTAGTACCTCTACCACGACTCTATTGTGGAACAAACTGAGTGGAACTCTGATGCTGAGCTGGTGGTAACTGAAATGGCACGGGTGCAGCACTAGCAATCGACTGCTGTGGGAATCGCGGAATCTGCTGCTGCTGATACCCGGAATAAGGACACGATCTGGCAAAATGTCCTGTCTGCCCGCATCTGAAACATGTTAGTGGTGTCAGATAACATGGTCCCTGATGGACTCTACCATAAGTCTGACAAACACTGGCCGCTGATCCAGAACTACGACCACTGCTGCTGCTCGAAGCACCTGACCCAAATTTGAACGATCTACGCTGACCTCCACGGCCATGTCTACTGCTCCGATGCACTCGCTACTGCTGTCTCTGACTCTGCTGAGTCGAACCTCTCTGCTGACTACTCGATCCAACATGAAAACTCGAATACGGAGTAGCCTGCAATCCACTCGACTAAACTCCTAGCTGGTAATAATCAGGCATCGCTCCCTGCCTAACTAGCCTCAGCTCAATCTCCTTGGCTAACTCAATCACAGACTCCAGAGTAAGGCCTATTGTAGGCATACCAGCAAAAACAGAACCCAAACCAGTAATGTAGGTAGTGACTGCGAAATACTAATCTCGCATCAGATCCTCAGCATATCTACCTAGACGAAGAAACTCTCGGGTGTACTCCTCTACAGATCGATCTCCACGAGAAATACTAATTAAATGAAGATGATAGCTTAAACAAAGAGGCTATGGACAAAATCTCCTCATAAACCGCTCTCGGAACTGAGCCCAGGTCATCGTCATCATATAGGGCTGGATCATCTGAATGAACCAATCTAAGGCTGGTCCCTCAACAGACAACTCGACGATCATAATCCGCTGGTACTCGGTATGAGCAGTTCGAGTCCTAGTCTCAATCGCATACAGAAAATGTAACGGATCGGAAGTACCATCAAACGTAATCCTGCCAACTCGGGCATAGAACAAAGCTGCCTCAGGGTCAGTCATACCCTGCTGATAGGCGGGCTGAACAGCTGTAGGAACATCAAACTCAGGCTCTACAGGCTCCTCGTCCTGTAACTCTCTCTGCCTACGACGACCTGCCACTCCTCGAGGTCTACCTCTGCCACAACCTCTACGTCTAACTGGCTGCTCAGGAGGTAAAACCTCATCCTGAAAAGACTCATCATCCTCGGCCTCAACGACTGGTGGACCGACACACGCTCGCCTCCTCATACTGAAAAGACAAACGAAAAGATTCAGACAAAATAGACAACAGAGGAATAACGCAGAAAACTAAGCAAGGAATACTTATCAAGGCATACTCGAACCTAATTCACTGCAGTAGTTCAACAGAAAGCATAACTTTAAAACTAGGGCCACAACTCACACAACTAAGCCCTGACACAAAACTCTACTCTGATACCAACTTTGTCACGACCCAAAACAGGGGCCATGACCGGCGCTACGGAATGGGAATTCTTTCGAATCTGGAACCCGTAGCAAGCCTAAAAATAAAATAAAACATGCAATAGTAATAACAGTATATAATGCAGTGGAAATAAAAATCATAAATGTCATATTAACATATGCACCAACTGGATTTAAATCAAATCTCATCTCATATATATAAATCTTTGAATACAAATCCAGTTCCAATAATACAATACAACATCTCTTTAAATATTTAATGACTACTGCAGTGTGTAGAATAAATAAATCCAAGACTCAGAGAAGCAGTTTACACAAAGAAGCCAGGGCAGAAGAAATCTGGCATATAGGCCTACTACTGAGGTCTAAAGATGTTGACTCTCCTGAAAAATTATCAACGGAGGGGAGTCAGACCTCACTGAGTGAATTACTATAATATATATACATACACACTAAATGATAATGCATATAGTCAATAGTATATATCTAATACATATATACAGGCAATTACACACAGATGCAATAAAATCATTTTATATATTTTATTTGAAAATCATCTTTTATGAAGGATCAAATAGAACCCTATGATATCGCAACCTCAGAAATAGTGTTAGACAACACTCTAGCCACACAGGCTCACTTATTCCAAATATAGGTGTACCAGTACGTACTCGGTCCTAGTGCTGCCTATTAGGTAGCATGTTCTATTGATATCCTTCATCAATAAATATAAAACATTCATTCACAAAAATAAATGATGCATGAATTTCAATAAAATAACAACATAAACCATATATATACTAGAAATATACCAAAAATAAACCAGGTATATTTCGAGTATATATACGTCAAATCAATCCAATTAAATCATAAATTAAGCTAGAATATATTTAAAACATTTTAAATATAATTTATTAACAAAACATGCATATAATTTAATATATACCAAAAATATACTTAAATATAAATCACATTATTTATGCATTTTAATCAAAATAAAACATATATTTCTAAATCATGCATCCTAAAGAATATATATATAGTATAGTAACTCATAAATTAGTGCGCTCCACGAGACGAGTTCGACGGGCCTGGTCCACTAGCCCTCGGTCTCGGTGCAACTAAATAAGCAATAACGACAGACACTAGAATAAACCTAACAGAAATCCTAAAATTCGATCTAGAGTATTAAACATAGAATCGATATCAGGGTTCGACCGGACATTACGTTTTACGAGAATTCTACCAAAAATCTGACAGAACCTCCCTTGTAAAATGAACATCTCTCTACTCAAAAGAGTAGAGTCAACCCTGCAAAGAAATACACTTCGAAAAACAAGCTCAACACTCAACCACAACCCCTCGGTCGGACTCCAGACTACAGTCTACCGACCGGGGTCCACAAACACAGAATAATTCCAGAAATACCAAAAATATCCTTATAACATAGAAATACATTTTATAGGTAGAAATTACATAATTAACCTTTAAACACTATAAAAACCGATAAAAACTCATTTTATTAGAAAAACCATATATTATATATATAATTGAAAATAATTCACGAAAAATAGTTTTAATTAGTTAAAAATACTAAATAATTTGTAGAAATCATTTTTATACCTTAAATAACTATTAAAACCAATTAAATTACATTTTTAGCCAATTTTTTGTAAAATTACCAAAATACCCCTATATATATAATTATACTAAAATTACTTCAAAAATTCACCAAAAATTATAAAATTATCCAAAATTAATTTTCTCAACATATTTAACAATAATACCAATAATTAAACTCAATTAACCAATTAAATTCAATTAAAAACATAATTAACCCTAATTTCTCAAATTTATATAAACTTCAATAATTCAAAATAATTACATAGAAATTCATAAAAATTCCAAATAAATTCCTATAATTCATTTAAACACCTAATTTAACCATAAAACACAATTTCATAATTTATATAATTAATTTCCGAAAATTAAAAAAATAATATTAAAATATTCAAAAATACCCAAAAAATCCAAAAAATCTCCAAAAATTCCACAAAAATTCATACATGTATATTAAGCTACTAGGATCAACATTTGTGAAGGTATTTTTATGAATCAATCAATTCAAAGCTCAAAAAAATCAAAAACCCTAATGTGCCAGAATTGGAAAATTCGAAACCTAAGCAATTCTAGACCATTTAAGCTCAAACCAAAGCTAGAATCACACTCACCGGAGCTCAAGGAGAAGAAAGAGACTGGCGGTGTCAAAAATGGTGACCGGAATCATCGTGATCGACGGTGGCCAAAGTTTCGGCTTCTCCGGCCAAAAATGGCTTCCAGGCGCTGGAATCCACAGCTACAGGCGGAGAGGAAGGCTGGAGAAGGTGGTGGCACACCAGACGGCACACCAACGGTGAGAAATCGGCAGTTACAGGCGTCGGACGGCGAGGAAACGATCGGGAGGGAGAAGAGAGAAATCGGGGGCAAAATGGTAATTTTCCAAAAGTTATGTTTTTTGATATATTATATGTATATATATACTTTATACTATATATTAAAATAATATTAAATTACACACATTAAATATAAACCACACACATATAATTTATTATTTTAATAATTTATACTAAATAAAAATAATTAAATAACAATAAAACTAATAAATAATTAATAAAATATTAGGGTAATATTAAACCCTAATTAAATAAATAATTACATGTATACATGGTGTTTAATATTTTGAAATATGTATGAGTTCATGTAAGTCCGAAAATATATTTAAAATAATTAATAATAAATTATTTACGTGAAAATTTCCCCGAAAATGAAAGTCTCGGGAAAATTTTACGTAAAGCACTGTAAATAATACACAATAATTAAAATAGGTTTTAAATACATATCAACTCGTAAAAATATCGTAATATATATAAAAATTATTAACACTGCATATCCCGGTACAGTATTAAAATATTTTAAAACACGAGATATTACATACTTGCAAAAGTATCATCTTGGTGACCTCAATATCTTATGCGGGTTGGTCTGGGCTGTTACAAATTGATTAGTAAAATTAGGGTTTTAATTAGGTAATTAATTAAAATTAATGGCTATAGAAATCATTAGGTTGTTTAATTAAAATTGAATTAGATTTAAGTGGATAGAATTAGGGTTGTTTGTTGATTATTTTATTTTATTTTTTTGTTTAAAATCACTTTAATTAAATTAGGATTTTCTTAGAATAGATTTAATTGATTGTTTGATCTTATATTTGATTGTTTCTATTATTTTCTTATGTTTTTAGGCTTTTTTGTTTATATTTATGTGTTTCGGGCCCTAAGCCCATGCTAGCTTTAACCCATTTAAATAAGTTTAGGTTTTTTTAGGTTTAATAAATAAAAATGCATCTTTAGGCCCATAATAAAATTATAATTAGGGTAGAAATTATGATATCCCACATCAGTTAGGAAGGAGAACGAAGCACGCCTTATTAAGGTATGGATACCTTCTCCCATAAGATGTGTTTTTAAAACTGTGCGCTGCGGGCTAGGTCTGGGCAAAGTGGATAATATCTGATATGGGTTGGTATGAGCTGTTATAGTGGTATCAGAGCTGGAGCCCGGATCGGTGTGCCAGCGTGGACGCTGGGCCCTAAGCGAGGTGGATTGTGATATCCCACATCGGTTGAGAAGGAGAATGAAGCATGCCTTATTAGGGTGTGGATACCTTCTCCCATCAGATGTGTTTTAAAACCGTGCATTGCAGGCTGGGCCTGGACAAAGTGGACAATATCTAATGCGGGTTGGTCTGGGCTGTTACAGAAATAACCTTAGGCCCATATAATTAATTTAGACATAGGCCCATTTAATTTAATTAATTTAGACTTAGCTCATTTAATTTAAGCCCTTTATATAATTTGTAGATTTAGACTCATTTTAGAATTAAAATAAATAGACTTAGGTTCACTTAATTACAATTGAACAAGAATTAGGTCCATTAGTCCTTAGGCTCACTTGTAAATTAAAACATGTAGAGTTAGCCCATTTAATTAAAATCAATGTAGATTAGACTAACTTAGGAATTGCAAATTTAAATTAGAGCATTATTTACATGTATTTTTTATGGCTAGTTTGCCTAGAATTGATTGTTTTAATAAGGGTTTATATGAAATTGCATGTAAATAGAGGGTAAGATAATAATTCATAAAGTAATTCTAAGAGAACACAAGACTGAAAGAAGTTGGTATTCCGTATCTAAAATCTTATAGTTATAGTACTAGTTTTCTTTTAAAGAATCAAGTATTACCATTTTTCGATTTATCCCAGTTATTACCCTAAGTGGCTACTCCTCATCTATACATCATGTCTTTGTGATAGTGGTTAGTGTGTTCTTTGGAGCCTTGAGCTCAAATAGTGTCGTAATTGATAAAATCTTGGGCACGCGCTAAACCTCGTTGTCTACAATATCCATAAATATTAATTAAATAATATATAAAATACTCCTTTTGGTCCTTAATGAAATGCTTAAGTTACCTATAAATCCTCAAACTTTTATTTGTTCAATAAAGGACAATCATTTGCTATAATTAAGTCTTTTTCTCTATAACTATATCCGTTTATATACTAACTTATACTTAAATTAAATCAATATATATTATGTAAATGCAATACATAATGAATCCAAATATACTTAGAGTTAGAATATTGGTATGACATTTATATATATAATTAAAAAATATAATTCAATTAAAGGACAGTATAATTAAAAAATAAACACCTATTATTAATGATTGTAGCACTTCTCATCCAACCACCATTCTTTGTTTTGAAATTTGGGTTAATATGAACCACAATATCTAAAAAATATGTAAAAGAATATAAAAATATTGATAAAGTAATTCCTTGCATATATATTATAATATAAATTATTACAATTATAATATTAAAAAAATATCACCATACCATGTAATTTTTTTTCTTTTTTTCTTTTTCTTCGCTTCCTCCAATTGGACTTTCTTCAATATCACTAAATGAGCTAAAATTATAAGATAAAATACGTTGGGATATCTTTATTTTATACTCTATGACTATTATATTCAAATTAAAATTTAGTTCAAATTTATCATGGATATTAAGAAAAGAGAGATTTTTTTTTTGTAACTAAACCATTATGAATAGTATAAGTTTTTCCTATTTGAAAACAATCTTTAAACTTTTCAAATAAATTGCTCCATATTAAAACAGTAATTTTGATTCCCTAAAAAACAAATACGTAATTATATCAGTTACATTCTCAAATTTTAAAAAAAATATTTTGAAAAGTATTACATTAATATCAACTAAAATTATTTTTAATTGATGATTTTGAGAGACACTAACCAAAAACATTCGAATGAGCATGATGTTAATGGTATATTGCTACATTTCATCTTCAAGAGAATCAATTGTAGAGATTTCACTATTGCTATTGGTAGAGATATTGATCAAATTAATGATGAAGTAAAAAAACAAAAACTACAAATTTCAAATTCACATTGAAACAAAGCCTTTATATACAAAATTTTTTCCATATGATAATTACAATTAGAATTAAAAAAATTTAAATTCCAATTGTATTAATTTAAATTCTAATTAGAGAAAACAAATACTTGATAGAGTTGGTTAATATAAGGAAGCTAATTTTTTGCAACATAATAGTCACATTGGCTACAAAGCAAATATTTTTAACAAATTAATGCTAATAATTTAATTTTCAAATGTAATAGTCACGTTGTCATGACCCAAACCGGAGATTCATGATTAGCGCTAAGGAATGGGAATTCTCATAAATCCGGAACTTGTAGCGAGCCTTAAAAATAAAAATACATGTAAGCATAACACAAAAATACCTTTAATTAAAAAGTTAATTAAAAAGTTTAATTAATAAAAGGGATATCCAAATATCATAACATAAAAAAATATATTCATACAACTTCTCAATATATATATGGCATATTTCTTTGTTATGAATGTTATTTATGTTTAATTATGAATTTATTTATTGTCCATGAATATACAATTTTATTCGAAGGATATCAATAGAACGTGCTACATAGTGGGTTCCACTAGGACTGTATATGTGCCAGTTCATTAGACCTTAGGATATGTATTGTGAGAATTTTTTAGGAGATTTTGATTGATTGATTATGTGAGACTTGATATGATTGATTACTGTGGTTGCTGGAGCTCGGTTGACCTAGTGTCTTAAGGCTAATCACACTGACAATGAGATTGCGATAGCTCAGTTGACTTTGTGTCTCGGGGCCAGTCTATTGTCCAAAATGGAATAAGATAATTTATTTAGAATTAAGTAAACCTGCTTGGCTAGTGAGATATTTGTTTGAGGTTGTGATTGTTTTAGGGTTCCATTTGATCCTTCACCTAAACAATTGTTTTCTGCATTTCAATATATATAAAAGTGGATTTTAGCATCTGTGTGAAATGCGTGTATATTCCTGACTATACATGACTTATATTGTATATATATATATATATATATATATATATATATATATATATATATATATATTATAATAATTCACTCAGTGAGGTTTGACTCCCCTCAATATTTTTTCAGGAGATTTCTCGTCTTTAAACCTCAGTAGTAGACCCCTACGTCAGACTTCTTTAGCCCCGGCTAGATTATGTAAATTATTTATCTGAACTTTATTGTATTTTAGAAAACTGTAGTAGTAATGCTTTGTATTTGTAAAATGTTATTTTAATGTATGAGACCTTTTTCTAAATATTGTATGGAAATATTTTATCTTATGATATGACATTAAGTATTTATTTTTATATCAACTTAAGTTTTAAATTCTGGTGTATTTTTATTTATTTATTGCATGCTTTTTATTTTTAAGCCTTGCTACGGGTTTCGGATTCGAAAGAATTCTCATTCTCTAGAGCCGGTCATGACTCTCAATTTACGTCGTGACATATTTTTATTTATTTATTTATGATGTTTTAAATAGCAACACATAATGTATATGGTCTAGATAATTAGTTGGTTATTTTCAACAAATATTTGATAAAAATTCTTGGAAAATTTTGCTTGATATGTTGTTATTATATTTGTTATGTTTTAAATAGCTATATATAATGTATATGGTTTAGATAATTAGTTAGATTGTGGTAAATTAGTTAGTTAGTTATTTTATTTGGTTAATTAATTTTCTTAGTAATTATAAACTATAATTAGAGTAAATTGATTAATCTTTAAGAAATATTAAGCTAAATTAAATTAATGATAAGTAAACATATGAGATTAAAAATTTTTTAAGAAATTAATTGGTAATTTAGGTTTATTTTATTTATTTGCATTTTTTTTGTAATATAAAATTTTATACTCTTAATAGTTGGAGTGCTAAATATTTTTATGCATAAATAAATATGAAACAACATGTTCATATACTCTTTTTAATAATTTTTTGTCACGACCCGAACCCGAGGGGCATGTGACCGACATTAGGGAATGGGAAGGCGTAAGGCCCCCGAAACCTGTAGTAAGCCTTAAAGAAAAGATAAACAACTCCTTACAATTTAAAACTTTATTTTAAAATAGAACACATTATCAAACTAATTTTTCTCAAAATACACAAATTCAACTGTTTAAATATAATGTGCTTCAACGTCTCATATTATAAATCGAATTTAAATCTTATACATAAGTGTGGTTCACACAAATAAATTTCATAATTATTTTTAAACCATACAAATCTTTAGTACATATACTACTGTAACAACCTAGATTAACACATAGTACAGCTTACAATGACCTACATAAAATAGCCAGTGAAGAAGAAACCCGACGTGGAGGTAGTCTGAGGTCGAACTTCCAAGCTCTTGAAAAAAATAAATTGAGGGGAATCAGACCTCACTGAGTAAGTCAATAAAAAGAGCTGTATGGTTTGAAAACCTTTAAAAACTATATATGTTTATAGTGAAAATAATTTATAATGTATAAGTATAGTTTTTGAAAAATCTCGGTAGAACCTTAAACCCAAAATCTAAATGGCCAACTGGGCCCATTTATTCCAACTAGACTACCGATCCCCGAGAGCAAAGGCATCAACCGAGGCACCAAGCCGTAGTCATTCACTTAATCTAAAAATATGGCACTGGCGGTCCCCGAGAGTAAAGGCATCGACCGAGGCACCCATCCCAGTCCATTATTAACCTTACAATCACTGGCGGTCCCCGAGAGCAAAGGCTTCCACCGAGGCACCCGTCCTAGTTTAACATTCATCAATCATACATATATCAAGTCCATCTCTCAATCTATACCATGTGCACATAGTCTTGGTGAAGCCCACCAGGTAGCCCGTTCTACCAAATTTCTCAAAATCGATTTTAAATAAATAAACTGCGTTTAAAGCTTACATAACAGCATTAAATTAAATAAATCATATAATCAATGTTAAAATATAAGTGCACGCATTTGTTAATTAAAACACACGCACAGATCATTATATCGACTTACAGGATGAATGCGAAGGCTGACGACCACGCGTGTGCCTTGGTCTCACAACTTCTGCTCCGATATGCTCTAAAAGAAAAATAATGAATTGACTTTTAGAATATGACTATGGAATCGAAATCAACAGTCAACAAAACAATGAAATTTCAGGATGACTCGAGGAAAGTGGGCAAGACTCGATAGATAGGATATAACCTAACTAACAGTAGAAATTTTACGAATATCACGTTTTACGAGAAAATCTACCAAAATTTTGACAGATTCTCCTCTGTAAAACGGACATCTCTCTACCGAAGGTAGAGCCAGACCTGCATAGAAAATGCACTTCTAATATCCACAACATCCACACTCGAGTCGGGCTCCCAAAACTACAATTTGTGCCGACCGAGATCACAACTCAAAAAATACCGAGAATTAAAAACATTTATTTCTCAAACACATATTTCTAAAAATAAATAAAATTATATAAAATCTCAATTATTCAAAATTAAACAATTAAATTTGCATTCTATCATCAAAATATAAATATAATTATAACCCAAATTAAAACCATTGTAATGTATTATATATATATATATATATATATATATATATATATATATATATATATTATTTGAAATTTAATATTTAAAATTTACACTACGTAAATAAAAATACTAATTAATTTATAAAAATTTTCTAAACCCTTTAAATATTAATAAAACTAATTAAAATATATATTTTACCATATTTAGTGTAAAATTACATTTTTATCCCCCTAAAATACATACATTACATAATGTGCTATTAATACTAAAAATAATTCCTTAAAATTATTTAATCATCCCAAAAATTATTTTCTCAAAATAAACCTTCCTAATATAATTAAAACATACAATCAACCAAAAATTTTTCTCCCAAAAATATTATTTAATCTAAAAATCACATTTGGCATAAACTCAAAAATATTTATAAAAATTGTATAAAAATCACAAAAATTATAATTTGAGTTTTAAAATTTATAACATTCACTAATAACCTCATTTATCAAAATTTCACAATTTTTAACTATAATTTTCGAAAAGTAACAAAATATTACTAACATTTTCAAAAATTCTACCAAATTTGCAATAATTCCTAAAAATTTCAATAAAATTTGTTTCACTCAAAAATAATTATTAACAACCACCCTAGTTATGAATTATACCCAAATAATTATCAAATAAAGCCAATTAAATATTAAATAATTTCTGGAAATTTAACTAAATTGCCAAAAGTTTCAAAAACATTAAAACCAAGTTCAAAACATACTAAACAACTCTAACTAACCTAGGATCCACCAAAATCAAGCAAAGAAATTGAAGGGAGGAAGGACTAAGTGAGCGTTACTCATTATTAGTAGGACGAGGGAGAAGAGGAGGAAAGCTTGCTGTCGACGGGAGAAATGGAGGAGATCCAGCAGTTCAGGCGAGGTGGATAGTAATGGCGAGCGGAGATTCAACTGGCAGGATGTGTTATCGCACGTGCAGGGAGAGAGAGCTTGATGTCTGATGGGGAGAAGGGAGTCCTGTCGTAAGGAAGGAGAAGGCAGCAGCTACAACCTGGAAGCTTTAACTCACGACGGAAATGGAGTCTCGACGGTGGGAGGGAGCTGCACAGGGAGAGGAGGGCGGTGATGGTGACGGAGGAGGAGGGTGGTTATTCGGGTTTTGGTGTTTTTGATGGGTATATATATATATATACTTTATACTATAACCTATAAATATATATTTATATATATATATATATATATATATATATATATACACATATGTATTATACAACCTACCAATATACATACACATATAATAATTAAACCCCACATATATATATATATATCTATAAATATACATATATACATATATCTATTTGTATGCACATGTACACACACACACACACACACACACACACACACACACATATATATATATATATAGATATAGATATATATATTTGTTTATAGACACACATATAGACAATAAATTTAATATAATTTAAACTAGCACTAATAATAATAATAATAATAATAATAATAATAATAATAATAATAATAATAATAATAATAATAACAATCATAAAATATAATATGATGAAAAAGTAATTATTAATAATATGATTTGATAAAAATACCCATTTTTATTTAAGTAAATATATAGGGTATTACATTTTTTGTATTATTGAATTGTATTTGTATGTGAAAATATTATATTTGTTGTTGGGTATAAAAATGACAGATTAAAAGTATTTTGATTTGTACCATTTTAATTTATTTTTCTAATTTGATTTTTTTTAAAAGAAATTTATATTCAATAATCAAATGAAGTTAAAGATCACTTGCGAAATACTCAAGAACAGAATTTGTATAAATTTAGTAGTATTGAATTTTGTTGTATCAAATTCAAATTATATAATATTGATATTTATTGTATTTAATTTTGTAATATGTATTTTGTTGTATTGAATTATATATACATACATACATACATACATATATATATATATATATATATATATATATATATATATTGACTTTATATATATTTGTTGTCACAATTTTTTATTATAAATTTATAAAATATATTTTAAATGTGCAATTTATATAATAATAATATTATTAATCAATAATTTTCTTATATTTATAAAAGTAAAAATTTTTATAATTTTGTGACATGTTTATGATGGTAAATCTGTCACTAAATCGATCTGGCACTAAATTAGTGATAGGTAATATGTAACTAATCTGTCACTAATCCATCACTAAATTTAGTGATGGATTGATAGATCTATCACTAATCTATCGCTAAAATTAGTGACAAATTGAAAAATTCATCACTAATTCATTGTTAAAATTAGTAACGGATTGAAAAATCTGTCAATAAACATAGCAATGATCAAAATACTGAGCATAAAAAATCCATCACTAAGCCATTTAGTGACAAATTTTTATTTCACTACATAGTTAATTTTTTTTAGTGAATGTTCTCAATTTGATTGCCTTAATTCCTTATTTAGTTAGCAATTGTTAGTTTGATTGTTATTTAGTTTTGTTCATTGTTTTTATTCAAATTGCATTTGGAAGCTCTAAAAAAATTCAGCTAGAACTATGTTATGACCTGTATTTTTAATTATAAAATTAAATATGGATTTTAAAGTGTTAAATATTATTTTTATAGAATTATTGTTAAAATGAGTATTTTAGCAAATTTATTTATTTATTATATATATATATATATATATATATATATATATATATATATATATATATATATATATTGATAAAAAACTGGGCTAGAAGTGATTTTCAGTTAGTGCACCAAGACATCCCTTAAGGTTGGCACCTTTATAGCACCATCTTCATGAATCAAAGTAGACCTATAAAATTAAATAAAGTAATCAAAATGATACAAAAGATCTAGCCACTATGGGCAAGTAAATGAAGAAGAGAACCTGTAGTTCTCTTTGCCTAACATATCTCTATGAATTAACTCATTACATTCAAAAGGATGATTAATCCACCATTTAGCTTGATGAAGATCAATAGCCATAGTAGAAAGCCTATCCACCATATTATTACCTTCTCTATAGATATGAGAGACATAGACTTGCAAAGAGGATAAAACATTAAGACATGCTTGCCATTCCTTACAAAACTTCCATGGAACGTTTGGGTTCCTTTGCTACAAATGTTTAACAACATATAAGTTATCACATTTAATCCATATACATACAGGTTGCAAAACCTGTGCATGATAAACCCCAATAATCACTGTAAACAACTCAGTTTCAAATGCAAAAGTACTCCAAAAGGAGCAATAAAAGATGAAATTGTAGCATCAAGGTGATTATGGAATACCCCTCCAGCTCCTGCTAATCCTGGTGCTCCCCTAATAGTGCTATCTATGTTAAGTTTTAAACAATGTTGAGTAAGTGGAATCCACTGAACTTTAAAACATCAAAGAAGAGAATGAGTAATGTTAGAAATTCTGAGATGTTAAAGAATCAAAAGCTTTGTTTGAGTGTTAGCCATACACCCAATTTTGAACACTGATGCAGCTGTAATAGCTTTATAGATGCACCTATTAGCAACATAAATAGGGACATGCTTAGAATGGAAGATTGCTCTATTTCTTACATACTAGATGGTATGTGCAACTTCTAAAAAACCAACTCGCCGAAGAGCTCTCAACTGAGATTAAAAATTCTATAACCAAGCCGAATTAAACAAGCCTAAAAAATCCAAAGAGAGATTTAAAGAAACCTCAAATAAACAAAAAAGAGCATGCCAAACCATGACTACATATGAGCAATGAGTAAATGTGTGAAGTATTGACTCAGATTCTCTTGCACATAGATAGCAATGCAAAGCAACATTGAAACCCTTAGCATATAACTGATTGTCTATGGGGATCTTACCATAGAGAATATGCCATGTTAAGAAAGAATAAGAGAGTGGCATGTAGTGGTGCCATAATTCTTTTCCCCAAGCAACCTTAGGGCAAGAAGGATGAGAATTTAGATAAAAGGATTTACAAGACAGTTGACCATCTATAGAGTGATAATAAACTAAAGAATCTAAGTCTAGATAAGCGAAAATGAGATTGTCAATATCATTTGCAATTTATGGAAATGCCAATCTAAATCTTGGTGTAAGGTTTCAAAATTATTTTGGCAAACATCTAAAATGGAAGCTGAAAATAATTTTTTATTTTGAATTGGAATGCCAATCTTGTCCACTATAATATACTCAAGACACTTGTCATTCTAGAAGCTTAGAGAAGAGAACCGATGAATAACCCATTGAGATTTACTAATCAAAGCTCCCAAGAAACCAGGAACTGAAGACTTAATGGAAGAATTAATACCAGCAAAATGGATCACTTTATTTTTATACATGAAGTGAGAGTGAAGAAACTCAAAAAGGAAGCTATCCTTGCTAATTAACTTCCAAGAAAATTTACTTAACATAGCAGCATTCATAAGTTGTAAGCACTTGAGATTTAAACCTCCCTCCTCAAGAGAGGAGCAGCAGATATCACAATGCATTGACACAAGTTTGTAAGACACATAGTTACCCATCCATAGAAAATTATTAAGACATCATTCCAACCATTTGAGCATCAAAGAAGGCCATTTATATATCATAAAAGTGTGAAGAAAGGACCTATAAAGAGTAAAATTAATAAGAGAGAGTCTCCACGCCATTGAAAGAGTGGAAACTTTCCACTTATTAAGCTTAACAATAATATCATGAGCTAGAGGTTACAGCCAACATATTTTAGGAGTTCATTTGAACATTGGAACTCTTAAAATTTAAATGACAAGCTACCAATCTTCATACCCATGATCTCTCTTAACATAAGTACTCGAGAATGTGTAATAGCCTTACCGAAAAAATATCTAAGTACTCGAGACCAATTGTCCAAAGATTCAAAGGCTTTTTTAATGTCAATCTTAAGAGCCATATTTCCTTCATGAGAGGGTAATCCAAGAGATTAAAATTTTAGATGCAATTGTAGCACAATCCTCAATATGCCACCCCTAAATAAAAGTGAACTGAGGAGGAGTGATAATAGTAGAAGTAATGCTGGTTAATCTATCTGCTAAAATTTTGGAAATAATTTTGTAAAAAAAATTCTCTAAGATAATCGATACAAACTTGTCAATAGAATTGGCAGCCCAAGTCTTTGGAATTAAGACCATAAGATTGGAATTAAAGCCATTCATTATCATGCCTAAAATGAAAAAAATGACGAATTGCATCACTAACCTCTTAACCAATAATATGCCAACACTTAATAAAAAATAAACTAAAAAAACCATCTGGACCCAGGGAACTCTGATTATCCATAGAGAAAATGGTTTTCTTTACATCCTCATGAGAAGGTAGACTATAAAGAAAATCATTCTGAGATGGAGAAATTAGCTTAGGAATGACGTCCTTAATCACTAATAAATTGTGAGCTGATGAAAAGCTAGAAAAAAAGAGATGAATAAAAATTAATGATATGGGATTCAAGAAAATCAGCATCATTAACCAAAGAACCCTTAATCCTTAAACTATGAATGCCCACTTAAGCAAAACGATGAGCCAACAAATTGTTATAAAACTTAGAATTACAGTCCCTTTCATTGATCCATCAAATCTGGCTCTTTTCTTTTAATAATGAATCCTAATTAGCAAGCAAAGTAGAAATAGCTTCATGACATTGCATTTCTTAAGTATGGAGATTATCTGAGAAACCATGGAGATCAATCTCTACTTAAATGCGAAGAAGATCTTGTTGTGCTGCCTTAATAGAAGAATTGAGATGACCAAAGACATGCTTATTCTAAAGACGAAGACAAGATCGTAGCATGTTAAGTTTCATAGATAAGACATACATCAGATGCCAAATCACCTGAAAGGAAGACAAAAACATTCCATAGCTAGATTGAAGTTTTCATGAGATGTTCATATTGAACGAAACTTAAAAGGATGATGAACATCCAAATTTTTGTTAGAGCAAACAAAAAGAAGAGGAGGATTGTGGTCAGATTGATGCCACACCAAAGAATTACATTAAAAATAGTTCTAATTCTAAAATACTGAAGAATTACATAGAGCTCTATCCAAGTGGATATATACACTATTTGCTCTTTTGCAATTATTGGTCTAAGTAAAAAAAGATCCTTTGGTGTTCTAGCAAGTAAGATCACAATTAGAAACTATGTTAAGAAAATGTAAACAAGATCATCTAGAAGGGGGTTTCTCATCTTCTCATGAGCCCTAAAACAGGAGTTAAAATCTCTAATTACAAACCAATCAGAGGAAATAAGGGAGTAGAGATGAACTAAGCTTCACCAAAATTCTGTTCTGCTAGCTAAAAGAACATTAGCATAAACAAAGCTAATATAAATAACTTGAGAATTCTCCATAAAGGAAAAAATAATCTATTGGTCAGAAGAAGAGATGATAGAGACATTTCCTACACCAATATTGTCACGACCTAAACTAGGAGTCATGACCAGCGCTAGGGAACGGGAATTCTTTCGAATCCAGAACCCATAGCAAGCCTAAGGAAATAAAATCATGCAATAATTAAATAAAAATACGATAGAATTAAAAAATTTTCAAATCAATATATAAAATAAATACTCCAAATCCTTTCATTAATGAATACATATTCGTACAGTTTCAAATACAATTTTTTAGAGTATACAATATCAAAATAATATAATACTCTTCTGATTCAATAACACAACTAATGTAATTTCTAGAATACAAATCAGAGTTCAGAATATACATTTACATAAAATAGCTGGGACTGAAGAACACCGGTGAGGAACTCTACAACTAAGGTCTGACGATATGGGATCGCCTGAAAAAAAATAATTGAGGGGGGGTCAGACCTCACTGAGTGAATTATTATACTATATATACATGCAAACTAAACCATAACAATCAGGCATTCTTATATATATTTATATACACACATTTCACACGAATGTCAAACTCTGCCTTTATAAATATACTAAATGTAGAAAACGTTTGTTTTAAATTCATGAAGGATCCATAAAACCCTAATAATAGCAACCCCAATCAACCCTATCATCACTCTAGCCATACAGGCTCACTTGATTCCAAATAGAACACTTATTTCAAACTGGACAGTAGACTGGCCTCAAAACACTAAGTCGACCGAGCTCCAGCAGTCTGGCTGTCAGTGTAATTGGAAAATCTCATTAAAATAAATTTTATGGAAATATAATATAATATAATTTTATTTAACCATTTGGTATACATATAATAAATCCATTTTTTTAAAAAGAAATAAATATTTAAATATCTTTTAAAATCGCTTTAGTATAAAAATTTGGTAGAACCCGATTTATAAATTTTTAACAGTCAAATGACTCACTTATATCCAAGACTGCCGGATCCCGAGAGCAAGGCATCACCAGGATACACAGCCGCAGTCATATTTCTTAATCCAATATCATTGGCGGTGTCCAAGAGCAAAGCATCACCAAACCATTGGCCCCAGTGATTTAATAAATATAAATTAAAATTATACTGGCAGTGTCCGAGAGCAAAGCATCACCAGACCTTCGGCCCCAGTATTTTAATAAAAAAATATTATACTACTAGCGGTGTTCGAGAGCAAAGCATCACCAGAGCTTCGGCCCCAGTAATATAATTAAATAATTACATATTTTACCGATGCGCACATGGTCCTGATGAAACCCATCAGGTAGCCCGTTCTACCGTGATTTATTTAAAAAAAATAAAATAAAATAAATAAAACAATGAAAATTAAAATAAATAATTAATAAATAAAAGTAAAATAAAATAAATCAACTATAAACTACATCATGCAAAATCATATGAATAATGCTGACTAGAATTTATGAAATTAAATTCATAAGAATTTAATATAATTTAAATTAAAAGACTCGACACTCAAATCAAATATTAACTTACTATTTAAATATATAATGAAAATGAAAAATCCTAAGTCATGCATCCTATATGTAATGCATATATATACAGTATAATAATTCACATGTTAGTGCTCCACGAGACAAACTCGGTGGCCTTGATCCGTTAGGCCTCGGTCTCGGCGCAGCTAGACAAACAAATGACAACATGAAATCAGAATAAATTTAACGAAAATTCTAAAGACTCGATTTAGAATTTTAGACACATAATTAGAATAGGAATTTGACCGAAGATCATGTTTTACGAGAATTCTATCAAAAATCCGGTAGAACCTCCTCTGTAAAACAGACATCTCTCTACTTAAAGAGTAGAACCAGTCCTACAAAGAAAACACACTTCAGAATAACACCAAATTCATAACCACAATCCCTTGGTCGAACTCCAAACTACAATTCACCAATCGAGGTTCACAATTCACAAAATAATTACAAAATACCAAAAATACCCTTATATAATAAAAATACATTTTATAAGTCCAAATTACATAATTAACCCTAAAACTTATTAAAAACCGATAAAAACTTATTTATTTAGAAAAATCGTATATTATATATATAATTGAAAATAATTTACGAAAAATAGTTTTAATTAGTTAAAAATATTAAATAATTTGTAGAAATCATTTTTATAGCTCAAATAATTATTAAAACTAATTTAATTATATTTTTAGCCAATTTAGTATCAAATTACCAAAATACCCCTACTATATATAAATTCACTATAATTACTTAAAAATTCACCAAAGATAATATAATTACTCAAAATTAATTTTCTCAACATATAATTCAATAATATCAATAAATATGGTCAATTTACCAATTTATTTCAATTAAACACATAATTAACCCTATTTTTCAAAATTACATAAACTTAATAAATTCCAAATAAATATATAAAAATTCACAAAAATTACAAATAAATTTCTATAATTTATTTCAACACCTATAATCACCATAAAACAAAATTTCATAATTTAATTAATTAATTTTCAAAAATTATTTATTAATAAAATAATAAAAAATTCACAAAAATCAAAATAAATCCCAAAAATTCTACAAAAATTATAGCATGTAGATTAAGCTTCCAGAAACAAAGTTTATGAAGGAATTTTTCATGAATCAATCAAATTGAAGCTAAAAAAAATTCGAAACCCTAAATGGCTGAAATGAAGAAATTGAAACCTAAGCAATTCTAGACCAAATCAAGTGAAACAAAGCTTGGAATCACACTCACCAGAGCTCAAGGAGAAGATAGAGACCGATGGTGTCAAAAATGGTGGCAAAAAATGGCTTGATCAGAGTTGAGATGAAATTCGGCCTCTACTTGATTTTCTGGCCAAAATACACCGGAAAGTAGAGCTTTAGGTGGTGGAAATGGCTGGAGGTGAAGGAGGAAGGCTGAAGGGCACAGTGATGGTAAGAAAACTAGCTTGAAAATGGCTGAAAATGGAAGAAATATGGTGTCGGGCATTTGGAGAAGAAGAGTGGCAATTCTGTAAATAAAAGGAACTTTTGTTTTTTTTTAACTAAAAATTATGTATATATGTATATATATATATATATATATATATATATATATATATTCACACTATATATTATAATAATATAAAATCTCACACACATTAAATATACACCACACACATATTTTAATATATTTAATAATTTATACACTTAAAATTAATTAATTAATATTAAAACTAAATAATAAAAATTAAGGTAATTAATTAAATCCTAATTAATTTAAATAAATACACATATATACATTTTATTTTAGCACTTAAAAATTATGTATGAGTTCATGCAAATTCGTAAAACTAGTCAAAATAAATAGTATTAAATCATTTACGTGTCAATTTCCCCAAAAATGAAATTTCCGGGAAAATTTTACGTAAAGTACTTAAAATAATGTAAAATAATTAAAATTAGCTTTAAACAAATAACAACTCTTAAAAATTTCATAAATATATACAAAAATTATTAACACTGCATATCTCGATGCAGTATAAAAATATTTAAAAACTCGGGATATTACGAATATTGTTAGAGATAAAAATCCACATTAATGGAAGATGCAAAGTATTGTCAACCACAAAAGACATATTAATTAAGCGCCAAAAGGAGGCAGGAGTAGACGAAAACTCTACCTTTGGCTCAATAAGACAAATGAAGTCTAGAGTATGAGATTTACAAATATGAAAAAGAGAGCATTGTGTCAGAGCATTTCCAATACCTCTATAGTTCCAAAAGAGCACCTTTATTGAGATGAATGAGAGATAGCCCTAGTGATAGGGTGATTGCTAGTTAAAGATGAGCTCATAGCTTGATTTTTACTATGTTATTTATGGGAAACTTACTGCTATGGTTGATCTTGTTCCATTAAATTTTCCTAAGATAACTTGATGACTTCATCAAGTTCCATTAATGCAGTGTGAAGAACAACCATCTGATTATATATTTTTTATATATGTATATTTATGTATATAAATATTTGGAAAGAGTTTTATTATTATTATTATTATTATTATTATTATTATTATTATTATTATTATTATTATGTGTAAATATAAATAAGGACAAAAATGTGGTCAATTTTTCTCCTTTTTTTCTTCCTTCCTTTCCCTACTCGGCAACCACAACCACCCTTACTACCAATGCCAACAACCACCACTAAATAGCCCATGTCACCGCTAACTCCTCCTCCTTTCCTCATTCCTCCTCTTTCCTCTTCCTCTTCCTACTTTTTCTTTTTCCTATCAGATTAAAGGAAGCTTATCACCGTCGACTCCAGCCACCCCTAGATGTGTTGCTGGTGTCATTTGAATCCTCTCCTCCTAGGATTCATTTCTCCTATTAGTGGTATGAGTTGTTAGTGCTTAGAGTTGTTAGTTGTTATGCCTAATGGTTATATGAGATATGTATTTGTTATTCTATACTTATCTTTGTCTTGTTGGGTTTATATCTGTAAGCCATATATACTCTTGTATTGCTACATAAAACACAATTAATAAGAAATAATAATTCTCTCCAAACCTTTTATTGACTTGGTATCAGAGATGACTCTATATCTACCTCTATAACCTCTTCTTCTTCTTCTTCATCATCCTCTATGACTTTTACTCCCTTTCCCTTACTCGTTTCTACCACTGTCCCTACCCAAGTTCACAAAAATTTCTCAATCAAATTAACTTCCAAAATCTACATCCCATAGAAGCTTCAATTTACCCCTCTTCTTAATTATTATAATCTCTATAGAATCCTCCATGGGATTGAAACACCTCTAACTCATGAAGTCATTGATATCACAACCAATTAGGCCTCTCTTGATCCTAAATACTACCTAGTATGATAAAGATTAGTTGTTGTTTTCCTATTTATTCTCTTCAATTACCAAAGAGATTTATCCCTAATTAATTTGCCTCAATTCTACTTTAGAGGTTTGGCATGCCTTGGCTACTGCCTATGGTATTATTAGTAATGCTAAGTGAACCTAATTGCATATTAAACTTCACAATCTTTCTAAAGATGCTAAGTTTGTTTCTAAATATTTGTATCAAGCTAAAGCTATATTTGATTCTTTTCACTTGCTAGGCAACCTATTTCAACCTCTAAGTTCAATGCAATTATTTTTCAAAAATTAGGGCTAAGTATAATGGCATAATTATTGCTCTTCAACAAATGTTTGATCCTCCATCCTTCCATGAACTTCATGGACAATTGGTATCTTATGAATTCCTTTTGAAATCTCAAAAGCCTACTATTCCTATAGTGAATTTGGTACATATAAGTAATTTTTCTTCAGTTGCTCTAAATTCTCAATCCCTTAGCACTATAAATCAAGGATGCACACAAAAATGAGGTGGACACAGAGGTTTCCCAACCACTGCTTGTCAAATCTACAGGTTTATGAATCATGTTGCTATTGACTGTCACCATTAGTTTGATTCATCTCTAACATCTAAAGGTCATTTATGATATAACTTTTTGGCTCCTTAAGACTCCTTTTAAACACATCGAGCACACTTGACTGAACTGCCTCCATCTCACTCCACTAGACTCCTTCTAAGTCCTACTATTGATCATCAAACTTTCTAGTACCCGGACATAGGTACAACCCACCATGTCACTCCAGACTTATTTTTTAAGACTATAAAGGTAAAGAAAAATTATTTATTGGTAATGGTGTTAGCTTGCCAATTGAACATATTGATTCTACCATTATTCTCACTCTTTATAAGCCACTGCATTTGAAAAAGGTTTTGCATGTCCTTTCTATCACAAAACCACTTCTATCAGTTAACAAATTATCCAATGATAAGTATTACTCTTTTGAATTTTATCCTAACCATTGTTGTGCCAAAGACCAGGTCTTAAGGAAAATAGTGCTTCACAGGACAATTGAACTTAGCCTTTACAAGTTACATGGTGTGCTTCCAAAAATGCAAGCTCTCAATATTGAAGCCTACCTTACTAGCTTAGAGGAATGGCATGCCTGACTAGGAAATCCCAATTACACCACTGTTCGTCATTTAATTAATTATTTTCAGTTACCTTATTCTTAAAAAATAATAAAATCAAATATATGTGAAGCTTATTGTTTAGGAAAGCTACATAGAACTTTATTACCTTTGACAATTTATCGTAGTTCACATCCCTAATAACTAATTCACTCAGATGTTTAGTGCCCTACTCCCTTATGTCCTTTTTTAAGTTTTAAGTATTTGTCATTTTCATAAATGATTATTCTCTTTTTACATGGTTGTTTCCAATCAAGAATAAAAGTGATGTGCTATTTATTTTTAAACAATTTCAAATAGTGGTGGAAAAATAATTTAATTCTAAGATCAATTCAATTAATTCAGATTGGGGTGGTGAATATAGACCCTTAGGTACTTATTTAGCCAATACTAGTATTATTCATTGAGTTACCTACCGCCATACCCATGAGCAAAATGGCACTGTAAAAAGAAAAATACAAAATGTTATTGACATTGGCTTGACTCTTCTAGGTCATTGTGATGCCCTATTTAAGTATTAAGAATTTGCCTTTGAAATAATAATCTTTTTAATTAATCAAATGCCCACTACTTCACTTCAACATTAAATCCCATTTATGCTATTGTTTCACAAAAATCCAAATTATTCCTTTCTTAGAATCTTTGGTTGTGCAATATATCCCTTTCTATGTCCATATAATAAAAATAAATTTTCATTTAGGTACAAGTAATGTGTCTTTTTAGGATATTCCCCTTCACACTTAGGTTATCGTTGTCTAGAAAAATCTACAGGCAAAATCTATATTGGCCATCAGTTCAATTTAATGAAAAACTTTTTCCATTTTATCATGTTAATAACTAGCCCACCACTTCTGATGTTCCGCTTATCAACATGCCTTCCTCTCCTTAGTTAAAGCTCACTTATCTCGTGGATCACTCTATCTTTATAAGATTAGGTATTGACTCTTACTCCTCTCTTATTTATCTACATCATGCTTATCTCCCACTTCTCCCTTAGTGTCCAATTCTAACTCAAACACTATCACTTCCCATCCCTCCTTATCTTCACCAATAAACCCGCATCAACCACTTACCCAAACCATTTACAACCCACTAACCTCCACCCATCTGAAGTCATCCAATGCAACTTTGGAAATCCAATTTTAACCACAAGCCAATAACATTTAATACTACTACCACTTCTTCCCCTTCATCCTCTATTTTATAACCAACTTCTTACACCCTAACCATCAAAAATCCTAAATGGCATCATGCTATGCAACTTAAAATGGTAGCCCTCCATTGTAAATAGACATGGACACTTATACCTCCACCCTCCGTAAGTAATGTTGTTGGAAATCACTAGGTTTATAAAATCAAATGCAAAGCAGATGGCACCATTGATAAATATAAAGCATGTTTAGTGCTTAGAGGATATACATAGGAGTATGGACTCAATTATAGGGAAACATTTAGTCTTATTATCAAATATGTGATAATATGGACAGCCATCTCTATTGCAGTTACACATGGTTAGTCACTATGCTATCTTGATATAAGTAATGCCTTTTTAAATGGGGATCTTGATGAAACGGTTTACATGGTCCAACCATAGGCATTTTAGGATAAACAGTTTCCCTATTATGTTTTTAAGTTGAATAAATCCATATATAGTCTCAAATAGGCACCTAGGGTCTGGTATGTTGATGATGTTATTCTCACCAGAAATAATCAAATGTTGATTAATTCTCTTGTCCTCGAGTTATCTATTGTATTTTTACTTATTGATTTGGGACCTCTTCACTACTTTCTTAGCATACAGGTCTCTCATTCTTGCAGTAGTATTTATTTATCTTATTCATCTAATGTTAGTGAAATCTTATAAGTATGTCTAAGTGCAAACCTTGTACATCGTTAATGGTTACAACTACTCACTTAACTTCGGAAGGCCAACTCTTATCCTTCGATGAAGCTTCTCCTTACAAACGTATTTATGGCAATTTATAGTATTTAATGCTCACCTATCCTAATATTTCCTTATTAGTCAATCTCCTTTGTCAATATATGTACAAGCCTACTATTGATCATTTCAAGGTTATGAACTAGTTTTATGCTACCTTAAAGGCACGTCTGACCAATGTTTGATATTCAATAAATGCACCTCTTTCTCTTTAACTACATATTCAGACATAGATTGGATGAGTTATCCAGATGATAGGAGGTCAACAGGTGGTCTTCTTATGTATTTTGGTAATAACCTCATCACTTGGAATTCTAAGAAGCAATGAATAGTTGTTAGGTCTTCTACTGAATCTAAGTTTTTTGTAGTCATCGATGTCAATATAGAGCTCAAATGCTTGATGCATTTGCTAAGTGAGTTGGGTGTGTCATTATCTGCACCACCTCATATTTTTTTATGACAATATGGGAGCTGATTTCCTTTCTTTAAATGCCATTTTTCATGCTTAAACTGAACACATTGAAATTGATTTTCATTTTATTCATCAACAAGTTGCTCATAAAGAACTTACAGTTTCTACCATCTCATATGCTAATTAATTAACTGATCTAATGATAAAACCATTATCACTACCAATGTTCCTTCACTTCCGCAACAAGCTTTGGTTACAGTGCTCTCCACCATTAACTTAAGGGGGCATGTTAGTGGTATGAGTTATTAGTGCTTAGAGGTGTTATTTGTTACACCTAATGGTTATTTAAGATATGTATTTGTTATTCTATACTTATTTGCATCTTGTTGTGTTTATATCTATAAGCTATATATACTATTATACTGCTATATAGAACACAATTAATGAGAAATAATAATTCTCTCCAAACCTTTTACTGACTCCCCTAAGTCAATTTGACAAAGTAACACTAGAATCGACTTTAATTTTAGGTAATTTAATTTTAAAGGTGTTGTGTTTAATTTGTGAAATTGAGTTTGAATTCAGTTTGATTGGTCTATGTTGTAGCCATATAAAATGAAATTGAGGTTGAGATCTTTCTAAATGTGATTTTTATTTATTTTTCTATATTTTTGGAATTTTTTGGGCATTCTGTTATTGTTCACATTACTATTCTGAGCTGGGGAAAGTTTTATATTTTTAATAAATTATATTAATTATGTAGAGTAAACTTTGTTAATAAAGTTTTATGAAATTCTTTATAGAATTTAAGTTATGAATTTTTAAAGGTTATGTTTAAATATGTATTTTTAGGAAAATTATTAGATATTAGTAAATTGTTGAATTTTAATTAAATTATTGTTATTTATTGTTTTTTAGATTATTTTAGAGTATGAAAAATATTTTTATAATTAATTTTTGATTATTGGTTAATTAGTAGTGATTTTGGGGAACATAAATTAATAATAAATTTATTTATTATTTTCAAGCTTAAATGAGTCTTTTATTTAGTTTTATGATATAACTGAGTGATTTTAATAGTTATTTATAATTAATGCTAATTTGGTTATGAAAATGAAAATTTGATTTCTATTAGCGATATTCTATTTATAAATAAGAATTTTTATTATTTATTTGGAAATAAATTCTTTTATATTTTTATTATATAAATAAATTAAATTTGGTAGAAAACTAAATTTTTATGATGTATCGAGATTTTGAGAAAAAATTATATTATGTTTATATGTGTTATTATATTGGTTATCGGTTGGGCATAATGTGTAGTTCAGAAGCCCAACTAGAGATGTGTAGTTATGGGTTATATTAAAGTGCAGTTTTGTGTAAGAATAACTCAACTTTTAGTATAGAGATTTTTGTTATACAGAGGAAACTCTGTCAAATTTTTAGTAGATTTCTCGTTAAACGTGACAATGAGTTTGTTTTAGTTTTGTGTTTTATTAGAGTCATGTCTTAGATCAAGTTTTTCCTTAGAAATTGTAATATCCCGTGTTTTTAAATATTTTAATATTGTACCGGGATATGCAGTGTTAATAATTTTTATATATATTACGATATTTTTACGAGTTGATATGTATTTAAAACCTATTTTAATTATTTTGTATTATTTACAGTGCTTTACATAAAATTTTCCTGAGACTTTCATTTTCGGGGAAATTTTCACGTAAATAATTTATTATTAATTATTTTAAATATATTTTCAGACTTGCATGAACTCATACATATTTTAAAATATTAAACACTGTGTATACATGTAATTATTTATTTAATTAGGGTTTAATATTACCCTAATATTTTATTAATTATTTATTAGTTTTATTGTTATTTAATTATTTTTATTTAGTATAAATTATTAAAATATTAAATTATATGTGTGTGGTGTATATTTAATGTGTGTAATTTAATATTATTTTAATATATAGTATAAAGTATATATATATACATATAATATATCAAAAAACACAACTTTTGGAAAATTACCATTTTGCCCCCGATTTCTCTCTTCTCCCTCCCGATCATTTCCTCGCCGTCCAACGCCTGTAACTGCCGATTTCTAGCCGCTGGTGTGCCATCCGGTGTGCCACCACCTTCTCCAGCCTTCCTCGTCGCCTGTAGCTACGGATTCTGGTGCCTGGAAGCCATTTTTGGCCGGAGAAGCCGAAACTTTGGCCACCATCGATCACGATGATTCCGGCCACCATTTTCAACACCACCAGTCTCTTTCTTCTCCTTGAGCTTCAGTGAGTGTGATTCTAGCTTTGGTTTGAGCTTAAATGGTCTAGAATTGCTTAGGTTTCGAATTTTCCAATTCGGTCACATTAGGGTTTTTGATTTTTTTGAGCTTCGAATTGATTGATTCATGAAAACTCCCTTCACAAATGTTGATCCTAGTAGCTTAGTATACATGTATTAATTTTTTTGGAATTTTTGGAGATTTTTTGGATTTTTGGGTATTTTTGAATATTTTAATATTATTTTCTAATTTTCGAAAATTAATTATTTAAATTATGAAATTGTGTTTTATGGTTAAATTAGGTGTTGAAATGAATTATAGGAATTTATTTGGAATTTTATGAATTTCTAAGTATTTTTTTTGAATTATTGAAGTTTATGTTATTTGGGAAATTAGGGTTAATTGTGTTTTTATTTGAAATTAATTGGTAAATTGTGTTTAATTATTGATATTATTGATAAATATGTTGAGAAAATTAATTTTGGATAATTATTTAATTTTTGGTGAATTTTTGAAGTAATTTTAGTATATTTATATATATAGGGGTATTTTGGTAATTTTACCCTAAATTGGCTAAAAATGTAATTTAATTGGTTTTAATAGTTATTTAAGGTATAAAAATGATTTCTACAAATTTTTTAGTATTTTTAACTAATTAAAACTATTTTTCGTGAATTATTTTTAATTATATATATAATATACGATTTTTCTAATAAAATGGGTTTTTATCGGTTTTTATAGTGTTTAAAGGTTATTTATGTAGTTTCTACCTATAAAATGTATTTCTATGTTATAAGGATATTTTTGGTATTTCTGGAATTGTTCTATGTTTGTGGACCCCGGTCGGTAGACTGTAGTCTGGAGTCCGACCGAGGGGTTGTGGTTGAGTGTTGAGCTTGTTTTTCGAAGTGTATTTCTTTGCAGGTCAGCTCTACTCTTTTGAGTAGAGAGATGTCCGTTTTACAGGGGAGGTTCTATCGGATTTTCAGTAGAATTCTCGTAAAACATGATGTCCGGTCGAACCCTGATATCGATTCTATGTTTAATACTCTAGATCGAATTTTAGGATTTCTGTTAGGTTTATTCTAATGTCTGTCGTTATTGCTTGTTTAGTTGCGCCGAGACGAGGGCTAGTGGACCAGGCCCGTCGGACCCATCTCGTGGAGCGCACTAATTTGTGAGTTACTAGACTATATATATATGCTTTAGGATGCATGATTTAGAAATATATGTTTTATTTTGATTAAAATGCATAATTAATGTGATTTGTATTTAAGTATATTTTTGGTTTATTTTTGGTATATATTAAATTATATGCATGTTTTGTTAATAAATTATATTTAAAATGTTTTAAATATATTCTAGCTTAATTTATGATTTAATTGGATTCATTTAACGTATATATACTCGAAATATACCTGGTTTATTTTTGGTATATTTCTAGTATATATATGGTTTATGTTGATATTTTATTGAACTTCATGCATCATTTATTTTTGTGAATGAATGTTTTATATTTATTGATGAAGGATATCAATAGAACGTGCTACCTAGTGGGCAACACTAGGACCGAGTACGTACCGGTACGCCTATAGTATTTAGGCTATATTACTAACCATTTGTGGATATTGATTGATTATGATTATTGATATGTGTGATGTGATTTGGGTGTGATTGCTGGAGCTCGGTTGACCAAGTGTCTCGGGGCCAATCACACTGGCAATCAGACTGCTGGAGCTCGGTTGACTTAGTGTCTTGGGGCCAGTCTACTGTCTAAATGGATTAAGTGGATATCTTTGGATTAAGTGAGCCTGTGTGGCTAGAGTGTTGTCTAACACTATTTTTGAGGGTTGCGATATCATAGGGTTCTATTTGATCCTTCATAAAAGATGATTTTCAGATAAAATATATAAAATTATTTTATTGCATCTATGTGTAATTGCCTGTATATATATATTAGATATATACTGTTGACTGTATGCATTATCATTTAGTGTGTATGTATATATATTATAGTAATTCACTCAGTGAGGTCTGACTCCCCCTCCGTTGACAATTTTTCAGGAGAGTCAACATCTTCAGACCTCAGTAGCAGGCCTATACGCCGGATTTCTTCTGCCCTGGCTTCTTTATGTAAACTACTTCTCTGAGTCTTGGATTTATTTATTCTAGACACTGCAGTAGTCATTAAATATTTAAAAGATGTTGTATTGTATTATTGGAACTGGATTTGTATTTAAAGATTTATATATATGAGATGAGATTTGATTTAAATCCAGTTGGTTAATATGTTAATATGACATTTATGATTTTTATTTCCGCTGCATTATATACTGTTATTACTATTGCATGTTTTATTTTATTTTTAGGCTTGCTATGGGTTCCGGATTCGAAAGAATTCCCATTCCTTAGCGTCGGTCATGGCCCCTGTTTTGGGTCGTGACAGAAATTTAGAATGTTTAAGATTAGGATTTTTAATCCTAATTATATTTTTATTATTTTTCCTATAGCTGCACCAAGAGCAAGGCCTACAAGTCGGGGGCAATCCGTACTAAGAGCAAGGCCTTTAGGTTAAGGCCACTCGAGTTGGCATTAAGGAGCACATCCTACCTATGAGTTATTACTATATGTATGAATTGCATGTAGAAAATAAAATTGGCATCCATATTTTGAATAAATAATGTTATATTGCATTACATGTTAATTGTTATTGTTATATGTGTGTGTGTGTATGTGTGTGTGTGTGTGTGTGTATGTGTGTTTTCATATATATAAAGGTGATTATTAATTATGTAATTTGGATGTTGCTTATATTTTAATTTGATTTTATTATTTATTTTAATATGATATTTGGAGGATAGCAATAGAACATGCTACCTAGTGGGCTACACTAGGACTGTATGCACAACAGTACGCTAGTTGCTAGGTTATGATATATTGATTGATATGAGATTATATGGTTTGAGATACAGATAAATGATTATTGAGAACTGTGAATAGAGAGTTGTGTGGCTGCGGGAGCTCGGTTGGCTTGTAGTATCTCGAGACTAGTCATGCCGATAGGGGGACTACGATAGCTCGATTGACCTTTTTATGTCTCGACGCCAGTCCACTGATAAATGGGATAAGAGAAACATTTTTAGATTCAAGAAAGTTTTTTCATTAGTGAGGTATAATAATTGAGATTACATAATTCTTAAGGTTATTCTCTAATCCACAATTTGTTTTCATTCGTTGCATTGATATAAAAATTACTTTTGAGCATTTGCATGAAATACATGTATAAATTAAATAAATATAAATATAAATATAAATATATGAACATTATATTAGTGCTTGGTTGCTTGTATGCTTAGGTTGTATGTATATATATAATAATAATTCACTCAGTGACGTCTGATCCCCCTCAATTATTTTTCGCGATTCCTTTCTACAGACCTCCCCTAGTTATCCTCTTCACCTGACCCTTTCTTCTCTGGCTTATTTATGTAAATTTTAAACTATCACTTTCTTTATATTTATTAGACATTATAATAGTAGTATGTACTTTTATAGTATCTTATGTTGAGTTGACAGTGGCTTTGTACTTGAATATTTGTAAAGTATTTTATTATGATATGATATGGAAAGATTCTTATGATTTAAAATTTTTAATTCTTTGGTATTTTTATGATTGTCATTAGGGTGAACTAGTGTTTTAGGCTTGCTATAGGTTCCAGATTATATGAATTCCCACTCCCTAGCTCCGATCATGACTCCTGGATTTAGGTCGTGATAAGTTGGTATCAGATCCTTGGTTTAATACTGTATGACCTAGGTTGGTAAAGTTTGAGTTTTCTTTGAAACTACTACAACAATTAGGTTTGGTTATGTCCTTGAATAGTCTTCCTTGCTTTTAGATTTCCATATAACTGTTAGGGTATCTGTTGTTGTTTGAATTGTGTATTTTATCATTTTTTCAAAATGAGGAGAGTGTGAACTGCTCCACTCACTGATGAGGCCTAAGGTACAGAGACTTACCAGGATGAGTAACTAGCCCTTGTGCCGCCAGCTAGACGTAGGAGTAGAGGTAGAGATAGACCTAGAGGAGCAGCAGGTCATTATAGATAGAGAGAGCTGCAAGAGGAGGAGCTTGTGAGTCAAGATTATAATGATACTAACAATGCACCATGAGTTCAGAAAGGTATAATAGTTATGCCTTAAGTTGTACCACCTATGTAGCCTATACTTCAATAGGGAGTTCAATGTTTGTTAACCCAAAGGTAGCATTACTTTATGCCATAGTCAACAATATTTCTTTTGATGGGACTTTAGATCCATTAGATTTTCTCTATGCAATTGAGTCAAGGACTCAAACTAAGCTCATTGAGTATCAAAGGATACTCATCATCGATTTATCAGTTGAGGGGCCAATGTTGGACTAGTTTGTTCAAGTGATTCAGCTATATATAACTACGCTCACTTGGGCTTAGTTCAGAGAATGGTTTATGAGATGATTCTACCTAAAGCTTATAAGGATGAGTTACAGACTCTGGTTGACTAATATTTCCAAAGGTGATAGGTCAGTAGAGGAGTACACCAGAGAGTTTCTTAGATTATCCATATATGTTGAGGATATAATGATGGAACAGTACTTCTTCATCACCATATCACCAGCTCAGGTTCTACACTTGCTAGAATGCCTATTCTAGGCTTAACTTTTGAGTAAATGACTGAGTTAGCCAACGAGATTGAGTTCTGGCTCATCAGCTAGGGAGTTATGCCTGACTACTATCAACAGAGGATTCATAGGAGTAGTAGACATAGCCACAGTGGAGCCCATAGACATATCAAATTTGATTAAGTTTCTATTAGCAGTAATAGTGGTCAAAGCTTAGGATATAATAGCACAAGATCTGTAGCCAGTGCTTGTTAGACATGTGGGAGAGTCCATGAGGGATCATACTATATGGCTCCAGGAGTGTGTTTTAGATATGGTTAAACAGGGCATCTTTAGCTAGTGTAGCTCTGTTAGTGATCTTTAGCTAATGTAGCTCTAGCTTAGTTTCAGCCACCACCATTTTAACACCTAAGCACCTCTCAATTTATAGCCCAGGAAAGGTGAGGTAGAGGAGGCATAGGCAGAGCCAAAGCTAAAGGACTTGGGCAGGCTTCTACTAGTCAGTAAAAAGGCAAAGGATAGGCCAAAGTCTTCACTCTCATGCAGCAGGATGCTCAGGCATCCAATGCAGTGGTAGTAGGTACACTCCCGGTATGTTATTTTCATGGTAGAGTTTTGATTGATATAGGTGCTACCCATCCCTTTGTATCCCCTATTTTTGCTTTAAAATCGGGTTTGCAAGCTGCGAGGATGGCAATTCCTTTATTAGTTACTACACCTATAAGCGATTCATTAGACACTGATGTTGTTCTTCTTAGGTGTCCTATGTTGGTAGGAGGTAGAGAGTTGCCAGTAGACTTGGTGTTACTAGATGTGATGGACTTTGATGTAATCCTTGGAATGGATTGGTTGTCTCAGCATTATGCCACTATGGATTATTATAGCAAAGAGGTGATTTTCAAAATTTTGGATGAAGAGGAATTCAAGTTCATGGGTGATAAGAGTTTTGTACCTTAAAATCTTATCTCTGCTATTATGGTAAGAAAGATGCTAAGAAAAGGGTATCAAGGATACTTGGCATTGATAAGGGATACAACAACATAATAGACATCTATCTCAGATGTTCATGTAGCTTATGAATTTACCAATGTCTTTCCTAATGAATTGTTAAGTTCATAACCTTACAAGAAGATAGAATTTTGCATTAATATGGTTCTAGCATAGCTCCTATCTCTATGCCACCTTATAAGATGTCCCCTATAAAGTTAAAAGAGTTAAAGGAGCAATTCCAAAAGTTATTGGATAAAGGTTTTATAAGACCCAGCACTTGTCCTTAGGGTGCACCAATCTTGTTTATGAAGATGAAGGATGGCATACTTAGACTGTGCATTGATTATAAAGAATTAAATAAGGTGACTATTAAGAACAAGTATCCTCTTCTGAGGATAGATGATTTGTTATATCAACTTTAGTGTGCATAGTTCTTCTCTAAGATTGACTTACGATCAAGCTATCATCAGTTATGGATAAGAGAAGCTAGCATTCCTAAATAGGCATTTCGTACTAGATATTATAAGTTTATGGTGATGTCCTTCGGATTAACCAATGTACCGTCAGCTTTTATGGATTTGATGAATAGGGTGTTCAAACCATTTATGGATCAATTTATATTGGTATTTATTGATGATATATTGGTGTATTTAAAGAGCATGTGTATCACTTAAGGATAGTGCTATAGACATTAAAGGAGCATCAGTTTTATGCTAAATTCTCAAAGTGTGATTTTTGGCTTGAAAGTGTGGCATTTTTTAGTCTTATAGTGTTTAAAGATGGCATTCAGGTTTATCTACAGAAGATTGAGGTAGTATCTGAGTGACCTAGACTAACGTCAATTATGGAGATTCAAAGTTTCTTAGGTTTGGCAAGATATTATAGGAGGTCCGTTTAAGATTTTTCAAGGATTGTAGCACCTATCACCTACCAAACTTAGAAGAATATGAAGTTCATCTAGTAAGAAGCATATAAGAATATTTTTCAATTGCTAAGGAGAAGTTGACTATAGCTCCAGTGTTGACATTGCCTAATGGAGAAGACAAGTTCAACATGTATTATGATGCTTTTAGAATTGGCCTAGGTTATGTATTGATTTAGAATGGTAGAGTAGTAGCTTATGCTTCTAGATAATTGAAAAAGCACGAGCATAACTATCTTACTCAAGACTTTGAGATTGCCGCTATTGTCTTTGCTCTTAAGATTTGGAGGCATTATCTATATGGGGTGATATGCAAAATTTACACTAATTATAAGAGTCTAAAGTACATCTTTCAACAGAGAGATCCGAATTTGATACAGAGGAGATTGGTTGGAACTTTTGAAGGATTATGATTGTAATACCTTATACCACATATGCAAGGCTAATGTGGTAGTAGATGCCTTGAGTAGGAAGTCCTCGAGCAGTCTTACTCATATTAGTATGCAAATGAGACCTTTGATCCAAAAGATGCATAAGTTAGTGGACCAAGGGTTGATAATGAAGATAACTAGGTTAGGAGGATTGTTAGCTCAGTTCAAAGTTAGATCAATATTGAGGGATAGGATTAAAGCAGCTCAAAGTTGAGATTCTGATTTGGTAAAGCTTATGGAGATAGTTTATAGAGGAAAGTTCACTAATTTTAATATTGATGATGAAGGTGTTCTATGGATTAGTGGAGATTGTATATTCCTGATGTGGACAATTTGAGAGAAGAGACCTTAGAAGAAACTCATTATGCAGCTTATACCAAGATGTACCACAATATTAAGAATCTTTATTGGTAGGATGGAATGGAGAAAGATGTAGCTGAATTTGTTTCCAAGTGTTTGACTTGTCAGCAAGTGAAAGCAACACATTAGAAACCTTCTGGAAAACTTCAGCCTCTTCCGATTCTTAAGTGAAAATAGGAGAGAGTTGCCATGATTTATGATAGGGTTGCCTCGTTCAAAGGATGGATACAATTCCATCTGGGTGAAAATGGATAGGTTAACCAAATTAGCTTACTTTCTACTAGTTAAACCTACTTATCTAGTGACTAAATTGGCTAGGTTGTATATCAAGCATATTGTGTGTCCTTATGGGGTGCCTGTTTTTATTAGTTCATATAGAGGTTTGATGTTTACCTCTCAATTTTAGTAGAAGTTGTAGGAAGCAATGGGTATGAGGCTTGATTTTAGTACTGCTTTTCATCCTCAAACAGATGGTCAATATAAGAGAATGATCTAAACACTTAAAGATATATTGAGAAAGTGTGTAATAGATCTTGGAGGCAATTAGGATGATCATTTATCATTGGTAAAGTTTGCTTATAACAACAGCTAGTATAGGAGTATTAAGATGGCACCATTTGAAGCTCTATATGGAAGAAAATGTAGATCTGCTTTGTATTAGGATGAAATTTGAGAAAGAGAGCTAACTGGACTAGAAATTATTCAAAGTGCAACTGAGAAAGTCACTTTGATCATAAAAAGATTGGAAATGGCAACTAGTAGGCAAAAGAGTTATGCAGACTCGAAGCCTAAAGATATGGAATTTTAAATTCTAAATTATGTATTTTTAAAGGTGTCACCAATTATGAGATTTAGTAAAAAAGGAAAGTTGGCACCAAGGTACATAGAGCCTTTTGAGATTTTAGAGAGAGTTAGCATGATTTCATATTGGTTGGCTTTGCCTTCAAATTTGTCTCAAGTGCATCTAATGTTCTATATTCGATGCTCATGAAGTATATTTTGGATCCTTCATATGTTTTGCAATGCCAGAGTGTGGAAGTGAATGAAGATTTGACATATAAGGAAGAACTAATTGCAATTATTGACTACGAAGTTTGTCAATTGCATTCTAAATAGATTCTGATGCTCAAAGTCTTATGGAGGAACAATAATGTGGAAGAGCACACGTGAGAGACTGAGGCAGAGATGTGGGTGGCATATCCATATATTTTTCTTCAATGAAACTTTATGCTCCTTTCTATTTGTTAAAATTCGAGGATGAATTTTTGTAAGGGGGAAGATTAATATTACCAGCATTTTTTATTATTAAATTAAATATCGATTTTAAAGTGTTAAATATTATTTTATAGAATTATTGTTAAAATTAGTATTTTAGTAAATTTATTGATTATTAAGAGTATATTATAGATATATATATATATATATATATAGGTATATAAATATTTAGGAAGAGTTATTATTATTATTATTATTATTATTATTATTATTATTATTATTATTATTATTATTATTATTATTATATATGTAAATTAAAAAAAGGAGAAAAACATGGCCAATTTTTCTTCTTCTTTCTCCCTTTCTTTCTTCCTTCCTTTCCCTACTCGATAGCCACCACCACCCTCACTGCCAATGCCACCAGCCATCGCCGGATAGCCCACATTGTCACCAACTCCTCCTCCCTTCCTCCTTCCTCCTCTTTCCTCTTCCTCTTCCCAGTTTTCTTTTTCCTCGCCGGATTGAAGGAAGCTTGCCAGCATCGACTCTGACCACCCCTGGACGTGCCGCCAGTGTCATTTGAATCCTCTCCTCCTGGGCTTCATTTCCCTTAAGACAATTTCATCGAGTAACACTGAGATTGACTTCAATTTCTAGTAATTTGATTTTGAGGTTTTGTGTTTAATTTGGGAAATTGAGTTTGAATTTGGTTTAATCGGTCTATGTTATAGTTATATGAAATGAAATTAAGGTTGAGATCATGCAAAATGTGATTTTTATTTATTTTTTGGTATTTTTAGAATTTCCCAACCGTTCGGTTGCTATTTACGTTACTATTCCAAGCTCGAAAAATTTTTATATATTTCATAAATTCTATTAATTATGTTGAGTAAACTTTATTAAGGAAGTTTTGTGAAATTCTTTATAGAATTTAAGTTATGAATTTTTAAAGGTCATGTTTAAATATGTATTTTTGAAAAAATATTAGAAATTAGTTAATTATTTAATTTTAATGAAATTATTGTTATTTATTCTCTTTTAAATCATTTTAAAGTATGAAAAATATTTTCATAATTAATTTTCAATTATTGGTTAAATAGTAGTGATTTTGGGGAAAATAAATGAATAATAAATTTATTTATCATTTTCAAGCCTAAATGAGTCTTTCATTATTTTTATGATATAATTGAGTGATTTTAATAGTTATTTATAATTAATGTTAATTTGGCTGTGAAAATGAAAATTTGATTTCTATTAGCAATATTCTATTTATAAACAAGAATTTTTATTATTTATTTGGAAATAAATTCTTTTACATTTTTATTATATAAATAAATTAAATTTGATAGTAAACTAAATTTTTATGATATATCAGGATTTTAAGAAAAAGTTATATTGCTTTTATATGCGTTATTATGTTGGTTCTCGATTAGACATAGTATGTAGTTCAGGGCCCAACCCGGAATGTGGAGTTGGAGGTTATATTGAAGTGTAGTTTTGTGCATGAATAAATCTACTTTTAGTAGAGAGATGTCTGTTATACAAAGGAGACTCTGTCTAAATTTTGGTAGATTTCTCATAAACTGCGACTGTAATATCCCGTGTTTTTAAAATATTTTTACACTGTACCGGGATATGCAGTGTTAATAAATTTTGAATATATATATGATATTTTTATGAGTTGATATACATTTAAAACCTATTTTAATTATTGTGTATTATTTACAGTGCTTTACGTAAAATTTTCCCGGGACTTTCATTTTCGGGGAAATTTTCACGTAAATAATTTATTATTAATTATTCTAAATATATTTTCAGACTTGCATGAACTCATACATATTTTAAAATACTAAATAAGGCCTATGTGTGTATATATTTATTTAATTAGGGTTTAATATTACCCTAATATTTTATTAATTATTTATTAGTTTTATTGTTATTTAATTATTTTTATTTAGTATAAATTATTAAAATATTAAATTATATGTGTGTGGTGTATATTTAATGTGTGTAATTTAATATTATTTTAATATATAGTATAAAGTATATATATATATATATATATATATATATATATATATACATATAATACATTAAAAATCAAAACTTTTGAAAAATTACCATTTTGCCCCCGAAGCATCTCCTTCCCCGATCTTCATCCTCACCGCTGTCCGATGCCTGCAACTGTCAATTTCTCACTGTTGGTGTGCCGTCCGGTGTGCCACCTCCTTCCCCAGCCTTCTTCGTCGCCAGCAGCACCCTATTCCGTCGAGTTTTGGCCGGAACTAGCTTGGGAAGCCGAAACTTTGGCCACCGTCGATCACGTCGATTCCAGCCACCATTTTTGACACCGCCAGTCTCTTTCTTCTCCTTGAGCTCCAGTGAGTGTGATTCTAGCTTTGGTTTGAGCTTAAATGGTCTAGAATTGCTTAGGTTTCGATTTTTCCAATTCGGTCACATTAGGGTTTTTTATTTTTTTTGAGCTTTGAATTGATTGATTCATGAAAAATCCCTTCACAAATGTTGATCCTAGTGGCTTAATATACATGTATGAATTTTTTTGGAATTTTTGGAGATTTTTTGGATTTTTGGGTATTTTTGAATATTTTAATATTATTTTCTAATTTTTGGAAATTAATTATTTAAATTATGAAATTGTGTTTTATGGTTAAATTAGGTGTTGAAATGAATTATAGGAATTTATTTGGAATTTTTATGAATTTCTAAGTATTTATTTTGAATTATTGAAGTTTATGGAATTTTGGAAAATTAGGGTTAAATGTGTTTTTATTTGAATTTAATTGGATAATTGGGTTTAATTATTGATATTATTGATAAATATGTTGAGAAAATTAATTTTGGATAATTATACTATTTTTGATGAATTTTTGAAGTAATTTAAGTATATTTATATATATATGGGTATTTTGGTAATTTTACCCTAAATTGGGTAAAAATGTAATTTAATTGGTTTTAATAGTTATTTAAGGTATAAAAATGATTTCTACAAACTATTTGGTATTTTTAACTAATTAAAACTATTTTTTGTGAATTATTTTCAATATATATATAATACACAGTTTTTCTAATAAAATGAGTTTTTATTGGTTTTTAATGTGTTTAAAGGTTAATTATGTAATTTCTACTTATAAAATGAATTTCTATGTTATAAGGATATTTTTGGTATTTCCTGAATTGTTCTGTGTTTGTGAACCCCGGTCGGTAGATTGTAGTCTGGAGTCCGACCGAGGGGTTGTGGTTGAGTGTAGTGTTTATTTTTTGAAGTGTGTTTCTTTGCAGGGTCGACTCTACTCTTTTGAGTAGAGAGATGTCCATTTTACAGGGGAGGTTCTATCGGATTTTCGATAGAATTCTCGTAAAACGTGATATCTGGTCAAACCCTAATTCTGATTCTGTGTTTAATACTCTAGATCGAATTCTAGGATTTATGTTAGGTTTGTTCTAATGTCTGTCGTTATTGCTTGTTTAGTTACGTCGAGACCGAGGGCTAGTGGACCAGGCCCGTCGGACCCGTCTCGTGGAGCGCACTAGGTCAGTTACTATACTATATATATATGCTTAGGATGCATGATTTAGAAATATATATTTTATTTCGATTAAAATGCATAAATAATGTGATTTGTATTTAAGTATATTTTTGGTATATATTAAATTATATACATGTTTTGTAAATAAAATATATTTAAAATGTTTTTAAATATATTTCTAGCTTAAGTTATAATTTGATTGAATTCATTTGACATATATATACTCGAAATATACCTGGTTTACTTTTGGTATATTTTCGGTATATATATGGTTTATATTGTTATTTTAATTAAATTCATGCATCATTTAATTGTGAATGAATGTTTTATATTTATTAATGAAGGATATCGATAGAACGTGCTACCTAGTGGGCAGCACTAGGATCGAGTACGTACTGGTACGCCTATAGTATTTAGGCTATATTACTAACTTATTTATGGATATTGATTGGCTATGATTATTTGATGTGTGAGATGTGATTTGGGTGTGATTGCTGGAGCTCGGTTGACCAAGTGTCTTGGGGCCAATCACATTGGCAGTCAGACTGCTGGAGCTCGGTTGACTTAGTGTCTCGGGGCCAGTCTACTGTCCAAATGGATTAAGCGGATACATTTGGAATAAGTGAGCCTGTGTGGCTAGAGTGTTGTCTAACACTATTTTTAAGGTTGCGATATCATAGGGTTCTATTTGATCCTTCATAAAAGATGATTTTCAAATAAAATATATAAATGATTTTTATTGCATCTGTGTGTAATTGCCTGTATATATATATTAGATATATATTGTTGATTGTATGCATTATTATTTAGCGTGTATGTATATATATTATAGTACTTCACTCAGTGAGGTCTGACTCCCCCTCCGTTGACTATTTTTCAGGAGAGTCAACATCTTTAGACCTCAGTAGCAGACCCATACGCCGGATTTCTTCCGCCTCGGCTTCTTTGTGTAAACTATTTACTTGAGTCTTATTTTTATAATCTAGACACTGCAGTAGTTGTGAATTAAAATGTGGGATTTCATATATTTTATTTAATGAGATGTATTATATTGAAACTGGATTTGTACTGAAAGATTTTATATATATGTGATGAGATGAGATTTGATTTAAATCCAGTTGATGGAAATGTTATTATTATATTTATGATTTTTATTTTCGTTGCATATAATATTGTTATTGTTATTATTGCATGTTTTATTTTATTTTAGGCTTGCTACGGGTTCCGGATTCGAAAGAATTCTTGTTCCCTAGCGCGGGTCATGGCCCCTATTTTGGGTCGTGACAGCGACATCAGGTTTGTGTTGAGTTTTGAGTTTTATTAGAGTTGTATTTTAGATCGAGTTTTTTCTTAGAAATCTAGAATGTTTAAGATTAGGATTTTTAATCCTAATTATACTTTTATATTTTTCCTATAGTCACACTAAAAGTAGGGCCTTCAAGTTAGGACCAATTGAGTCAGTATCGAGGAGCACATCCTACCTATGAGTTATTATTATATGTATGCATTGCATGTAGAAAATAATATTGACATCCATATTTTGAATAAATATGAATTTTATTCTACTATATTCCATTAAACGTTAATTGTTATTGTTATATATATATATATAAAGGTGAATATTAATTGTGTAATTGGATGATGCTCATACTTTAATATAATTTTATTATTTATTTTAGTATGATATTTGGAGGATAGAAGTATAATATGCTACCTAGTAGGCTACACTACGACTGTATGTGCAACAGTATGCTAGTGATAGGTTATGATATATTGATTGATATGAGATTATATGGTCTGAGATATAGATAAATGATTAATGAGATTTGTGGAGAGAGAGTAGTGTGACTGTAGGAGCTCGGTTGACCTGTAGTGTCTTAAGACCAGTCATACCGGTGGGGGGGACTACAGTAGCTCAGTTGACCTTTCTATGTCTCGGAGCCAGTCCACTGACAAATTGGAAAAGGGAAATATTTTTGGATTCAAGAAAGTCTATTCATTAGTGAGGTATAATAATTGAGGTTATGAAATTCTTAGGGTTCTACTCCGATCCTCCACTTGTTTTCATTTGTTGCATTGATATGAAAATTTCTTTTGAGCATTTGCATGAAAATACGTGTATAAATTAATTAATTAAATATATATATATATATATATGAACATTATATTGGTGCTTGGTTGCTTGGTTGCTTGGGTTGCATGCATATATATAATAATAATTCACTCAATAAGGTTTGATCCCTCTTAATTATTTTTCAAGATTCCTTTCTACAAATCTCCCCCATTTACTCTCTTCGTTAGACCCTTTTCTTACCAGTTGATTTATGTAAATTTTAAACTATTACTTCCTTTGTATTTATTAGATGTTGTAGTAGTAGTATACACTTTTATAATATCTTATGTTGAGTTGACAGTGACTGTGTACTCAAATATTTGGAAAATATTTTATTATAATATCATATAGAAAGATTTTTATGATTTAAAAAATACCAATTTTTTAGTATTTTTATGATTGTGATTAGTGTGAACTGGTGTTTTAGGCTTGCTACGAGTTTTGGATTCATTTGAATTCATGTTCTCTAGCTCCGATCATGACTCCTGGGTTTACATCGTGACAAACTAGTAGGTGGTTATTTGTCAATCCCTGCGGGAATTATACTTTGCTCTCTACTTTATTACTTGTTGGCCTATATTCTTACAGTTATTTGCATTGCTATTTGAGCGAGTAATAGTTTTTGACACCATTACCCGGATTGAGCAAAATAATATTGACATCCATATTTTGAATAAATATGAATTTTATTCTACTATATTCCATTAAACGTTAATTGTTATTGTTATATATATATATATAAAGGTGAATATTAATTGTGTAATTTGGATGATGCTCATACTTTAATATAATTTTATTATTTATTTTAGTATGATATTTGGAGGATAGAAGTATAATATGCTACCTAGTAGGCTACACTACGACTGTATGTGCAACAGTATGCTAGTGATAGGTTATGATATATTGATTGATATGAGATTATATGGTCTGAGATATAGATAAATGATTAATGAGATTTGTGGAGAGAGAGTAGTGTGACTGTAGGAGCTCGGTTGACCTGTAGTGTCTTAAGACCAGTCATACCGGTGGGGGGGACTACAGTAGCTCAGTTGACCTTTCTATGTCTCGGAGCCAGTCCACTGACAAATTGGAAAAGGGAAATATTTTTGGATTCAAGAAAGTCTATTCATTAGTGAGGTATAATAATTGAGGTTATGAAATTCTTAGGGTTCTACTCCGATCCTCCACTTGTTTTCATTTGTTGCATTGATATGAAAATTTCTTTTGAGCATTTGCATGAAAATACGTGTATAAATTAATTAATTAAATATATATATATATATATATGAACATTATATTGGTGCTTGGTTGCTTGGTTGCTTGGGTTGCATGCATATATATAATAATAATTCACTCAATAAGGTTTGATCCCTCTTAATTATTTTTCAAGATTCCTTTCTACAAATCTCCCCCATTTACTCTCTTCGTTAGACCCTTTTCTTACCAGTTGATTTATGTAAATTTTAAACTATTACTTCCTTTGTATTTATTAGATGTTGTGTAGTAGTATACACTTTTATAATATCTTATGTTGAGTTGACAGTGACTGTGTACTCAAATATTTGGAAAATATTTTATTATAATATCATATAGAAAGATTTTTATGATTTAAAAAATACCAATTTTTTAGTATTTTTATGATTGTGATTAGTGTGAACTGGTGTTTTAGGCTTGCTACGAGTTTTGGATTCATTTGAATTCATGTTCTCTAGCTCCGATCATGACTCCTGGGTTTACATCGTGACAAACTAGTAGGTGGTTATTTGTCAATCCCTGCGGGAATTATACTTTGCTCTCTACTTTATTACTTGTTGGCCTATATTCTTACAGTTATTTGCATTGCTATTTGAGCGAGTAATAGTTTTTGACACCATTACCCGGGATTGAGCAAAATAATATTGACATCCATATTTTGAATAAATATGAATTTTATTCTACTATATTCCATTAAACGTTAATTGTTATTGTTATATATATATATATAAAGGTGAATATTAATTGTGTAATTTGGATGATGCTCATACTTTAATATAATTTTATTATTTATTTTAGTATGATATTTGGAGGATAGAAGTATAATATGCTACCTAGTAGGCTACACTACGACTGTATGTGCAACAGTATGCTAGTGATAGGTTATGATATATTGATTGATATGAGATTATATGGTCTGAGATATAGATAAATGATTAATGAGATTTGTGGAGAGAGAGTAGTGTGACTGTAGGAGCTCGGTTGACCTGTAGTGTCTTAAGACCAGTCATACCGGTGGGGGGGACTACAGTAGCTCAGTTGACCTTTCTATGTCTCGGAGCCAGTCCACTGACAAATTGGAAAAGGGAAATATTTTTGGATTCAAGAAAGTCTATTCATTAGTGAGGTATAATAATTGAGGTTATGAAATTCTTAGGGTTCTACTCCGATCCTCCACTTGTTTTCATTTGTTGCATTGATATGAAAATTTCTTTTGAGCATTTGCATGAAAATACGTGTATAAATTAATTAATTAAATATATATATATATATATATGAACATTATATTGGTGCTTGGTTGCTTGGTTGCTTGGGTTGCATGCATATATATAATAATAATTCACTCAATAAGGTTTGATCCCTCTTAATTATTTTTCAAGATTCCTTTCTACAAATCTCCCCCATTTACTCTCTTCGTTAGACCCTTTTCTTACCAGTTGATTTATGTAAATTTTAAACTATTACTTCCTTTGTATTTATTAGATGTTGTAGTAGTAGTATACACTTTTATAATATCTTATGTTGAGTTGACAGTGACTGTGTACTCAAATATTTGGAAAATATTTTATTATAATATCATATAGAAAGATTTTTATGATTTAAAAAATACCAATTTTTTAGTATTTTTATGATTGTGATTAATGTGAACTGGTGTTTTAGGCTTGCTACGAGTTTTGGATTCATTTGAATTCATGTTCTCTAGCTCCGATCATGACTCCTGGGTTTACATCGTGACAAACTAGTAGGTGGTTATTTGTCAATCCCTGCGGGAATTATACTTTGCTCTCTACTTTATTACTTGTTGGCCTATATTCTTACAGTTATTTGCATTGCTATTTGAGCGAGTAATAGTTTTTGACACCATTACCCGGGATTGAGCAACTAACATCATAATTTCTTTTCTTTTCTTTCCCTCTCTCCCCCACCATTTTCTTCTTCTTCCTTGTCTCTATTTCTGCTTCTCTTCACGCGACTCGACCACCAACCAGACCAAGCAAGACCACACGCCTCACCACCGAACGACCACCGGCACCTCCCTCTTCATCTGGACGTTGGCAGCTACTGGAGGAGGCCATCTGGAGCTGTTGAAGTCACACACAGCAGCAGCAGCAGTTTTCCTTCTGCCCTTGACTCTGTTTTTGGTGAGTTATTGGGTTAAGGGTAGTAGTATTCTGGTTGGTTTTTGGTTAATCTCAGTTGATTTCTGATTGATTTTAGTAATTTCTGGTTGATTTTAGTTAGTTGTCAGGTTGATTTTTAGATGTTTAGGGCTGTTGTTAGCTGATTTAGTTGATTTTGTGTTGATTTAATATTTTTGTTGATTTTTATTATATTTACTAATTACCCAAATTTTTTTTTAATTATGTGGTTAATTTTTGAGTTGATCTATACTTATATTAGTTGATTTAAATTAATTGGGGTTAATTTTGGTTAAGAGTATATCAAAATTAATTTAGATTAATTAAATTGATTTTTATGGAATTTTTGTATATTTATTTAGGTATTTTAAGTTTTATGTGTATTTTGTTAATATGGTTAATTAATTATTTTTGGTTGAATAATTGAGTTAATTAGTGTTAGTATATTATGTTAGTAATTTTAGTAGTTATAAAATAATTTTTGATAATTTACCTAATTTTTTTTAGAAATTGTAAATTTTGATATAATAGGTAAATGGTGTGTTTTTGTTGATATTATAATTAAATACTATGTTTTAATTAATTTTGAGACAAAATGTGGTATTAAAATAATTTTTATAAATTATTTATTATTTTTAGTTAATTAATACTAACTATTTTTGAAAATTTATTCAAAATTAAATTATTTATTGTTTTGTGGTCTGAATGAGTTTTTAATTGATATTATAGTATATTTAATCTAAATGGACAATTATAGTTGAATTTCACTATATTATGTTGAATATTTGGAAAGTTGGATTGTTATTAATATTATATTATTATTTGAAATTTTATTAAATTATGGTGGAAAATAATTTTATTTAGTGTTTTAAAAATTAAATAAATTATATTATGATTTATTATTATTTTTTATTATTTTTGGTGATTTACTAAATTAATATTTAGTATTTGCTTATTTGTATTTTTGGTAAATCTCGATTAGGAATTTGGTAGTTTGGGGTCCCATTTGGGGTCCCAACCCGAGGTGTTGTACCACTGTGAACTGTAAAATGTGTTTATTTTGCAGGATTGACTCTACTTTGGTAGAGGGATGTCCGTTTTACAGAAAAACTCTGTCGAATTTTCGATAGATTTCTCGTAAAATGTGACACCCCCGGGTCAATTCTAAAATTTTTATTCTGAGTTTGAATCAAGTCTTCCTTAGAAACTCTAAAAGTTAGGTTTCTAATTTCTGATTGTCATTTCCTTTTTCTGTCTTGAAGTTGCCCCTCCAGTCGCGTCTACCAGTCGAGGTCGGACACGACGTGCCAGAGAAGCACCTTTATCTTGTAAGTTAATATTTGATTTGAGTGTCGGATTTTTAATTTAAATTGTATTAAATTCTTATGAATTTAATTTTATGAGATTCTAGTCAACATTATTCATATGATCTTACATGATTTAATTTATAGTTATTTTATTGTATTTTATTTATTTATTTATTTTATTTATTGAAATTTTTATTGTTTTTATTTATTTTCTTTATTTTTAAATAAACCATAGTAGAATGGGCTACCTGATAGGTTTCATCCGGACTGTGTGCGCACCGGTAAAATATGTGATTATTTAATTATATTACTAGGACCAAAGGTCTGATGATGCTTTGCTCTCGGATACTGCCAGTAGTATAATATTTGTTTATTTAATAAATACTAGGGCCGAAGGTCTGTGATGATTTGCTCTCGGACACCGCTAGTATAATTTTAATTTATATTTATTAAATCACTCGGGGCCGATGGTCTGGTGATGCTTTGCTCTCGGACACCGCCAGTGAAATTGGATTAAGAGATATGACTGCGGCTGTGTATCCTGGTGATGCCTTACTCTCGAGATCCGACAATCTTGGATATAAGTGAGTCATATGACTGTTAAAAAAAATTATAAATCGGGTTCTACCAAATTTTTATACTGAAATGATTTTAAAAGACATTTAAATATTTATTTCTTCTCTTTTAAAAATGGATTTATTATATGTATACCAAATAGTTGAAATAAAATTATATTATATTATATTTCCATAAAATTTATTTTAATCATGTTTTCAAATCGCATTTATTTCTTTATTAACTTACTCAGTGAGATCTGACTCCCCTCAATTTATTTTTTTTCAGGAGTTTGGAAGTTTACTGTTAGGCTTACTTATTTTCGTTGTGTAACTTCGTCACCCGGCTATTCTACATATGTCTATTTAGTCGTATTGTATTTACTTTTCGTGTACCGCAGTAGAAAAATTGTATAACTGCATATTTTATTTGGAATTTTCATGTATTTTTAATTTATATACTGAGATATTGTTTGTATAAACGATGTTTATTTATTTTATTCTATGTACTGATATTATAGTTTGAATTATATTGAGAAAAATCAGTTTGATAATGTGCATTGTGATTTTATTATTTATTGTAAGGTTTCAAAGTTAAATATTCCGCGATTTTTTTTAAAAGCTTACTATGAGTTTCGGTAGCTTTATGTTTTTCCATTTTCTAGTGCTGGTTATGTGCCCCTAGGGTTCGGGTCGTAACAGAACAATTGTTTACTTTACTCTATTTTGATAAGTGTTTACTATGTGTTTATGTTCCTCTCTTTTTGTTTATGCACAATACAAGAAACACTCGAACAGAACCATTTATTTTCATTCTAGACTTGTCTAGATTCGAGAAAGGAAATCATAGGAGATTAAAGAGTACAACTAAAGAAATGGCTAAGTAACAAGAAGCAGCAGAAAGAACCCTTATGGAGTTCGATATGCCGGGTCTAGAAGGCACTCAACAGAGCATAGCACAACCAAATATCCAAGCTAATAATTTTCAAGAAAAAACCGGAGCTTCTACAAATGATTCAGTCATCATTTGATTTTTTTTTAATTTCCTTGCTTATGTATTGTCTCTTGGATTATAACACTCTTATTTATAGTCATCATAAATCATTGATTTTAATTATTAAAAAATAAATATTTAATGAAGAAATGTGTTGCACCACATTAATCAATATTTTATAATCTAAATTTTTTATGATTTTATAAATATTAACATATTTTTTAATTTTTTAAAATTATTTTAATTTTAATTTTAATTTTAAAATAAATTATTTATACATAAAAATTATAAAATAATATTTTTATTATTTTTAATAATTAGTTACGAATTTTTTAATATATGTTAAATACATTTATTGATGGTCATTAAACTATGCATTTCATTGAATATTTCAAATTCAGCTGTCATATCAGCATAACGACATCATATGACATGTTGATTATACTTAAATTAAAATTTAATTAAAAAATCAATTAAAATATGATATCCAAAATGAAATTAGTGTAAAGTTAGTTACCCACAAAAATTTTTAACCCCTAACATTTTTACATTAATATGTATTCTCTAATTATCTCACAATTGTTCCTATTAGAAGAAATCAATTACAAGCTAATTCCTTTTAATGTCATTTTGAATTACGAAATAAATAATTTTTTTGAAATATTTATTCATCCAGTCATTTCCTTTTCTCTTTTTCTCTATTTATTTCTTCAATAAAATTCTTTTTATTTTAGCAGTAGTCGATCATTTCTTAAATGACAATGGTCTATATTTTATTTTTTTTATTTCTCCACATCTAATAAATATGGATTTCTATTCTATTCATTTCTTTTAGAATTTTTGAATCTTCCTTTATGGTGTTTTTAATACTCTTTAGGAAATTTTAGTGGTTATTATTCATGAATTTTTATTTCTCCCTATTGTAAAAATTTTATTGATTTGTTTGCAATTCAACAAATTTAAAGACTAGAAAGTCATTTATGGCTAATAAATATCATAGAATGAAGTATATATATTATCGAATGATCATTGACCTCTAAATCAAAGTAACTATGTCTATATTTTAAAAAATAGTAATGAAAAATTTGAGAATTTATTTTGATACCTTTTACTTATATTTTTATTTATATATTTTTTTCATCAAAATGAATTTTTAATTTTTAATGAATGAAAGATTAATTTTTTCGGTAAAAAAATTTATTTGCAACATGTATTTATATCTTCCACTTGGTCATGACCTAAATTGGTAAAAGTAATTGATAAATTGATTAATAGCCAGCCCATCAACTAACGAAATAATTATATATTTGCATGGATATACATGGTTGAGCTAAAATTTAATCTAACATCGCTTTTTTTCCGGCTCCAACTATTTACACTTCCTTTGGTGTCTCCAACACTCCATTGACCCCATAACATATTTACTTATCTTATTTTATGCTAATTCCTTCACTAATTTAATTAAATGTCACTTTTTCCATTATATTAGAAAAAAAAAAAAGTTAAATACTTTTAGTAATAAATTAAAGCTCATTTATGGTTACATACTTTTGCCCTCATATTATATTTAGAATTAGTAATGAATTTTATATATAAATATGTAATCATAAATGAGCTTTAATTTAATTGTTAAATATTTTAACCTTAATTTTATTTTATATGTTCATTATAATATTCTATTTTTCTAAGAATTTATTTTATTATTTCATTCAAATATTATATTTTTCTAAAAATTTATTTTATCTTTCTCTTCTTATTTTTGTTTAATAAAATAAAATAAGATATATTTTTAGTTTATTTTCAATGTGAATACTATATTTTATTCTTATGCTGGTCGTAAATTTTATTTTTTGTAGTTAATTGTTGACCTTAGTAATAATCAATCTTAATTTTGATCTTAACAAACTTAATTTTGAGCATTTAATTTTTTTATTTAAGTGTGTATAAGTTAGGATACTATTGGAAGTTAAAATGAAGTATAACTTTCTTGGGCTGATTGGACCTTAAGATTCAAGGAGGCTTTTGACATCCTTAGAGCTTTAGAATGAGAAAGTTATCTTCTTCACATTTGAAGTAGGCATCTTGAGCTTTCTGAATTGGGCTTCTTTGTCGAAATTCAAGTTCATTTGTGTATGCAAATTTTGAGTCGAAATCCACGTATATGTCTGCCATCTTAGATTGCACATCTCTTAGTATTTTGGACATATCTTGAGTTACAGAAGTCCAATTAAGGTGATTCAAAATGATATGAAAAGATAAGTCAAATATATACAACTTTTATGAATAAATTATGGGCAAATTCAAATCTTTTCAAGAGAAAATCATGGCTTCAACTTGTGTATAGTTGTATGACAGTATTCTACATTTTAGATTACACAGATCTTAGTATTTTGGACATATCCTAAGATACAAAAGTCCAATTTAGGTGATTAAAAATGATATAGAAAGATGAGTCAAATATCTACAATGTTTATAAAGAAATCATGGGCAAATTCAAATTTTTTCAATATCAAATCACGGGTTCAACTTGGATATAGATGTCTGATAGTATTCTGCATTTTAGATTGCATAGCTCTTGGTATTTAGACAAATCTTGAGCTACGAAAGTTCAATTTGGATGATTCAAAATTATATAGAAATCTAATTCAAATATCTACAGCTTATATGAAGAAAGTGGGGGCAAATTCAAACTTCTTAAGCAGCCAATCATGGTTTTAATCCATGAATAGCTGTCTGATAGCATCACTTTCAATAATTCAAAATATGGACATTGGACATATCATTTACACCTCCAACAGCTACATTTTTAAGTATAAATACCTCTAGAGCTAAATGGAAGTTAAAAAACTTATTTATCATTCATTCTTTCTAAGCATTCATTGAGCTCTCAAATTCTCTTAAACAATTCTTTGTTTGTATAACTCTTGTGAGAGTTGGGTGTATGTTAGAAATAGAATTTCTCTTTATCTTAAATCTTAGGTTAGATTAGAAGGGAAGTGAGCTTGATTTCTAAAGGAATTGGTTTAAGTGTTGTCCATTGAAATACTTGGGTTTTGGTTTTTTGAGTGAGCCTTAAAAACTCATGTTGTAAGATTATAAGAGTGAGCCATAAAACTCTTGTGTAATCTCAATCTTATAAATAAGATTATGGGTGATTGAAAATCCTAACTTGGGGATAAGTTAGGTGGAGACGTAGGATTGTTATTGAATCCGAACTCCTTAAATCTTTGGGTTATTCATTCTTCCTTCTCAACTTCCATTCAATTCTTGCAAAGAATTCTTTTAATTTCTCATTTTTATTTGATAGTCTTATTCACCCCCCCTCTAGGACTATTGTCATTAATATTATAAATTCATTACAACTTTAACTTTATATTATTAATTAAAAAATCAGTACTTTCTATTTAATAAAAAATTTTAATTGTTTTAATTATTTTCATTGTATAATGAAATTTTCTTAAGTTTTTTTTTATGTTGGCTACATATATCTTTTTTTATCTAACCTTATAAATTAATTACAACTTGATTTTTTAATTTTTAAGAATAGCATTTTACATAATCAATTGTATATAATGTCATATAGTAATCACTATTTTAATATTTATGGTTATCCCTAATATATATAAACAATAGTGATTGAAAATATAAGTGTATTGTTGTATTAACGTTATATCTTCATGAATAAGAGGATACCAAAATATATATCAGTGGTACATGAGTGATATATAACTAAAAGATAAAGATGGAGAAATCGAAAATAATACAAACAATAATCATGTACAATAAATAGATACATGATAGTTATCTTATCAGCCCCTTGTAAACTCATGCGTAGAATACAGTGGAAGGAGTCAATATAGAGACTAGAATCGAGTGATGGCCAAGGGTTTCGTAAAGAGATTAGCTAACTAATCCTGAGTAGACATGAACTAAACTTGTAGAAAACTAGATTGAACTTGCTCTCGCACAAAGTGATAATCTAATTCAACATGTTTTGTGTGAGCATGAAAACTATAATAGCACTTAAATAAGCAACCCCAATAATATCATAATGTAAGATGGCGAAAGAGAGTGGAACTTGAAATTCAGATAGCAAACATTTAAGCTAAATAAGTTCAGAAGTGGCATTGGTGATGGCTTTGTATTCACTTTCAGTAAATGATCTTAAGATAGTAAGTTATTTTTTAGTGACCCAAGAAATCAATGACTTGCTAAGAAAAATTGCAAATCCATTGGTTGAACATCTATTATCATGATAACCACCCTAATCACTATTAATGAAGCAATGGAATATTGGTGTGTGGTCTAGAGAGAAGTGGATGCCATGAGAAGTAGTACCATTAATGTAGCGTAAAAGATGCTTAAGTGCTTGCCAGTGAATGTCTAAGGGATTGTGCATGAACTGACATAGGCAATTAACACTAAATGCAATGTTCGACCTTATAATTGTAGCATATTTAAGTGCACTTAGAATTTGATGATATGCTTGGCTATTAGGTATTGGAGTGCCATATGTTATGGTCAATTATATTGATGTTATCATCAATATGGGATAAGGCTTAGAGTTGTGCATATTATGATGATGAAGCACATCCTTAAGGTATTATTGCTGAGAGAGAATAAGGTCATCCGATGTTATTGCATGTTCAAGGCCAAAAAAGTAGTGTAATTTCCCAATATCTCGGATTAAAAATTCATGTTATAATGAGTGTATAACTCGTTAAAGGAGAACTACACTAGAGCCTATTAGAATAAGGTCACTAACATAAACCAAAAGAAAAATAACATTAGCTCCATCTTTGAGAATAAATAAGGATATATCTACCTTTAATGCAATAAAATTTAGAGAAAGGAAGCAAGTCTAGCAAACTAAGCTTTAGAGGCTTGTTTAAGTCCATAGATAGACTTATGTAATTTGCAAACATGAGTAGAACACTCTAGATGAACATATCCTTGTGGGTTGAATCATATAGAGATCTTCTTAAAGAGTGCCATGTAAAAAGGCATTACATACATCCAATTGGCAAAGTGGCCATTTGTTCATAATACAAGAACAAGAATGACTCTAATAGTAGTAGCCTTCACAACTAGACTAAAATTTTATATGTAATCCAATCCTAAAATCTATGTGAAGCCCTTAACAATAAGGTGAGCTTTGTATCTTTCAATGCTTCCATCTGGGTTTCCTTTAATGTGAAATATCCACTCGTTGTCAATGATGTTAGTGTTTGGTAGTGGTGGGACTAAGGTCCATGTTTTGGTCTAGCGAAAAGTAGCAATTTCCCTATTCATGGCTTGTTTCCAATCATTATATTGAATAAAATCCTTGAAAAGATATGGTTCATGGGTTAAGAAGTGAGAAGAGGAAGGTTTGGTTTGGGTAAGGTGAGCATGATGTTTGGGCATGTTGGTTGATCACAGAAGCATATGGTGTGTGCAATTAGAAGAAGAGAATGAGGGATTAAGCTAGTCGTTATTTTGGTCATAATGAGTAAGGTTAACTATGAGGTTAAGGCCATTAGGTTTTGAGGATAACTCGGTAAGGATAGAATGCATTGAGATGGATGAGGATTGAGTAGGAGATAAAATTTAATTAGGTAAAGTGGGTGAGGGTGGGGAAGTTGGGTATGATAATAATGGAAGTATTTGATTAGGAGAAGAATTATCAAGTGTTTGTGTAATATCCCGAATTTTTAAATATTTTTATACTGCATCGGGATATGCAGTGTTAATAATTTTTGTATATATATTTATGATATTTTATGAGTTTGTTGTTTGTTTAAAGCTAATTTTAATTATTTTATATTATTTTAAGTATTTTACGTAAAATTTTTCCAGAAATTAATTTTCGGGGAAATTGACACGTAAATAAATTAATACTATTTATTTTGACTAATTTTATGAATTTGCATGAACTCATATATAATTTTAAAGTGCTAAAATAAAATGTATATATGTGTATTTATTTAAATTAATTAGAGCTTAATTAATTTCCTTAATTTTATTATTTAATTTTTGTATTAATTAATTTTAAGTTTATAAATTATTAAACATATTAAAATATGTGTGTGGTGTATATTTAATGTGTGTGAAATTTTATATTATTATCATATATAGTGTAAATATATATATATATATATATATATATATATATATATACATAATTTTTTTATCAAAAAACCAAAACTTCCATTTATTTACAGTTTTGCCCCTCCTTCATCTTCTTCCTCCCAAAACGTTTTCTTCCATTTCCAGCTACTTTCAAGCTGGTTTTCTTCCTGTTACTATGCCTCTCAGCCTTCCTCTTCCACCTCCAGCCATTTCCACCACCTAAAAACACTCTTTTCCTGTGAGTTTTGGCCGGATTTTCTTCAAAGAGCCAAAAATCAACTTAACTCCGACCAAGCACTTTCCGGCCACCAAATTTGATGCCGTCAGTCTCTATCTTCTCCTTTAGCTCTGGTGAGTGTGATTCCAAGCTTTGTTTCACTTGATTTGGTCTAGAATTGCTTAGGTTTCAATTTCTTCAAATCAGCCATTTTGGGTTTCGAATTTTTTTTTAGCTTCAATTGGATTGATTCATGAAAACTTCCTTCACAAACTTTGTTCCTGGAAGATTAGTCTACATGCTGTAATTTTTTTAGAATTTTTGGAATTTATTTTAATATTGTGAATTTTTTATTATTTTATTATTATTTTCTAATTTTCGAAAATTAATTAATTAAATTATGAAATTGTGTTTTATGGTGATTATAGGAGTTCAAATGAATTATAGAAATTTATTTGTAATTTTTGTGAATTTTTATGTATTTATTTGGAATTTATTAAGTTTAGGTAATTTGAAAAATAGGGTTAATTATATGTTTAATTGAAATAAATTGGTAAATTGAGTATATTTATTGATATTATTGAATTATATGTTGAGAAATTAATTTTTGAGTAATTATATAATTTTTGGTGAATTTTTGAACATTTATAGTGAATATATATATATAGGGGTATTTTGTTAATTTTACACTAAATTGGTTAAAAATGTAATTAAATTGGTTTTAATAGCTATTTAGGGTATAAAAATGATTTCTGAAAATTTTTACTATTTTTAACTAATTAAAACTATTTTTCGTAAATTATTTTCAAATTATATATAATATACTATTTTTCTAAATAAATGGGTTTTTATTGATTTTTAGTATGTTTTAGGGTTAATTACGTAATTAGGATTTATAAAATGTATTTTTATTATATAAAGGCATTTTCGGTATTTTATAAATATTCTGTGAATTGTGAACCTCGGTCGGTGAATTGTAGTTTGGAGTCCGACCGAGGGATTTTGATTGCAATCCTGTGTTTATTCCGAAGTGTATTTCTTTGCAGGACCGGCTCTACTCTTTGAATAGAGAGTTGTCCGTTTTACAGGGGAGGTTCTGCCGAATTTTCGATAGAATTCTCGTAAAACGTGATGTCCGGTCAAATTCCTATTCTAAAGCTGTGTCTAAAATTCTAGATCGAGTCTTTAGAATTTTTTGTTAAATTTATTCTGATTTCATGTTGTCATTTGTTTGTCTAGCTGCACCGAGACCGAGGCCTAACGGATCAGGCCCGCCGAGTTTGTCTCGTGGAGCACTAACATGTGAGTTATTATACTATATATATATGCACTGCATATAGGGTGCATTATTTAGAATTTTCATTTTCATTGTATGTTTAAAAAAAATGATTTAAATTATAATATTTTTAGTATATCTAGGGTTGCATTCTTATATATATGCATATTAAATAATTATGCATGTTAGTTTGATATATGCACATTAAACAATTAGGTTTAGGTTTAATACATTTGAGTAATATACACATGTTTTAAAATGTACACTTAGACATAATTATTTTATTAAATGATTAATATACTTTAGGTATAGTTTCAATAGATTTTAGGTTTATTCTTAAATAATTGCATGTTAAATTATAAACCTACACTTAAATTATTTTTAAGTTTATTTTTGGTATATTTTTTATTTATTTCCGAATAAATAAATGTTTTATTATTAAATTAAACCTAACACATTAGTGGTATATTTAGGGTTTATTTTTGATATATGCATGCTAGATAATTAGGTTTATTTGTAGTATATTTGTGAATATATGTTAAACACAAACACGTATTTAAATGAATATTTATACATAAATGGTTTTATTAAATGATTTGAGTACTTAGGGTATATCTTTTGCATATTTAAGTATATTTTTAAGATAATGCATTTTATATTATTGTTACTCATTTAAATTGTTTTTAACTATATTAATGATTTATCTTTAGTTTATTTCATATTTTATTTGACTACATATATATATATATACCTGAAATATACTGGGTATATTTTAGGTATATTTTTGGTATATATATATATGGTTGGTTTTACTATTATGAATATTGTTCTACATTAATTATTTTTCGAATGAGTGATTTATTCGAAGTGAAGGATATCAATAGAACGTGCTTCCTAGTGGGCAGCACTAGGACCATGTACGTACCGGTACGATAGATAAGGATTGAGTGAGAGTTAAAATTGGGTGATTATAATTGATTTAATTGATTTGACTAAGATTAATGGTATGTTAGATAGTGTGATTGCTGGAGCTCGGTTGACCAAGTGTCTCAGGGCCAATCACATTGACAGTCAGACTGCTGGAGCTCGGTTGACTTAGTGTCTCGAGGCCAGTCTACTGTCCATAAGTGAATTGAATGATCTATTGGGTTGATTGAGATGTGAGGTGATGGATAGTGTGATTGTTGGAGCTCGGTTGACCAAGTGTCTCGGGGCCAATCACACTGACAGCCAGACTGCTGGAGCTCAGTCGACTTAGCGTCTCGGGGCCAATCTGCTATCTAAATTGGAATAAGTGTTCTATTTGGAATCAAGTGAGCCTGTATGGCTAGAGTGATGAGGGATTGTTTGAGGTTGTTATTATTTAGGGTTCTATGGATCCTTCATGAATTAAAACAAACGTTTTCTACATTTAGTATATTTATAAAAGCAAAGTTTGGCATTCGTGTGAAATGTGTGTATATACATATATATATAAGAATGTATGATTGTTATGGTTTAGTTTGCATGTATATATAGTATAATAATTCACTTAGTGAGGTCTGACCCCCCTCAATTATTTTTTTTCAGGAGATTCCATATCGTCATACCTTAGTTGTAGAGTTCCTCGTCGGCGTTCTTCAGTCCCGGCTGTTTTATGCAAATGTATATTCTGAACTTTGAATTGTATTCTAGAAACTGCAGTAGTAGTGTTATTATATTGGAAGTGTATTATTTTTTTTTGGATATTATATACTCTGAGAATTTGTATTTGAACATTGTACGAATATGTATTCATTTATAAAAGGATTTGGAGTATTTATTTTATATATTAATTCAGAAAAATTTTAATTTGGTCGTACTTTTATATAATTATTGTATGATTTTATTTTCTAAGGCTTGCTACGGGTTCCGGATTCGAAAGAATTCCCGTTCCCTAGCACCGGTCATGACTCTTAGTTTGGGTCGTGACAAAGTTGGTATCAGAGCTGAGTTCTGTGTCAGGGCTTAGTTGTTTGAGTTGTGGCCCTAGTTTTCGAAGTTGTGTTTTCTGTTAAACTACTGCAGTGAATTAGGTTCGGTCATGTCTTTGAAAAGTCTTCCTTGCATTAGGAATTCTGCGTAACCATTAGGGTGTCCTGTTGATGTTTGTGATTATTTGAACTATTTATTTATTTTTGCTCCTTGTTGATTGCCTTGAGCGTGAATCGCTCCATCGATCGATGAGATCGATGATAGTTGATCTTCTGAGCATGAGGTTCTACCCCCTATGCATCCTATTAGGCATAGGGGTAGAGACGGATTTAGAAGGCCTGATGATCACTATTGACAATGGGAATAACTGAATGAGGAGCTGGTGGCTTAGCATTGCAATGATGTTGCTTCTATAACAAGAGTTTTGCAGGATGCGGTGCTGATACCTTCGATCGTTCAGCAGATGTAATTTCTTTTTCAACCGAGAACTTGAGACATGTCAATTTTGTGTATATGCTATATTCTGAATTCTGTTGATTTCTATATCTTTTCAGCACAGTGAATGTGAATTGTTTCTTCTCCAAAGACAATATTGATAATCAGTCTTTTTAAGTTCAAGTTGTGGTTATAGTTCCAACCCTACTACACCTATCTAGTATAGGGGTAGGTTAGAGGCAACTATAACTCAAGGGTTAAGGTAGTCATTGTAAGTAGTACAAGCATTCCTTTTGGACTTAAACGTGCAATAAATGTGGCCAGGATAACCGAGATTAATAAAAGCTTGATAGCATTTAATCACGTTTGATAGTTGTTTGAATATACTTTGATGGGGGAATTGGAAAATATCTAATGAAGACGAAGCACTCTTGTATTCCTTATGGCAAGCTATCAGTTCTGACTGCAACATATAATTTGAGTTAAAGGGGGATTTCTAAGATACTTCCATCCACCTTTAAGGAAGGATAATTACCTATATCAACTATTGCATAGAGTAAGGGAATAGCAATCAGTTGAGAAGATTACCTGTAAACTCTTCAATTTGATACGTCATGCTGAAGACGTAATACAGTATAAGAGGAGACTGGTGGAATTATATGTTACAGGATTAAGCGTAATAAATTGGCATTTGAACCGAGAATTGAGATTCAAAGAGTTATTATAAATTCAGTCTTTGGGGTGTAATTAATCTTGATGAGATGTGAAAGGGTTGTCAAGAATATCTGGCTCTAGTTGAGTATACTTCAGTGGAGAAGTTGTCTCTCCCAGATGTTTTAATTGCCTGTGAGTTACCAGGTTTACCACTTTACAGAGATTGAATTCTGTATCGATGTGGTTCCTGATATAACTCCTATTTCAACGTAGCCCTACAAAATGACTTTTGCAGAGCTGTAGGAGCAATTACGAGAGCTGTATGACCAAGTTTTATTATACCTTATGTTTCTCTTTGGGGTGCACTAGTCCTATTGTAAGGAAGAAGGATGGTACCTTGAGACTGTGCATTGATTGCAGAGAGATGAACAAGGTAACAGTGAAGGATAAGTATCCTCTTTTGAGGATAGATGACCTGTCTGATCAGCTACAGAGTGCACAGTTCTTTTCAAAAAATTGATTTGAAGTCGGGTTATCATTAGTTGTGGATCAGTTTGTAGTAGTCTTCATTAATGATATACTAATGTATTCGAAGTGAATGAAAGGGCACATATCACTTGAGGACTATACTACAGACACTAAGAGAATGTCAGCTTTATGCTAAATTCAAGAAGTGTGATCATTGGGTGGAGAGTGTTATTTTTCTTAGAATTGTGGCATTTAAGGATAGAATTCGAGTTGATCCCTAAAAGATCAAAATAGCATCTGAGTGGCCCAGACTGACTGAATCCATTGAGATCTATAATTTTCTGGGTTTAATTGGGTATCATAGGAAATCTGAATAGAATTCTCTAGAATTACAGCTCCTATGACCCTCATAACTCAGAAGAATGGGAAGATTATGTGAACAGATGTTTGTTAGAACAGCTTCTAAGTACTAAAGAAGACTGATTGATCTGAGGGTTACGTGAACTTTAGAGGATAAGACCTGCTATCATTACAGCATTTCATCATATCATCATAGCATTTCATTACAGCATTTCATCACGACATTTCATTCTAGCATTTCATCATAACATTTAATTAGATCATCTCATCATGACATTCATCATAGCATGTCATCATGGCATATCACCATAGAATGATCTGCTGATAGGAGATGCCCAAGTTAATGATACAGGGTTGATGTTGTAATCTGAGAAAGGGATTCTATATAAGCTATGGAAGTGAACTTGCAGTGTACATCCAAATGGTTACCAAGAATTATCACAGTATTCAGGATCAGTACTAGTGGGTTGGATTATAGAAGGATGTGACTGATTGTATTTCTAAGTGTTAAAATTGCCAGTCGGTGAAAGCTGAATATCAGAAGTCTTCTGGGAAGTTTTGATCTCTTTTGAATTTGGGTGGAAATAAGAGAGAATTGTGATAATTTTTATGGTTGGTTACCTCGTTCAAAGGGTGAATATGATTCCGTTGGAATGACTGTAGACAAATTGACCAAGTCAGCTAATTTTTGGCCAGTGGAAGCCACTTATTCAGTAGCTAAGAGGGCTAAGCTACATATGAAACATATTATGTGCCTGCATAGACTACCTGTGTCCATTGTATATGGTAAAGGTACAGTGTTTACCTTTCGATTTTGGCAGAGATTATGGAGAGAAATAGACACCTTATTGGATTTCAATACTGCTTTTCATCCTCAGACAAATGACAGTCTGAGAGGATGATCCAGACACTAAACAGTATGTTGAAGATGTGTGTTTTGGATCTAGAAGGTAGCTAGGTTGATTATATGCTACTTATAGAATTCGCTTATAATAACAACTACCATAGTAGTATTGGAATGACACCACCTGAAACTTTTATGGAAAGAAGTCTTAACTAGATATGAGATGGATCATAATACAGCGAAGAAGTTGTTGTGATCAGAAGAGCGATATAGATCCTAGATGCAGAGATATGGAGTTTCAGATCGAAGACTGTAATTCTGAAGATGTCTTCGAAAAGTGGTGTGATGAGACGCGTTGAACAATATAGAACTGAATGAAGACCTGAAGTTTGAGAAGGAATCAGTTGTAATTGTAAATTATCAAGCTCGATAGTTATGTTTGAATTAGATTCAAATGATCAAGGTTCCGTGACGTGGCAACAAAGTGAAAGAGCTTACGTAAAAGACTGAAGTTGAGATACGAGCTTTTTACCCGTATCTCTTTCTTTCTTGATCTTGTAATTTTCTTTTTAGAATTCGGGGACGAATTTTTGTAAGGGGGGAAGACTGTAATATCCCGAATTTTTAAATATTTTTATACTGCATCGGGATATGCAGTGTTAATAATTTTTGTATATATATTTATGATATTTTATGAGTTTGTTGTTTGTTTAAAGCTAATTTTAATTATTTTATATTATTTTAAGTACTTTACGTAAAATTTTCCCAGAAATTGACACGTAAATAAATTAATACTATTTATTTTGACTAGTTTTATGAATTTGCATGAACTCATATATAATTTTAAAGTGCTAAAATAAAATGTATATATGTGTATTTATTTAAATTAATTAGAGCTTAATTAATTTCCTTAATTTTATTATTTAATTTTTGTATTAATTAATTTTAAGTTTATAAATTATTAAACATATTAAAATATGTGTATGGTGTATATTTAATGTGTGTGAAATTTTATATTATTATCATATATAGTGTAAATATATATATATATATATACATATATACATAATTTTTTTATCAAAAAACCAAAACTTCCATTTATTTACAGTTTTGCCCCTCCTTCATCTTCTTCCTCCCAAAACGTTTTCTTCCATTTTCAACCACTTTCAAGCTGGTTTTCTTCTTGTTACTATGCCTCTCAGCCTTCCTCTTCCACCTACAGCCATTTCCACCACCTAAAACACTCTTTTTCCGGTGAGTTTTGGCCGGATTTTCTTCAAAGAGCCAAAAATCAACTTAACTCCGACCAAGCGCTTTCCGGCCACCAAATTTGATGCCGTCAGTCTCTATCTTTTCCTTGAGATCTGATGATTGTGATTCCAAGCTTTTTTTCACTTGATTTGGTCTAGAATTGCTTAGGTTTCAATTTCTTCAAATCAGCCATTTTGGGTTTCGAATTTTTTTTAGCTTCAATTTGATTGATTCATGAAAACTTCCTTCACAAACTTTGTTCCTGGAAGCTTAATCTACATGTTTTAATTTTTTTAGAATTTTTGGAATTTATTTTAATTTTTGTGAATTTTTATGTATTTATTTGGAATTTATTAAGTTTAGGTAATTTTGAAAAATAGGGTTAATTATATGTTTAATTGAAATAAATTGGTAAATTGAGTATATTTATTGATATTATTGAATTATATGTTGAGAAATTAATTTTTGAGTAATTATATAATTTTTGGTGAATTTTTGAACATTTATAGTGAATATATATATATAGGGGTATTTTGGTAATTTTACACTAAATTGGTTAAAAATGTAATTAAATTGGTTTTAATAGTTATTTAGGGTATAAAAATGATTTCTGCAAATTTTTAGTATTTTTAACTAATTAAAACTATTTTTCGTAAATTATTTTTAAATTATATATAATATACTATTTTTCTAAATAAATGGGTTTTTATTGATTTTTAGTATGTTTTAGGGTTAATTACGTAATTAGGATTTATAAAATGTATTTTTATTATATAAAGGCATTTTCGGTATTTTATAAATATTCTGTGAATTGTGAACCTCGGTCGGTGAATTGTAGTTTGGAGTCCGACCGAGGGATTTTGATTGTAATCCTGTGTTTATTTCGAAGTGTATTTCTTTGCAGGACCGACTCTACTCTATGAGTAGAGAGATGTCCATTTTACAGGGGAGATTCTACCGGATTTTTGGTAGAATTCTCGTAAAACGTGATGTCCGGTCAAATTCCTATTCTAAAGCTGTGTCTAAAATTCTAGATCGAGTCTTTAGAATTTTTGTTAAATTTATTCTGATTTCATGTTGTCATTTGTTTGTCTAGCTGCGCCGAGACCGAGGCCTAACGAATCAGGCCCGCTGAGTTTGTCTCGTGGAGCGCTAACATGTGAGTTATTATACTGTATATATATGCACTGCATATAGGGTGCATTATTTAGAATTTTTCATTTTCATTTTATGTTAAAAAAAAAAGATTTAAATTATAATATTTTTAGTATATCTAGGGTTGCATTCTTATATATATGCATATTAAATAATTATGCATGTTAGTTTGATATATGCACATTAAACAATTAGGTTTAGGTTTAATACATTTGAGTAATATACCAATGTTTTAAAATGTACACTTAGACATAATTATTTTATTAAACGATTAATATACTTTAGGTATAGTTTCAGTAGATTTTAGGTTTATTCTTAAATAATTGCATGTTAAATTATAAACCTACACTTAAATTATTTTTAAGTTTATTTTTGGTATATTTTTTATTTATTTCCGAATAAATAAATGTTTTATTATTAAATTAAACCTAACACATTAGTGGTATATTTAGGGTTTATTTTTGATATATGCATGCTAGATAATTAGGTTTATTTGTAGTATATTTGTGAATATATGTTAAACACAAACACATATTTAAATGAATATTTATACATAAATGGTTTATTAAATGATTTGAGTACTTAGGGTATATCTTTTGCATATTTAAGTATATTTTTAAGATAATGCATGTTATATTATTGTTACTCATTTAAATTGTTTTTAACTATATTAATGATTTATCTTTAGTTTATTTCATATTTTATTTGACTACATATATATATATACCTGAAATATACTGGGTATATTTTAGGTATATTTTTGGTATATATATATATAGTTGGTTTTACTATTATGAATATTGTTCTACATTAATTATTTTTTGAATGAATGATTTATTCGAAGTGAAGGATATCAATAGAACGTGCTTCCTAGTGGGCAGCACTAGGACCGTGTACGTACCGGTACGATAGATAAGGATTGAGTGAGAGTTAAAATTGGGTGATTATAATTGATTTAATTGATTTAACTAAGATTAATGGTATGTTAGATAGTGTGATTGCTGGAGCTCGGTTGACCAAGTGTCTCGGGGCCAATCACACTGACAGTCAGACTGCTGGAGCTCGGTTGACTTAGTGTCTCGGGACCAGTCTACTCTCCATAAGTGAATTGAATGATCTATTAGGTTGATTGAGATGTGAGGTGATGGATAGTGTGATTGCTGGAGCTCGGTTGACCAAGTGTCTCGGGGCCAATCACACTGACAGCCAGACTGCTGGAGCTCGGTCGACTTAGCGTCTCGGGGCCAATCTGCTATCTAAATTGGAATAAGTGTTCTATTTGGAATCAAGTGAGCCTGTATGGCTAGAGTGATGATGGGATTGTTTGAGGTTGTTATTATTTAGGGTTCTATGGATCCTTCATGAATTAAAACAAATGTTTTCTACATTTAGTATATTTATAAAAGCAAAGTTTGGCATTCGTGTGAAATGTGTGTATATACATATATATATAAGAATGTCTGATTGTTATGGTTTAGTTTGCATGTATATATAGTATAATAATTCACTCAGTGAGGTCTGACCCCCCTCAATTATTTTTTTTCAGGAGATTCCATATCGTCAGACCTTAGTTATAGAGTTCCTCACCGACGTTCTTCAGTCCCGGCTGTTTTATGCAAATGTATATTCTGAACTTTGAATTGTATTCTAGAAACTGCAGTAGTAGTGTTATTATATTGGAAGTGTATTATTTTGTTTGGATATTATATACTTTGAGAATTTGTATTTGAACATTGTACGAATATGTATTCGTTTATAAAAGGATTTGGAGTATTTATTTTATATATTGATTCACAAAAATTTTAATTTGATCGTACTTTTATATAATTATTGTATGATTTTATTTTCTAAGGCTTGCTACGAGTTCCGAATTCGAAAGAATTCCCGTTCCCTAGCGCCGGTCATGACTCCTAGTTTGGGTCGTGACAGTTTGCTATAGGAAGAGATTGCCCCAACCACAATATGATATGAGCTAAGGTGCAATATTGGAGTTAAAAGTAAGGTTGAATCAATCGTAATGTAATTTGTTGCACCTATATAGGGTGCCATGAATTTGTAATAGCAGCAGCATCATAATAAACTAGTGGGTTACCGATAGTATGAATTAGGGCAAGCAGGTTATGTGTGATAAAATTAGCTTGAGTAGGGAAAAAGGTTAGCGAGGCTCATACATTCTTTGGCAACGATCAACTGTGTGGTTATGGAAGCCACATATATGGCAAGAAACCTTCCTATGACATTAATTAAGAAAAGGACAAAACTTGGGATTAGACATGAATGCTAGTTAGTAGTTTGTTTACAATGGAGGCAAGTTAACATATCAGAAACATGCCTAAAATTGTCAAGTAGTTAAATGAGCAGTATGCGGTTCTTAGACATTTCAGATTAAAATTTCAGATAGTACAAGTTGCCTATTTAGTTCTTAGAAAGTCATTGGTGATGTGTAATACCCTATATATTTATTTAAATAAAGGGATTTTTAAATAGTATTATTAATAATTACTTTTGCATTATATCATATTTATGTTAATATTATTTTAGGGTTATTAATATATGTGAGTATTATTTATTTATTGTCTAGAATTTCATTATCTACTATTATCATTATTAATATTATTGCTATTTTAAACTATATTACATTTTATAGCTATATATGTGTTTCTATGTACATGCACATATACATGTTTATATATATATGTGTGTGTGTATATGTTCATACTTATATATATATATATATATATATATATATATATATATATATGTATGTGAAGAGAAATGGACCAAAACCGAGACAACAAAAATAAAAAGAAAAAAATAAAAGAAAACAGAAAGAAAAAAAATGAAAACAAGAAACAAAGAAGCTTCCCGAGCCCTGCACCCTCTCCCTCTCCGTCCCTCACCATCTCTCCCTTCTTCTTCACTGCGCCGTTCGTCCTGCCACCACCAGAGAAGCCATTGCGGCCGTGAGAAAGAGCTTCAGGTGGTGTTGCTGTCACTGTTTCTTCTCATCCACCATCGGCCAAGCTTCCTCCTCACTGTTGGAGTTTGATCTAGCGCCAACCAAGCTTCCCCAACTTCCTTCATTGTCATGACTCGAACCCGAGGGCACGTGACCGGCACTAGGGAATGGGTAGGATTAAAGCCCCCGAAACCCGTAGTAAGCCTAAAGGAAAAGAAAAATAAAACCATTCATATTTTAAACTTTATTTTAAAATAGAAACACATTATCAAATTGATTTTTCTCAAATTACACAATTTCAACTATTTAGTTAATAATGTGTTTCAACATCTCATATGATAAAATGAATTTAATTCTTATACATAAGCGTATTTCGTATAAATAAACTATATAATTAAGTTTAAACCATACAAGTCCTTAGTACATATACTACTACAACAACCTAGATTAACACACAGTACAGCTTACAATGACCTACATAAAATAGCTGGTGAAGAAGAAACCCGGTATGGAGGTAGTCTGAGGTCGAAATCCCAAGCTCCTAAAAAAAATAAATTGAGGGGAATCAGACCTCACTGAGTAAGTCAATAAAAAGAGCTGTACGGTTTGAAAACCTTTTTGAAAACTGTATATGTTTATAGTGAAAATAATTTATAATATATATTTATAGCTTTTGAAAAATCTCGGTGGAACCCTAAACCCAAATTTAAATGGCCAACCGGGCCCACTTATTCCAACTAGACTACCGGTCCCCGAGAGCAAGGCATCCACCGAGGCACCAAACCGTAGTCATTCACTTAATCCAAATATATGGCACTGGCGGTCCCCGAGAGCAAAAGCATCAACCGAGGCACCCATCCCAGTCCATTTTAACCTTACAAATCACTGGCGGTCCCCGAGAGCAAAGGCTTCCACCGAGGCACCCATCCCAGTTTAACATCCATCAATCATACAATTATCGGATCCATCTCTCAATCTTTACCATGTACACATAGTCCTCGTGAAGCCCACCAGGCAGCCCGTTCTACCAAAATTTCTCAAAATCGATTTTAAATAAATAAATAAAATGCGTTTAAATCTTAAATAACAACATTAAATTAAATAAATCATATAATCAATATAATAAAGTACGAGAGCATGCATTCTTTAAATAAACACACGCACAGATCGTTCTATTGACTTACAGGATGAATGTGAAGGCTGACGACCACGCGTCTGCCTCGGCCTCATGGCTTCTGCTCCGAAATGATCTAAAAGAAAAATAATGAATCGACTTTTAAAATATGACTATGGAGTCGAAACCAACAATCAACAAAACAATGAAATTCCAAACTGACTCGAGGAAAACCGGACAAGATTCGACAGACAGGATTTAACCTAACTAACGGTAGAAATTTTACGAGTATCACATTTTACGAGAAAATCTACCAAAATTTCGACAGAGTCTCCTCTGTAAAATGGACATCTCTTTATCAAAGGTAGAGCCAGACCTGTATAGAAAATGCACTTCTAATATACACAACCATTCACACTCGAGTCAGGCTCCCAAAACTACAATTTGCCCCGACCGAGATCACAACTCAATAAGATATCAAAATTAATAATATTTATTTCTCCAATTACACACATACTAAAATAAATAGCATATTTAAAATCTTAATTATTCAAAGTTAAACAATTAAATTTGTATTCCATCACCAACAATATAATTATAATTATTATCCAAATTAAAAACCTTTGTAATGCATTATATGTTTACATATATATATATATTGGGAATTTGACATATAAAATTTTACACTACTTAGGAAATTATATCAATTAATTTATAAAATTTATCTAAACCCTTTAAATATTAATAAACTAATTAAAATATATATATTATCATATTTAGTGTAAAATTACATTTTTTTTACACCCCTAAAATACATAATTTACACAATGTTTTCTTAATACTAGAATAATCCCTTAAAATTATTTAATCATGCCAAAAATTTATTTTCTTAAAATAAACCTCCCTAATATAATTAAAATATTTAATCAACCAAAAATTTTCTCCCAAAATATTATTTAACCAAAAATCAAATTTGGCATAAACTCAAAATATATTTATAAAAATAGTATATAAATCTCAAAAATTATAATTTGAGTTCTAAAATTAACAACAAATAATAACAACCTCAATTATTAAAATTTTATAATTATTTAACAATAAATTTCAAAATTAACATAAATATTAGTTAAATACCTAAACTTTATAAAATCTATAATTAACTCCAAAATTTCTAAAACCCTAAATAAAATTAATAAACTCAAAAACACTTAACTATATTTAACCTAATCACTAATTTCACTTAAGAATAAAATTAAATCAAGTAATTAAAATGGCAAAAATTCAAACAAAATTCTGAAAATTCAAATAATTCCCAAAAATAATTCAAATGAGCAATTATCTTCCTCATAGCACAACCACACCCTATATAGATACTCAACCGAAGGAAATTTCAAGATCAAGGAAGAAATGAAGGCATCAGGTGAGCATTACTCACCACCTAGCTGCTGGACGAAACAGAGGGAGGGGAAGGAACCTGCTGCCACCGGAGAAGATGGGGGAGATGGAGCTGCTCAGGTGAAGGCAGAGGGCAGCTTGACACCACCAGGAAATGGCATGGGCAGAAAGTCGAAGCTGGGCAGAACGAGAGGATGCAGAGCTGCTGCTGCGCGAGGAGAGGAAGGAGCTGCTTCGCGAGGAAGAAGGAAGGCAGCTACTGCAACACTCCAGCAAGCTCCACACACGGCGGCAATGGCGCTCTCAGGCGAAGAGGAAGGTGGCACAGTGACGGGAAGAGAGCGGGGGTGGCAGATGGAGAAGAGGGATTTGGTTTCTACGGGTTCTAGTGGTTTCTAAATCTATATTTATACTTATATATATATATATATATATATATATATATATATATATATATATATATAGGTGTATTCAAGTATTTATTAGTGTACATCTATATATATATATATATATATATGTATATATACATAAACATATACTACATGAAAATGTATATACTTATACTTTATACTATATTATATATATATATATATATATATATATATATATATATATATATATATACATACATACATATGAATAGATATACACATTTAAACCAATATTTAACCTAAAATATAATGTTAACACAATTATACTATAATATAATGCAAAAATAAATATTACTAGTACTATTTGAGAAAAATTATGTCCCTTTTTATTCAAATAATTATATATATATATAGGGTATTACATTCATCCTCTTAGGTGTCTGTCCAAGCCAAGAACCGCCGCTGTAACTCACCTCCGGCGTCGGAATTGGAGGTTGAAGGTGAGTTGCTCTGCGTTGTTTTCTGGTTGTTGATTGAATTTGAATGTTGATTTTAGGTTGTTCTTGAGTATATGTTGGATTATGCCAATAAATTGCTTCAATTTGAATTTTTAAGCATTTTTCTTAATTTTCCTTAATTTACAGAATTTTTGCATACTTTTTATTTAATTTTTTTTAGTTGATTTATTGGGTTTTATTTGGTTTAATTAGTAAAATTAGAGTAATTATAGTTAATTGTTCTTGGTATATTAATTTTATTTAAGGTTTTAGAATTTTTGGTGTTAATTAGAGGATTATATAAATTTTAGGTATTTAATTGGTATTTATGTTAATTTTTGGGAATTATTGTGAAAAATTATGAAATTTTAATAATTGAGGTTATTAGTGAATGTTAATAATTTTAGAACTCAAATTATAATTTTTGTGATTTTTATACTATTTTTATTAATATTTTTGAGTTTATGCCAAATGTGATTTTTAGGTTAAATTATATTTATTTAGAAGAAAATTATTGGTTGATTTTATGTTTTAATTATATTAGGAAGACTAATTTTGAGAAAAATAATTTTTGGGATGATTAAATAATTTTTAAGGAATTTTTTTAGTACTAATAGCACATTATGTAATTTATGTATTTTAGGGGGGTAAAAATGTAATTTTATGCTAATTATAGTTAAATATATATCTTAGTTAGTTTTATTAATAATTAAGGGGTTTAGAGAATTTTTATAAATAAATTGGTATTTTTACTTAAGTAGTGTTAATTTAATTGTTTAATTTTGAATAATTGAGATTTTATATATTTTTAGTATATATGTATGTGAAATATATATTTTTAGAAACAAATGTTATAATTCTTGATATTTTGTTGAGTTGTGATCTTGGTCGGGGCTAAGTGTAGTTTTGGGAGCCCGACTCGAGTGTGTATGTTTATGGTAATTAGAAGTGCATTTTTATGCAGGTCTAGCTCTACCTTTGGTAGAGAGATGTCCATTTTACAAAGGAAACTCTACCAAAATTTCGGTAGATTTTCTTGTAAAACGTGATTTCATAAAAATTCTACCGTTAGTTAGGTTATATCCTGTCTATCGAGTCTTGTTCGGTTATCCTCGAGTCAGCCTGAAATTTTATTATTTTGTTGATTGTTGATTTCGATTCCATAGTCATATTTTAAAAGTCGATTTGTTATTTTTCTTTTAGAGCATTTCGGAGCAGAAGCCGTGAGACCGATGCAGACGCGTGGTCGTCAGCCTTCGCATTCATCTTGTAAGTCAATAGAATGATCTGTGCGTGTGTTTATTTAAAGAATGCATCTGCTCATATTTTTATTATATTGATCATATGATTTATTTAATTTAATGCATTTTATTTATTTAAAATCGATTTTGAGAAATTTTGGTAGAACGGGCTACCTGGTAGGCTTCACCAGGACTATGTGCATATGGTAGAGATTGAGAGATGGATCCGAAATATATATGATTGGTGAATGTTAAACTGGGACAGGTGCCTCGATGGAAGCCTTTGGTCTCGGGGACCGCCAGTGATTGTAAGGTTAAAATGGACTGGGATGGGTGCCTCGGTCGATGCCTTTGCTCTCGGGGACTGCCAGTGCCATATATTTGGATTAAGAGAATGACTACGACCTGGTGCCTCGGTTGATGCCTTTGCTCTCGGGGACTGGTAGTCTAGTTGGATTAAGTGGGCTCAGTTGGCCATGTAGATTTTTGGGTTTAGGGTTCTACCGAGATTTTTCAAAAGCTATACCTATACATTATAAATTATTTTCACTATAAATATATATAGTTTTCAAAAAGGTTTTCAAATCGTACAGCTCTTTTTATTGACTTACTCAATGAGGTCTAATTCCCTTCAATTTATTTTTTTCAGGAGTTTAGGAGTTCGACCTCAGACTACCTTCACGCCGGGTTTCTTCTTCACCGGCTATTTTATGTAGGTCATTGTAAGCTGTACTGTGTGTTAATCTAGGTTGCTGTAATAGTATATGTACTAAGGATTGTATGGTTTAAATATATTTGTGTAATTTATTTGTATAAACCACACTTATGTATAATGATTTAAGTTTGATTTATAATATGAGACGTTGAAGCACATTTTAATTAAGCACTTGAATTTGTGTATTTTGAGAAAAATCAGTTTGATAATATGTTCCGTTATAAATGAAAGCATAAAAAAAATGGAAGGTTTTATTTTTCTTTTCTTTTAGGCTTACTACGGGTTTCGGGGGCCTTATGCCTACCCATTCCCTAGTGCCGGTCACGTACCCTCGGGTTCGGGTCGTGACATGATGGTTATTGTTTGAGGGCAGTGATGATACTATGAAAATTGCGGCCTAGATTGCAATAGAAAATGGCATTAAATTCAGCATTTGAAAGTCGTCTCCCATTAGCTACAAGTTCATCTGCTAATGATTTTGCCTTTTAAAGATATTAAGAGACTAAAAAGTCATTCTTTTTCAATTCTTACAACTCTATGTGAATTTGCAATTGTCGATTCTGAGATACAGAACTGAAAACACTTGCTATTATTTGCCAAGCAATGAAGGAAGAGGTCATACCAATGACATAAGGGAAAACTTCCTAAAATAAGGAAGAAAAGAGCCATGATAGCATAAGTTGATAATTTGATACCATTCAACGTTGATCTTTTGACACCATTCAACAAAAGCAGGATTTGGATTTTCAGGATTGGTTGTATCTATAAAAGGTAGTGTAGATGTTGGTACGAGAATTGATCCATCAATAAAACCAATCAGCTTATGATAATTGAGAAGAGGTAAAAATTGAATTTTTCAAGTGAGATAATTCCTTGGTGTGAGTTTAATGGAGAGAGTATGATTTACAGTAAAAGAGATAGGTAGAGAAGAAGTAGTGGGAATAATTTGGCTAGCCATTTTTTAAAGCTATGATACCATGAAAATGTAAGTGTGTTGTTGTATTAACATTATATCTTCATAAATAAGAGGATACAAAAATATATATCAGTGGTACATGAGTGATATATAACTAAATGATAAAAATGGAGAAACTGAAAATAATAAGAACAATAATCATGTACAACAAACGGACATACAATAGTTATCTTATTAGTGACTACTATAAATAAAATTTTATATATAGTTAAAATTTTTATTTGTCGCGCTTCTTGAACAATGTCACAAAATTACCTATCACATTAATTTCGAATATAGATGTTGATTTTTTTTTATGAGCAATAATCAAATTTTATTTGACGATAAAATATTTAATGGTCAATTTAAAGATTATTTTGAATACACCTATATATATATTTAATTTAAAATAATTGTATATTGACATTACGCATCAAATTTATTCTTATAAATAAATAAAAATATTTATTGTACGTTAATTAATTGAAATAAAATAGAAATTCATCCTATATTTAGAAACAAAAAAGCAAGTACTATTCTTCTATTACTAAACATTTTAATATAAAGTTGAAGTTATAATGAACTTACAATATTAACTACAAAAAATCAAATTTATGATTAACATAAGAATAAAATATAAATATAAAATTACAAAAGTAGTTTTCACGTAGAAAATAAACTAAAAAATATCTTATTTTATTTGATTAATAAAAATAAGAAGAGAAAGATAAAATAATTTTTTAGAGAAAAATATAATACTATAATGAAATAGCTTATAAAATAAAATTAAGGTTAAAATATTTAACAATTAAATTAAAGCTCATTTATAGTTACATATTTATATTATAATTTATTATTAATTGTAAAATTTAATATGTGGGTAAAAGTGTGTAACCATAAATGAGATTTAACTTTTGTTTTAATATGAGGGTAAAAATGACATTTAATTAAACTAGTATAAAATAAAGTAAATAAATAAGTTATGAGGTCTACGGGAGTGCTAGAAGCTTCAAGTTGAGTGTAAATAGCTGCAGCCTCTTTTTCCACATAACTTGTATTATACTTTTATTTATGGCTGAATATAGACTTCAGTACAATTATATATGCGCTTACACGGAAGACAAAGGCGAAGATATTCTCAGCACATAGGTCAGTCCATGTGCTGAGAGCTTCATATTTGTAGCTGCAACACTTTATTTATGTACCACTTCCAAATTATATATAATTCATACATAGATGTCAATGAATCCAGAGTGATTCATCTTCAACGGTTGGTGCCGTCACAAGAAGGATTCTTACATTTTGGAGATGGCTTAGGCTTTCCAGGAACACGTACGCATCGACCAGCCTGATAACCTTTGCCAGGGGGGCATTTAAAAAATGGTTGAGTGGGGCGGCCTCCAATTGGGTTAGTAACGCCGACATCTGCAATATCGAAAGTTGCATTCACAAGACATTTTATAATAAATTGCTATATGTAGAAAATAATTTTTGTTAATTCACAAACCTCTTTACTTTGAAAAATCAAGAAACCGTAATAAATAAATAAATAAAGTTATGAAATAAATAGATCAATGATTATATGTGTATCTATACCATTAAATGTATCGGACAATTATATATAAGTTGATGAGAATAAATTAATAAATAAAAAAAATGAAGTCTTACTCTGGTCTGACTGACCCTGGTTAGAAACATCAGCTAAGTTTTGAGCAGTAGTTGAATAGGGAGAAAAGAGAATGGTAGCCAAGAGAATGCATAGTATGAAAAAGGCCTTCATGTTTGAGTTTTGTTGATTTGCTTGATTATTGCCTCTTCACTATAATGCTCTTATTTATAGTGATCATAAATCATTGATTTTAGTTATTAAAAAGCAATATTTAATTAAGAAATAAACGTGATACATGCATTTAGCATAAAGCCAAAGATGACTTAGAGGTTGACTAGTAGAAGACATATATATATATATATATATGTATATGCATATCCAGCAACTTCTATAATTACATGGAGTGAAAAAAAAAAGTAAAGAGAAATTACTAATACTACTCCTAAATGTTACGTCAGTATTTATTTAATTTTAATTACGACAGTAGTTATACTAAAATTATTAAAAATTAAAAACTTGAATTAAAACTACTAAAGTATCGTAAACATTTATATTTTTTTTTATACCAATAAGCTAATATTGGGGTAATAATTTTTACTTTTATCAATTTTGGCGAGGCTTATTGTAATCTTTTCAATTAGTAATCTGTAAATATTACAACTTATAGATTTTGGCCTGATAAACCTTTAACGGTTAATTTTTTTTTTTTTTTTTTTGAGATATTATGGTAAAATATAGTTTTTAATCCCCCAAATTTATTTTTAGATTTGGCCATTACAAAATAAAAATTTTCTTGTACTGCCTCATAATATTTAAGATTAATAATCCTATTTTTCTTGTTTTGCGAATAAGCTGAATTTGAATTTTAAAAGCATCATCCACAAAAGGAAAGAAGATGATGATACCTTCAAAGACACGTTGAAATGGAGACGTTCAAGATAAGGACATAAAACTTACTAGTTAATCTAAAGCATAAAAGGAAAAAATTCAACATGTAGACTCAAATTTTTTTATTTTTATTTTAAAAAAAAACAGTCTCATCCTTCTTTTCTTTCTAGTTTTTTAGGGATAAGTATAATTTTAATCTCTATAGTTTTACTTCTTGGCAAAATCAATCTTGTAATTTTTTTTTAATTTCTAAATACCATGTGTTTTATATTTTTTACACTTTAATACCATACTAACTAATATCATCATTATTTTATAAGAAAAATTAATATAATATTAAATTTCAACAATATTAAATTTTAATAATAAATTTATTCCATATATGATTTACAATCAATTTAATCAATAATTATTTTTAAAATTGTTGTAAATTTATTTTAAAAATTATTTCTTTTTATTTATAATTAAATTAAAAATACATCTAAATTTGATTTTTTGTGGGTTGATTAATAGATAATTCATTATATGATTTTAATATTGAAAATGCATATTATTTTTACATTAAAGCATATATTTTAATTAACATTTGATAAAAGAGTATTAAAATATAAAAAAATATAAAATACATGATACTTAAAAGTTAAAAAAAAAAAACCACAGTGATCAAAATTATACTTATCTTTTTTTTATCAAATACTTTCGGTTTTACCATGCTAATCATCTCTTACATCCACGGTGTCCTTAATTGCTCTTTTCTATTTTTACTTATTTCCTTTTATTTCTTTGCATTCAATACATATATATCTCTGATTTGTTTATTTTTTGTTGGAATTTTGAATCTTCTTTCATGGAATTGTTAATTTTTTTAATGCAATTTGGTGGTTATATTTTATGGAATTTAAAGTTCTCTTCATTCTGAAATTTTTATTGATATTTTTGTAGTTGAACACATTTAAAGACCACAAAATTAATTTGTGGTTAATTAATACCATGAAGTGAAGTATAAAAATTATTGAATAGATAACCAAGTTACAAATTAAATGAGCTTTGTTAATGTGATTTAAAAAATGATAATGAACAATTTTCACATTTTAAGTGAAAAATTATTTTGATACTTATTAATTCTACTGTGTTTATATTATTTGTTTATGAAGATGTAATTTTAATTCTCAGTTATTTATTTTTCCTAAAAAAAAAAAACTAAAGCATAAAAGGACAAGCCAAAGTGTAAGACAACACTACTATCTTTCATCATCAATTTACCACAAATTTTTACCATTTTTTCATTTAGTTTTCAGTGTACTATAATTACAAAAATTTTAATTAATTTAATTAAATAAATTTCATAAAAAAATAAAATTCCAATAAAATCAAATTAATTTAAATAAAGTTAAATAGAGGTTATAATTAAGAAGTAAATTTCTGACAAAACCAATCAAGCGTTTTATATAGTTAACGAACTTTAGCTTATATTTAATCTAGTTAAAGTAATTTTTTTTTATTGTTATTATTGTTATCATTATTGTCATAATCTCTATTAATATTATTATTATAAACAACGTGAATAAAATCATCTTCAAATAAAATAAAATGACGATATAGATATATAGGATAATTTCCTTTAAAATAATTTTGAACCATGCAAAAAATAATTAAATAATTATAAATAATTTCCTAAAAATTATAAGATAAATGAGGGTATATTTGTCACTTAATAAAATTTTTACCTATTAAAAATACAATGTTATTATCATAAAACAATAGAAATAAAATCTCTAATATATCATTTTGTATTGTAACGTTTAACATTACTCATAGTAAGAAAAAATATTTTGTTATCAAAATTTTCATTTATTTATTAGATAAAAATCTTAATATTTGTTTTATTTATATTTGATTAGCTTTCATATACACACTATAGAAGAAAAACATAATTAGTATAGTTTTGTATTGAGTATGTGTATATGAAAACTCTTATACTGAAAGTGGCCATACTAAAAGTGGTGTATATGTACGCATTTTTGTTAAAAAAATCCATATTAAAAATTAAATAATGTGGTTTTAGAAAAAAGTATTAGTACATGATTTATTTGAACGGAAATCTACTTTTTTTTTTTAATCAAATTCCTACTTATAACAATCAAAGATTCAGATTTTTCTCATTGCGAATTGATAAAAATCAATTTTTATTGGATTTAAAATAAAAAAATTATTTAATGTGAAATTTATGAGAAATTTAATTTTTTAGTTAATACTAATAAGATCTTATGATCTAGATATGAGTGGACTATAAAGTCCTTATTTAAAAGGACAACAACATGTAACTTTTTTTTGAGAAATGAACCATACATCTTAAAATATTATCGAAGATGAGTCATTATTTTACTATTTCTTCACTAGGGAAAAAATTACCTTTTTTAGGTGAAATATTAGTATGCTTAGATGATTTGACCTTATTTGTAAGGGCAAAAGATATATTCTATTCTAAACTTTAAACTAATTATCAATTAAATTGTACTTTAAAAGTCATTTCAATTTGTATTTTTAATTTTATAAATTGTGTCAATTTTATCTAAATTCATTTGAATTGTAATAACCTGAATATTTAAAATTATTTATATAAATATTGAGATTTTCAACGATATTAATTATCTTTATTTTATGTTGTTATAATTGAGATATTAAAATTATTATATTTAAGCACTAAATTTAAAATTTTGTTGAGAGCTATTAATATTATTATTTTTACATTATTTTATTTTTATGCACATACATTATTATTTTAATTGTCCTAATATTTTATACATAACATTATTATTGTTTATTATTTTTATTTATAGTATTATTTTAACTAGTGCTAGTATTATTATTACTGTTGTATATATATGTGTGTGTGGTTGAGTAATTTTGACAACAACAATTATTATTATTATTATTATTATTATTATTATTATATTTGAATATAAGTGATAAATGTGCCATTTTCAGTCCATTTCTTTCCCTTCTTCTTGCTATCCTACGTGCTCCTCTTCCTCTCCCATTTCTGTCCAATTCTTTCCCCTACTACTCTCTTCTTTCCACCAGCAATCAACCATTTCTCACTATCAGCTTGATTCTTCTCCCTCTTGCTGTCTGAATTGAAGCCATCTCCCTACTCTTCCTCCTTCCTTGTGCCAGCAACAACAACAACAATAGCAACAACAACAACATGCAGAGAAGTAGCAGCAGCCTTCTTCTCCTTGATCTTGGCTTAGTTTAGGTGAGTTTAGGTTAGTTAGTTTTAAGTTGTTGTTAGTTGATGTAGTTGTTTGTTAGTTGATTTTAGTTAGTTTTTAGGTTGATTTTTATTTTGTTAATTATGAATTATTTGTTTAATTTATGCAGAAATTTTACTTTTATTATTTAGTTAATTTGGGTTGATCTATACATATATTGATTGATCTAAATTATTTGGGGTTGATTTTGGTTAAGGGTATATAAATAATGATTTAGATTAATTAATTTGATTTTATGGAATTTTGTAAATTTATTTGGGTATTTTAAGTTTTATGTATATTTTGTTAATGTTGTTAATTAATTATTTTTGGTTGAATATTTGAGTAATTGGTGATTAGTATATTAAGTTAATAATTTTTCTGTTAATAAAATTATTTTTAGTAAATTAATATTATTTTTTGAGGAATTATTATGTTTATGTGAGTATTGAACATTTTGGGGGTAATTATGTAATTTGGTTGAAAATATAGTTATATTATATTTTAAATGGTTTTAGAATTTTATTGAGTATTAGAATAATTTTTATAAATTAATTACTATTTTTAACCTATTAATTCTAATTTTTGAAAATTATATTCAATATTAAATTATTTATTGTTTTCATGATTTAAATGAGTTTTAATTAATATTATAGTATATTTAAACTATCTGGGCAATTAAGTTTGAATTTGACTATATTATGTTGAATATTTGGAAAGTCGGGTTTTTATTAATATTATATTATTATTTGAAATTTTATTAAATTATGGTGAAAAATATTTTTATTTAGTGTTTTGAAAATTTAATAAATTATATTATGATTTATTATTAATTTTTATAGTTTTTGGTGATTTACTATATTAATATTTAATATTTGCTTATTAGTTTTTTTATGAACCTCAGTTGAGAATTTTGTAGTTCGGGTTCTTAACCCGAGGTGTTGAGTTTCTGTGACATTTTGAAGTGTTTTTACTTGCAGGATTGACTCTACTTCGGTAGAGGATTGTCTGTTTTACAGAGAAAGCTCTGTCAAATTTTTTTGTAGATTTCTCGTAAAACGTTACAATGGATCAATTCTAAAAATTATTATTCTGAGTTTGAATCGAGTCTTCTGTTGACCATTTGCATGATCAAACTCCTAATTTTGGGCTTTGACAAATAATTTGTATACTAATAATTTCAATTAAATATGTAGAGAATTATATACTAAACATATACCAAGCATATACACTTTTGGATGTATAGTGACTTTTCGGGCTAATTGAACCTCTGAGATTGAAAAAGACTTTTGACATATTTAGAGCTCTTAAATGAGAAAATGAGGTTCTTAACATTTGAAATAGACATCTTGAGCTTTCTGAATTGGGATTTTTTGTGAAAATCCAAGTTCATTTGTTTATGTAAATTTTGAGTTGAAATTCACGTATATGCCTGCCATCTTAGACTACACATCTCTTAGTATTTTGGACATATCTTGAGTTACAGAAGTTCAATTAAGGTGATTCAAAATGCTATGAAAATATAAGTCAAACATCTAAAACTTTTATAAAGAAAATATGGGCAAATTCGAATTTCTTCAGGACCAGATCACGGCTTCAACTTGTGTATAACTGTCTGACAGTATTCTGCATTTCAGATTGCATAATTCTTAGTAATTTGGACATATCCCGAGCTACAGAAGTCAAATTTAGGTGATTAAAAATTTCATGGAAAGATAATTCAAATATCTATAGCTTTCATGAAGAAAGTATGAGCAAATTCAAATTTATTCATGAGCAAATAACGGCTTTAATTTGGGTATAGCTATTTGACCGTAGTCTGCATTATAGATTGCATAACCCTTAGTATTTTGGACATATCTTAAGCTACAGAAGTCCAATTTAGGTGATTCAAGTTGATATGGAAAGATAATTCAAATATCTATAGCTTTTATGGAGAAAGTGTGGGAAAATTCAAACGTATTGAGGAGCCAATTACGATTTCAATCCATGAATAGCTGTCTTATAGCATCAGTCTCAATAATTCAAAATATACACGTTGGACACATCATTTGCACCTCCAACAGCTATATTTTTTAGTATAAATACATCTAGAGCTGAATGGAAATAAAGCAACTTGTTTTATCATTTATTATCTCTTAAGCTTTCATTGAGCTCTCAAATTCTCTTAAATAATTCTTTATTTGTATAACTCTTGTGAGAGTTGGGAGTGTGTTAGAAATAGAATTTCTCTTCATCTTAAATCTTGGGTTATATTAGAAGGGAAGTGAGATTTATTTCTAAAGGAATTGGTTTAAGTGTTGTCCATTAAAACACTTGGATTTTGGTTCTTTGAGTGAGCCTTGAAAACTCATGTTGTAAGGTTATAAGAGTGAGCCATAAAACTCTTCTATAATCTTAATCCTGTGAATAAGATTATGGGTGATTGAAAATCCTAACTTGGGGATAAGTTAGGTGGAGACGTAGGATTGTTATTGAATCCGAACTCCTTAAATCTTTGTGTTCTTCATTCTTCCTTCTCAACTTCTATTTAATTCTTGCAAAGAATTCTTTTAATTTCTCATTTTTATTTAATAGTCCTATTCACCCCCCCTCTAGGACTCTTTTCATTTAGTATTAGAGCTAGTTGTCCCTTACTGTTAATTAGGGCAGAGCACCAATAAGAACTCTCACTTGTGAACTGTGTCACCAAAGCAGGGCTCTCCGCTCATTAGTGTTGGTGCATCGGTGGAGATGATGGCCGACTAGTCTGATAGGTACCATTGAAAGGTGATATAGGTTGGGTATGACCTATAAAAGTTTTCATTTGGTATCAGAGCTTGAATTATAGGTACTTTATTGCTAGAATACAAGATCATGGGGAGTGAATCATAAAACATCTCTTCTCTTAGACCATTCTTTGATGGTAGTGACTATCCATATTAGAAATTCAAAATAGAGTTATATCTTGATTATGATTCCATCAAACTTTAGGACATTATCTTAAGAGGTTGGGAACTGCCTACAACTGTCATTGATGGTGTGGTAACTACTATTGCAAGAAGCCAATGGAGTATTGATCAAAAGGAAGAAAATCACAAAAATAAAAAAGCTATGATTACTCTAGTCTCTTCAATGACAAGAGAAGAAGGAGGCAAGCTTCAACATTATATGTCGGCTAAAGAAATATGGGAGACCTTAGAAAACCACTACGAAGGCTGTCACGACTTGAACCCGAGGGCACGTGACCGGCACTAGGGAATGGGTAACCATAAGGCCCTCGAAACCCGTAGTAAGCCTAAAGGAAAAAGAAAATAAAAACCATTCATATATTAAACTTTACTTGAATACGGAACACATTATCAAACTGATTTTTCTCAGAATACACAAATTTAACCGCTTAAATAATAATGTGTTTCAACATCTCATATTATAAATCAAATTTAATCTCATACATAAGCGTGGTTTACACAAATAGGTTACATAATTATGTTTAAACCATACAAATCTTTAATACATATACTACTGCAACAACCTAGATTTATACACAGTACAGCTTACAATGACCTACATAAAATAGCCGGTGAAGAAGAAACCCGGCGTGGAGGTAGTCTGAGGTCGAACTCCCAAGCTTCTGAAAAAAAATAAATTGAGGGGAATCAGACCTCACTAAGTAAGTCAATAAAATGGTTGTACGGTTTGAAAACCTTTTTGAAAACTATATATGTTTATAGTGAAAATAATTTATAATATATAAGTATAGCTTTTAAAAAATCTCGGTAGAACCCTAAACCCAAAATCTAAATGGCCAACCGGGCCCACTTATTCCAACTAGAATACCGGTCCCCGAGAGCAAGGGCATCAACCGAGGCACCAAGCCGTAGTCATTCACTTAATCCAAATATATGGCTCTGGCGGTCCCCGAGAGCTAAGGCATCAACCAAGGCACCCATCCCAGTCCATTATTGACTTTCCAATCACTGGCGGTCCCCGAGAGCAAAGGCTTCTACCGAGGCACCCGTCCCAGTTT